>CM019713.1:26812926-27247926 GCA_009760885.1 Achatina immaculata | reverse complement strand
TATGAGCTCTTTATTCAGGTCAAGTCAGCATTCCAGAAAATGAGAAACATCTTGTGCAACAGATCCATATCAATGGAAACAAGATTCCGAGTACTTAAATGTTACATCGAGTCAATTTTGTTTTATGGGTGTGAAGCATGGTTCATGAATAAGAGAGTACAGCGAGAAATGGAGGTCATGGAAATGTGGTTCATAAGAAGGATGTTGAAGGTACCATGGACAGCTAAGAAAAGCAACGAAGAAGTCTTAAGAGAGGCTGGAGTTAAAAGGCAAATTACAGCAAAAATCAGAGGCAGACAAACGAGATTGGTAGGACATTTTCTGAGAAGAGGAAAACTAGAACACATTGTGGCAACTGGAAAAATTTAAAGGAAGAAGAGGCAAAGGAAGACAGAGAGACAAGTTACTGTATGGGCTGTCAGTGTGGCTAGGAAGAAAGTCATCGGCGGATCTCATAATCAAGTCTAAAGACAGGAAATTGTGGAGAGAAATGATGGCCTACGCCATGTGGCATAGTACTTGATTGAGCTCTTTATCAGTCCTCTGTACTCTCAATGAAGAATAAGTCATCAACACATGTTTCCCAGCCGGTCCTATCTCGAACAAAGTCTGGATACCTTAAGCCATGTCTTTCTTGCTTCATTTAGCTCTTCCTGTATTGTGTGTCTCCATGTTCCTAATGGCCTGTCCCTTTTTCTTTTTCCATGAGATGTCCTTGAGTTCTTGGTTGTGATACATTTTTGAACTCATTTCATCAATCCATTCGTTTTCATAGATACAAAAAATTTGCAAAACAGTCACTGCCGTGTAGGCGCGTCGCGCAATATGTATTCTTTATACACCTTTTATGGTCTACATAGAGAGTCTTTCTATGGCGCGTCTGCTGTTTTGTACGACGTCCCTCGAGAGTGTTTCGGAATGATGACATTCTTCGTACCTCCATTATCTAACTCATCCAGCAGTTAGCCTGGGGATTCTTTTTCTTCTCTGACCAGGTCCGAGCGGAAATGTTACTTTTAACTCTGATGACAGTTCCACAACCTCTGTCTGAGATTCGCAACCTCTGTCTGAGATCTAGAACTTCTATGACCAGGCCTTGTTTTCCAGACATTCATAGAGCTACAGAAGTTTCCAGACCTTCATACAGCTACAGAAGTTTCCAGACCTTTATAGAGCTGCAAAAGTTTACAGACCCTCATAGTGCTACAAACGTTTTCCGGACCTTTATAGAGCTACAAAAGTTTACAGACCCTCATAGTGCTACAAACGTTTTCCAGACCTTCATAGAGCTACAAAAGTTTACAGACCTTCATAGGGTTACAAAAGTTTCCAGACCTTCATAGAGTTACAAAAGTTTCCAGACCTTCATAGGGCTACAAAAGTTTCCATACCTTCATAGAGCTACAGAAGTTTCCAGACCTTCATAGAGCTACAGAAGTTTCCAGACCTTCATAGACCTACAGAAGTTTCCAGACCTTTATAGAGCTACAAAAATTTACTGACCCTCATAGAGCTACAAAAGTTTCCAGACCTTCATAGAGCTACAAAAGTTTCCAGACCTTCATAGAGCTACAAAAGTTTCCAGACCTTCATAGAGCTACACAATTAAGACTCTAATTGTTTGTGTTATGACGTCATTTCCGGGCTTCTGCCTCAGATTCAACCCTAGAGACTAGTTCAAGCGTGTCTGTTATTCATCCGCTGTACTCTCTTGGAGTGTGTGTGTTCTGGACTTTGTGCTCCATTCCCAGAAGGTTATTGGTATGAAAAAGGTATCTTATATAAGCATGTGTAGCTCAGTAATCTTATTAGTTGAATCACAGAATATCATAAACGGAATAACCGGCTGTTAAAACACAAGATAACTATATTCATATAATTTTGACGCACAGGTGAGAGTTTGTAAGTTTAAACTGCTGTAAACTCTAAAACACAGACTTCATTTCTTCGTAAAACATGGCAGCTGTGATGATTAATAACAAAAGATGTTTATGTGTCATGACTGTTTTTTTCCGGCTGTATAAGATCTTTTAAAAAGGCATCATTTCCATATTTCTGCAGCTAATGTATTAGATAAGGTGCACTGCTTACATAGAACATTTTCACCTAGAGGTAGTCTGTGCTGTTTTATGTGACCGGCTCTATTGTTGACTGGGCTGTTTAATCTGAATTTGTGTGTAATAAAACAGAGACCGGTATCGCCAACTTTACAGAGAAATCACAGATTCATCGAGGAACTAACCTGGAAATGTCCTATTCCAAATTCGCCTGGTGAGACCTAGTCCATCGTACGGGTTACCTCCCTCTGTTATCGTTTCGTTGACAACCGTGGCGTATATAGTAACAGCGTCATAGTAACCGGCAAGATAGGGATTTGGCTGTCCATCACAATGAAATATAAAAGAGACAGAAGGTTTGTTTATATCTCGTCAATAAATAGAAGTGCAGAGTTACATTCATATTAGCAGATTTTCAACAGGATCTAGCTTCTTTGGACTATCAAGACTTCAGTAAACGCTACACTCGTTCATGGGAGGAGGGGGTGGGAGGGGAGGGCTAAACCCTGGACGCACTGACAAGAAAGTGAATGAAACTGAAGGTCCTAGCAGAGAGGACGCACATAAAAATGGAAGGACACAGAACAGGAAAAATAAAGAAACAATGGGACGGTGAAATGGAAGAGAGCTTTTATTTTGAAGCTTCGTTTTTGAAGATGTGAAGGCTGTTTAATGTTGCCTGTCCTTTTGTAGAACTTTATCACTTTGATGTTCAAACTGCATGCATTTCCTCACATGGCAAGTACGCATGCTTTAGTGAATGTGGTGTTTACAGTGCCGGTAGTGTGGAACACGTATACGCATTTCAAGCTGCAAATAATATGGTGAAAACTATACTTTATGAAGGAATATTTAAAGGAGAAAAGGTTAAAAAATTACGACAGTGGTTATGGATAAACATCTGAAGATAAACAGGAAACAGCTTCGCCGGATAAACATCTAAAGATGAACAGGAAACAGCTTCGCCGGATAAACATCTAAAGATGAACAGGAAACAGCTTCGCCGGATAAACATCTAAAGATGAACAGGAAACAGCTTCGCTAGATGGGCAGTAGCAACAATGGATGGAGAAAGCTGGAACTCTGTTGCTAAAAGTCCTTTTTTTGGAGACGGCACACGATGATGATCATAGGGAGAACATTGTATGAATGAAAATCTGTTCAGTTTACCAAGTTTAGTTTTTTAAGAATATCACTGATATACTTGTATACTGGCAGAGAGAGAGAGAGAGAGAGAGAGAGAGAGAGAGAGAGAGAGAGAGAGAGAGAGAGTCCTTTGTACTTTAAAATCCATTTTCTATCAGTTCTTTAAAAGTATTCTATTTTTTTCCCTATGCTGGCATTTTTTCCTTCTTTACCATTTCTCGTTTTGTTAACCACTTTACGTAGCAAGGCGGTGGTTTTCAGCTCTGTACCTGAACAGATCTGTCGAAGGATGTCATTATTGTAGCACGGAGTAGTGTACTCAAAGAGTTAATGGAAAATCTATTCATATTTCTGCCCACCTTACGCTTTCAAATATTTCTGTTGCAGATATTTCTATTCAGATCCGAGATTCGATTTGAAAGTTTTAAGAAACATTCGTATCGACCAAGAAAGAAGGTTAAGTAAAGATCCAGCAGAATTAGACAAATCTAACTTTGTACCAAGCTCTCAGACCTTCCAGGTTGAAACATGAAAGCGAAAAGAAGGCGCGAAAGAAAGATTTATCCTTGTTTGTTTAGATCTTCACCACGTGAAACATTAACTTCAGAAAAGTTGGATAAAGAGATAGAATATTTGAGGATAATAGAAATATAATTGAAACCATAGAATATTTGTGGATATTAGAAATATAATGGAAACCAAACTTGGAAGAACACATTGAAGGAATTATAGAAGTCATCAAAATTCACACCTGCCTGTCTTCCTTATAGATCGTTATCTTCCCATCAGAAGTAAGACAGTAGCAACATAGCAGAGCTGGGTAACTGTCCTATTCTTCTTTCCGTTTCTCATTTAATTTTTCTTTTCCTAAAGTATGGTTTTCAGCATATTATTATACTGCTTGATATGGCGTATATTTGCTGTACACTACAGACATTCTAAACATAAGGCACGAAAACAGGCATCTTAGCTTGACAAGGAGATGATTCCTCAGTGGCCGCTAGGTAGGCTAACTAATTGGTATTAGAAATATGGTCTTCAAGAATCATTCTGAGACCACTTGAGGTCTGCGTCCCGTTTTTTTTAAAATAAAAGAACACACGCTGTATCTGAAGGATATCGGAAGCGAAATTAGAAGAGTAATGTCAAGGATCTTCTAAAAACATTATTGACAATACTGTCCAGTTAAGCCGGGAAAATTAACCAGTTTTTTTTTATTAGTTTGGTATCATCGTGGTCGTAGTGAAAACAAAAGAGTGTAAGTATTAGATATAATATTTTTTGTGTAGGTTCTTCTTTTACTTTTTTTCTGTCATTACTCTTTGTTCCATAGATGTTATTCTTTAAAGCTCTCTGATATGATGAATGTCTTCCACTAACTACTTTCTAGATGACCTGGCTGTCTGAGGGATGTAAGCAGCTGTTGCTCATATTTCTTCTTCAGAAGTTTTGGGACGAGGGGTTTGTCTTTTTTTCTCAGTGATACTGATGGTAGGTGACTACGACTTTCACAGCATAACCAGTCATGTATCCAAACCTTTGGGACCATACCCTTATAAGGAGTTATGATCGGGAATTATTTTACCTCATGTACCGCAGGAAACGTAACCATAACTTGAATAACTACATAGTTATACAAATATAAAGTTATAACTACATAGTTATACAAAGATAAAGTTATAACTACATAGTTATACAAATATAAAGTTATAACTACATAGTTATACAAATATAAAGTTATAACTACATAGTTATACAAATATAAAGTTATACCTACATAGTTATACAAATATAAAGTTATACCTACATAGTTATACAAATATAAAGTTATAACTACATAGTTATACAAATATAAAGTTATAACTACATAGTTATACAAATATAAAGTTATAACTACATAGTTATACAAATATAAAGTTATAACTACATAGTTATACAAATATAAAGTTATCAAACAGAAACAGAACGTCAGAACTGGTCTTTTATATCCATCAAAGAAAGTTGTCCTTTCATCATCTTAAGATACAATATGGCCTAGAGAGGACATTATTGGAGGGTATGTTTTCTGGTAAACAGAGAAGGGGCTGGCTGACAAACGAAGAGCTAAGGGCATCACTGATAATCAAAACACCACACTCACTGAAGTGGAGACTGAAACACCTGGACGTTTTTTTTTTCCACAGTGGTTACCAAGATAACAACGTTCTGAAAAGTATCAGCCACATATCGAGGACAATAATCATTTTAAGAGGATCTGATGTTTTTAACCGGAATGCCTCGTTCTTCTGGCAAGATACACCTACTTGAAATGTTCTCCATGATGTTCGATGATAATAGCCAAACACGGCATGGCTCACTCAAGATACAGCCGGGAAAACTGAAATATGTCCTCATGCTGCAATACCATGCTTCTTAGCAAGCTCCTTAAGACAACCCCCACTCGTAACTTGCCGAACACCAGCACCGGTGTTTGCACTGTACATCAGAATTTTTTAAAATGTTGAAACTTCGTGTACCAACCTGATCTTGGCCAAAATCAAAGCTGTAGTCCTTGAGAGCTCTGTCCTTGATTTCCTGGGCGAAAGCTGGCGGTAATGCCAGGGCTGAGTCGTCTATGTACAGAAACAAAGCTTGAGCCAGTGATTCCTTCAAGGTCCGAAACTGAAATATTTGGGGGAAACACTGCATTTTTGTGAGAATAATTCATAAGCCATGGGTCACACTGACACCTTACAGACTTGATGGCGGGTCTGGCCCCGATATTATCAATGCTTTGTGTTATTAAACATTCAACAGGTATTCACCGAGGATCTAGCCAAAACGAAATGTGGATAACATGATTTATTTTTTTATCTCAGACTTTCAGTTTTACCTTCCAAATTAATGTCATGAAAAAAAAGAACATACACATGAGCCGTTAGCAACACATAAGAATGTTATAGTTATCTTAGTATCCAGTAGAATTATTCACTTATGTCGTTGAAAGGATAATGACAGATGGTAGAAAAGAGAATCATTTTCTGCAAGAACATTTTAGCTCCGGTAAGTACCCGCGCATGTTTACAGAAGAGTACAGTACAAATCGATCGACCAGGGAAGTGATTTTGGTGATGTAGGCAAGAAATGGCGAATTTAAGCCTACTTTATTATGTGTATGGTGTATCGGAGCTGAATTAGTGATGTATATATGTGGTCAACCGTGTGAAAGTGCAGAGATGAAAGGCAGGGCGTCATATTAGCCTACGTCATTTACTTTGTTCTGTGGAAACATCCATCCATCCATCCATCCATCCATCCATCCATCCGTCCATTATATGTGTCCCTCTGTATGTCATCCTCAGAACTACACTATAAAAACAAAAAGATAAATAATAAAATATAAAAAATAACACCAGACACTATGTATTGTAGTTTTACTGAAGACACAACGAACTACACAGATATTTTTAGTACAGGTGCATTAAGAATTTAACAGCAAAGAGACAAGTTTCAAACGAAATCACTGCGGGTTTCAATGTTGAAATAAAACTGATTTGCAAAGCAGTCTTAGATACTCCAGTACTGGCTGTAATTGATGAATGTTAGAAAAGTATTTGGATCAATAAAACGGGGATTAATCCGGTTTTCTGCTTTTTTTTTTCTTTGCCCCTAGAAATGTTCTACCTGGTTGGACTGTGTTTAGCTTTAAGAGTTTCCCTGTAGCAAATGTAGGGTAATTTGTCCTGAACAACCCAATTTTGAAGTGTTAATGGGCGTGTGTTCGTCTCTCTCTCTCTCTCTCCCTCTCTCTCTCTCTCACGTTCTCTCTTCCTCCTTTCATTAAATGACGCTGGCAATATCATTAATTAAATTTAAGATGTTGATGGCTCAAAGTTTTTTTTTTAATTTGAAGTTGTCCATAACGTATTTCATTTTCTTTTTACACTTTGACTGGGTGTCGCATGAAATTCATATGGCTGCAAGGTATGATTAATTAGGTCTCTATATACACCAACAGCGTATCAGGCCATCTTGCTTACAACCGAGAGGCCTGCAGGTGAGCTGTTAGGGAGGGAAAGTTCCGCAAGGGACATGTACATGACTGGCTGACATACCAACATTTGTTCCGTTTGTATCACTTCTTTTCCAAAAAATCAGTATTACATAAGAGTAACCGAAAATAATTTAGTGTACATTACTTGGAGTTTTTTTTTCTAGAAGCACGTTATACAATAATTATTTAAAATACGAAATTCCAAGTGGACAATGATTCAGTGAAGGATGATTTTTATGCTAGTTTATGTATGTATTCTCCCTAGAAGATCCGTGACGTAGATAGTGAAATTATGTAAACAGAGCAGGATGTGGAGTAGGCTACATTATTTTTTCACATAATTCGCATGGTGGATGGATTCAAAAAGAAGTCTCATTGGCAGTTTCGGATATAACGAGAAACATGCAGGACCACTGCCATCAGCGGAGCAACAAGACAACCGCCTGGGACACACTTCACAGACTTACGTAGTACTAAGTTCTGAAGAGACTTTCTCATATAGGTTAACTATTCTTGTAGTTAATTTTATCTAAGTGACAAAATTATCATGCAGAATTGGGCACTTCGAGGAAAGGGGGGGTGGGGGGTGGGGTCAGAGATAATACATAGACAGGCTGTTGTAAATAACAAAGAAGAAAGACAGCTAACGTAATTTTACCTCACGTGTCTTAGCAACTCGGGCAGCAAGAGAACGACACTGGCATCTACCTCAGTTTTCGACTACCTAGATCTGATTTATTTAATTTTGCATTATATAGGTCCCTTCAAAGTTAGTTCTGTACAGAGATCCCTTTTTTTGGGGATCATTTGGTGAACCGTTGCTTGTGAACTGTTTATGTCTGTAGATCGTGACCTTGCTATTGTTAACCCTAAGTCCACAGGAGACTTTTGGACCGAAGGATACATAAGAGTGAACAAAATGTTTTTTGTTTGTTCAAGAATGATGAAACAAATGACAGTGATAGAGAAACAGATAACAATAAAGTTTCTCCAAGAAAAAGGGATTTTGTGGTGCGCAACCTCTGTCAGTTCTAGTTCTTTTGTCCAGGTAACTGCTCGCTATCTCCCAGCAGGCACTTGGTAACCGAAGATATAAATTCAGTAAAAAAAAAAAGTATGAACACAAAAAAAGTAACAATAATAAAAATATAGGATCAGAACAAAGCTTTTAAAAATTTGTTACTCTATGAATAAGCAATGAATTATTCAAATATAATCTGCGAACAACTGACAAGACAAATACACGAGTATGTCATGCGTGACGGAAAGTTTGTAGAGTGCGCAAAAGTCAACAAAGATTCTATTGAAGTCCGAAAAATGAAAATGAGCTACGAATAAAGCTCTTTACCGACAAGGATTTAAGGATTCAAAAAAGTGAAACCCTGGATATCCAGTTATGAGAGAGCCCGAGCACCTTTTGCGGGCACGTCAGTGGCGAAGTGGTTAGTGTACTGGTCTCTCATGGCGAAGGTCGGGAGTTCGAATCCGGCCGGAGGCACCCCAGTCACCCAGCTGTAGAAATGGGTACCTGACTTCTTCTGGAGTTGGGGAAGGAAAGGCAGCCAGGCGTGATACTGACCATATCACCCTCTAGTGTGCTGACAGATCAAGGTAAATATGGGCACTAACACCATATTCCTATGTGCCTCTAAGGCATGACAGGATTAGCTTTACTACCTTTACTATCATATTTACTAGGTACCACTAAGGCATAATAAGGCTACATGTACAATTTACCTTACAATCTGAAAATACAATGCTTTATAATGTAACAGAGAGACAAATACAGAAGCTGATAATAAATGATAACTAGAAGTAAACCGATTGTACAAATGAATCTGATTATGACGGATGTAAAAGAGGTACAAGGAAATAAATATAACTGAGAGTGAACAACATAATTTTATTCCCCCCCCCCCCCCCTCCAACAAAAAAAAGGAAAAGATTATTTCAAAAATGAAAACAAAAGAGAAAACATAAAGTACAACCAGAGGCAATAGACGCAGTCAATATTTCGGCAAAACCACTTCGTCGGGTGAGATTAGAAACAATATAGTATACGGAAGAAACTAAAAATAAAAGAGCACGCGTTGTGTTTTAAGACGGCTACATCCCACTGAGAAACAGAATCCACCAGCATGCAATATTAAATTAAACGGAACCATTCTAAAGCAGGTGCAGAATTTCAAATACCTTGGAGCAGTAATAACTTCAGATGGGAAATGCAGAACAGAAATTAGGAACAGAACAGGCCAAGCAAAGACTGCATTTCAGAGAATGAGAAACATATTAGCTAACACATCTTTATCTTTGAATGTTAGAAAACGAGTCCTAAAATGCTATATTGAACCTATCTTGTTATATGGAAGTGAATCATGGAAAATAGGCAAGTCTGCACAAAAATCATTGGAAGCAGCAGAAATGAGGTTTATTAGAAGAATGTTGCGAATCCCCTGGACAGCAAAAATAACTAATGAAGAATGTATGAGAAGAGCTGGAGAGACAAAAAAACCTTGTCAAAAAGATAAGAGAGAGACAATGTACTTTCATAGGGCGTGCAATGAGAAGAGGGGGCATTGAAAATATTATAACAACAGGAAAAATAGAAGGAAGAAGATCAAGAGGAAGACCAAGAGAAATGATACTGGACAGTCTGACGGGATGGTGTGAGAGGAGATCACCAACTGAACTGATGGCTTGCATGAAGGATCGGGTACTCTGGAGAAGCATAATAGCCAACGCCAGTCGGCACGGCACCTGATGATGATGATGATGATGATGATGATGATGACATCCCACTGATGTTCTTACACACTGCCCTATCTGCCCATCTCCCCAAAGCTTACGACGTTTATATGTGGCTATGTTCCCCAGTCTTCGTTTATTTAATTTCTTCCTTCTCTTGTATAAATTGTGTAACAAATAAACACAAGATTGTCGCAAAGAGAAAAGAGATAATCCAGAATATGAAAATGTGAAATGTGAAGTAAAATATATAATGTACACTAAAAAAATTCAGGAAAGCTGGAAAACTACATCTACCCTTATTACTGATATGAGGTATCTGTGACATATGAGGGATCTGTGACGTATTAGGTACCTGTGATATATGAGGTATCTGTGACATATGAGGTATGCATAACATTTTAAGGTATCTGCAACATATGAGTTTTCTGTAAATAATGAGATTTCTGTAACATAAGAGCTATGTTTAACATATGATCTATATGAAACATGAGATTCTGTACCATATAAGATATCTGCAACATATGTGATATCTGTAATATATGAGGTATCTGTGGCATATGAGGTATCTGTAACATACGAGATATCTGTAACATATGAAATATCTGTGTGAGTAATGAGGTATCTGTAACATATGAAGTGTCTGCAACATACATAACTACTTGTAGATTTCTACTGTTTCCACGTCAAGGAAACTGTGTAGTGCCGTAACAAAGTGTAGAGAAAAATAAATTATCCTTAATTAGTAGCTTTGATCCCTAAGAAAAGGTGGGGGAAGTAAATGAAAATGTGATTTAATCATAATCGATATCATTCCTGTGTTAAAGCACTGTACATAATTTCTAGGCAATCTTATCTTCCGCTGAAATAATGAACCCAATTTCGTTATTAATCATTTTTCTCCTCTCTCCTCCACCCACCACACAAACACACACTCACACATTTTTGTTTCTCCTCCCCCACGCATCAATCCAATGTCAAGGCCAGAGATTAGGTCACGTGGTTTTTTTTTTCAAGCAAATTGACCAATTTGTGAAGTCATAAACCTAGCCAGCTTTCGGTCCAGCTTTCGGTCGATGATCTCAATAATAAAAATAATAATAAAAAGACGAGGAAGTTGTAATTCTACAAAATAAACAACACCTTCTGCCGGCTTTTGTGTCCGCTAGTTTCCACAAGAGTGTCTCTTCCATTTAGTCAAGTCTGTTATATTTATTTATCCAATTTTCATATGGATAGAAGGGACAAAAACTATAACACGGTTAGAAGAGACAAAAACTTTAACACGGTTAGAAGAGACAAAACCTTTAACACAGTTAGAAGAGACAAAAACTTAGAGACCAAAATCTTTAACACAGTTAGAAGAGACAAAAACTTTAACACGGTTAGAAGAGACAAAATCTTTAACACGGTTAGAAGAGATACAATCTTTAACACAGTTAGAAGAGACAAAAACTTTAACATGGTTAGAAGAGACAAAATCTTTAACACAGTTAGAAGAGACAAAAACTTATAGACCAAAATCTTTAACACAGAAGAGACAAAAACTTTAACACAGTTAGAAGAGACAAAATCTTTAACACAGTTAGAAGAGATAAAAACATAGAGACCAAAATCTTTAACACAAAAGAGACAAAAACTTTAACACGGTTAGAAGGGACAAAATCTTTAACACAGTTAGAAGAGACAAAAATTTAGAGACCAAAATCTTTAACAACAGTTAGAAGAGACAAAAACTTAGAGACCAAAATCTTTAACACTGTTAGAAAAGACAAAAACTTAGAGAACAAAATCTTTAACACAGTTATATGAGACAAAAACTTTAATGCGGTTAGAAGAGATAATCGATTTAAAAAATAATAAAATGACGGTAAAAGAGGTGACGCAAAAATCTATATTTTTACCTTAACCTTTTACCTTCTTTTTTACTTGATCAAAGTAGTTATAAAAATAGTGGTAGAACTTATACCTGAAAATCCAGCCATATCAGAAACAGAGTACTCGTGTTTTTCAATATTTAAGGGATATCTATTAAAATAAATCATAAGTATATATGGCACGATCCCGAATGTCGCAGGTGGTGAATGGAAATAAACATCATCATCATCATCATCATCATCAAACTCCTTCGTCTTTTTATCTTTAAATTACACCTTTCTTTCTATTTTTCTCACAATTTTCTCAAATTTCTCTCGCAACTCTTACCCAGGCATTACCTGGTCAGCGGTGTTATTAAGTTTCCAGATATGTCCCTGGCTGGGAGAATTTGACAGGTCACTGATGATCAGAAACACGAACTCACTGGATGTTGAGTAGCCCAATTTGTGCGACTCCAAGAGCGTGTCGCGAAGCACTTTGTAGTTCTGGCAGAAGATGAACACTGGAAGTAATAAGACGTTAGTAACATCATTTAATGTCATTAATATCTATATTTATGAGATGTTATTACGAGTTAAACGTCATGGTAATCTAGAGAAGACCGTCTTGGAAGGGTACATAATGGGAAAAAGAAAGAGAGGAAGACCAAGGCAAAGATGGCTGCAAGACATCGTTGATGATCTGCAAATGGATGCATCAGCAGCAGGCCATCTTGCTCACAACCGAGAGGCCTACAGGAGTGCTGTTTGGGACGCAAAGTTCCGCAAGGGACATGCAAATGAATGATTGGATGAATATAACGATATCCTCAACATAGGATAAAAATATATCTAGATTTATGAGCTGTAAATATTTATTTTAAAACATAAGAGAAATGATGACTACGATAGAATTGGTACTAGTATTAAAGGCAGACCGAGGTGTATGGAATTTAGAAAAGGACAGAAAATGGGAGGGAAATGGGGAGAAACTAGAGTAGCCGAAAATAAGGTGAGCACACATGAACGATGAGCAATATTTTGGTAAAATGTCTTTACCACGGACTAAAAAAAATTCACGAAAAAAGTAAGAAAAATAAACGCTTAGCTTTTTTTTTTGATGTTCTCGTAAGAAAGCAGGTCACAGAGTGCAGTCAGATAGATGTAGGTAAGCACAACACAGAAGCAGGCGACAGGCTGGGACATAGTAGAAGGAAACAATGACAAAGAATAATACTGATAGGCATATGACAAAACATCGTGCCCCCAAATGGCAGAAAACCGCATAACTATGATCCAGACGGAAGCTACCCAGATATGGTAATAAAAGACACAAAACAAGAGTGGTCGGCTGGATAAAGGAAAGTCCAGAATGAACAGAAACCACTGGAAGGACAAGATTGCTAGTTGGCCAAGGATTCCTTATCAAGAAAGCTAGACAAAATTGCTAGCTAGCTAAGGATGCCTTACCAAGAATACTAGACAAGATTGCTAGCCAGCTGATTCTTTATCAAGAAACTAGACAATATTGTTAGCTAGCTAAGGATGTCTTACCAAGAAAGCTAGACAAGATTGCTAGTTAACTAAGGATCCCTTATCAAGAAACCTAGCCAAAGTTGCTAGCTACCTAAGGATCCTTTATCAAGAAAGCTAGACAAGATTGCTAGTTAACTAAGGATCCCTTATCAAGAAACCTAGCCAAAGTTGCTAGCTATCTAAGGATCCTTTATCAAGAAAGCTAGACACGACTGCTAGCTACCTAAGGATCCTTTATCAAGAAAGCTAGACAAGATTGTTAGCTACCTAAGGATCCTTTATCAAGAAAGCTAGACACGACTGCTAGCTACCTAAGGATCCTTTATCAAGAAAGCTAGACGCGACTGATAGCTACCTAAGGATCCTTTATCAAGAAAGCTAGACAAGACTGCTAGCTACCTAAGGATCCTTTATCAAGAAAGCTAGACACGACTTCTAGCTACCTAAGGATTCTTTATCAAGAAAGCTAGACACGACTACTAGCTACCTAAGGATCCTTTATCAAGAAAGCTAGACACGACTACTAGCTACCTAAGGATCCTTTATCAAGAAAGCTAGACACGACTACTAGCTACCTAAGGATCCTTTATCAAGAAAGCTAGACACGACTGCTAGCTACCTAAGGATCCTTTATCAAGAAAGCTAGACGCGACTGCTAGCTACCTAATGATGCCTTATCAAGAAAACTACCAAAGCCCTCTGGCAGATAAGAGAAAAGGGATATAAAAAAAGGAAAATGGGGTTAATAATATTAACCCTAACTCGCCCGCGATGAGAATGAGATCATGCAAGGAAGCGAATGGTAGTAAGACAAGAAAACTAGGCATTAACATAAATAAGACCAGAGAAAATAGTTAAGAGAAGGCTAATAAGAAAGTTCAAAGAAAGTTGAACGTATTGCTGATACGGTAATAACAAATACTTTTGTGTCGGATATTTCTATTCAGATGTAAGATTCTATTCGGAAATCATTAAGCGATATTTGTATCCATCAAGAAAGAAGGTACAGTAAAGATGCAAGATCACTCAGAAAGTAACAAGATGGCATGGACGTTTTATTTTTCTTTCTATTTTTGTTGTTGTTGTTGTTGTTGTTGCATAAAGACGAGCGTGAAATAAGGAACTTCAGGAGAGCTGGACAATTAGATCATTTGAGAGACCAACATAAGGAACTTCAGGAGAGCTGGACAATTAGATCATTTGAAAGACCAACATAAGCAACTTCAGGAGAGCTGGACAATTAGATCATTTGAAAGACCAACATAAGCAACTTCAGGAGAGCTGGACAATTAGATCATTTGAAAGACCAACATAAGCAACTTCAGGAGAGCTGGGCAATTAGATCATTTGAGAGACCAACATAAGCAACTTCAGGAGAGCTGGACAATTAGATCATTTGAAAGACCAACATTTTAATGGAAACTAGACTTCGAGGAAAACAGTCGGAGAAAACAGAAATCTATGCCATTAAAAAAAAAAACCCACAGTAAACTGTCTTCATCATAGATCTTCATCATCCCAAGTTTAACATCTGAGCAAGACTAGTAAAGGAAGGATGATTTGTGCCACGTAAGAGTAATCTAATCCGTGTACATCTTTGGCCTTCACAGTTCAGTGTAAGGTTCTCTAAGGCCAACGTCCTATCGGGCGTCTGATTGTTTGAACAGCTCATGCGCTGCAGCTGAAGGACGAGAGACGGGAAGTTAGAAGGTTAATGTCAAGTACGTTCTTAGAACTATTTATATGGCAGAGCTTTATAGTTAAATTCATAAAGGAATTCTTTTTCCCCTTCGTTCATATCTCATGATAAATCGCGGAAAAAATATAGCAGTTTTAACATCCTTTTTGTTGCTTGTGTAAGCTCTTCCATCTTATTTGTTTGTTGCTTAATGTTCCGTGTAGAACGCTCTTTGGGATTATCTAAGGTGGTTCTTTCTATTAAATACTTTCTAGATGACCTGGATGTCCCAGGGAACTTACGCTGCTGCAAGAGCTATTGTGTTACTTTTTGGACAATAAATTCAGCTTTCTTTGAACTACAAGCTAACTCACAGTTATTGTCCTGGTGTCCACAGCCTAAAGTTTTCACGCTGGAAACTACAAAATAAAACTGCTTTCTGAAAATGAAGATGTAAGTCAAAAAGTTCTAACATTATTCTCTTCTGTTCTGCATTAGCTTCTCAGTATAATCGCTAACGAGAACACTCCCGTAATCGCTACACCAACAGTGCCAGTGAATATCACACATAATGTTCATCGATAATTTTATTATGTATAGAATCAATACTGCAGAATACTAAACAACTTCACCGTGTGTGGACCTCGTAGCAAGTTTGACACCCACGCAGTATTCAGTTTCCCTCCAAGTGTTCTACAGAATTTCTGGCGTAACTGTTTCGATCGCTGCAACCATTTAGAATTTCATTTCTTTGAGAGAGATTACGGGAGTCTTGTAAACAATGTCCATAATGTATCACCATGGGCAAAAAAATCATGCGATTAATTATCGAGTGAGTGTGGAGGCCATGGCATTGTTTCATCACGTCCAACCCAGGTACCAGGAAAACGTATGTCAAGAAATTTGTGGACAATGCGAGCCCAGTATGGAGGTACGCCATCTTGCTGGAACACCGTATCTGGCTGGTGATATTCAGACTTGGGTAGAAGGTATAGCTGTAGCATATCCAGGTAGATCATCGCTGCCACTGTGTGTTCCACAGTGACAAAGGGTCCCATAAATTCCCAAGACGGAAAGCAAACAAGACATTCATCTTAGCACTATCCCTTATAGATTTATGGAAACCGTACTCAACACAAAACACTTCTGTCTAAACCATACTTCTCTGTCTACACTATACATCTCTGTCTCTCTATCTACACCATACATTTATGTCTCTCTGTATACAACATACATCTCTGTCTACAGCATACACCTCTGTCTCTCTATACAACATAACCTCTATCTCTCTATACGACATACACCACTGTCTCTGTATACAACATAGACCTCTGTCTCTCTGTCTAAAACATACACCTCTGTCACTCTATACAACATACACCTCTCTCTCGTCTCTCCCTCTCTCTCTCTAAAACATATACCTCTGTCCCTCTGTCTACAACATACACCTCTGTCTCTCTGTCTCTCTCTCTCTCTCTAAAACATACACCTCTGTCTCTCTGTCTACAACATACACCTCTGTCTCTCTATACAACATACACATCTGTCTCTCTGTCTACAACATACACCTCTGTCTCTCTGTCTACAACATACATCTCTGTCCCTCTGTCTAAAACATACACCTCTGTCTCTCTGTCTACAACATATAACAGCATACAGAATGTTAGAATGTAAGATAGATAACTCGCCTGAGAATTGGAAAAATTAATATAGAAAGAGTTATCTTCCAAAGCAGTCAGCAGTTTGTGAGTAGAGTCCACTCGCGTTGTCTCAATTTTCACGTGCGATTCGTGGGTCACGGGTAAGGTATGACAAAGAAAGGTCAGGTGAGAGAGAAATCATATGACTGAAGCAGAGTTGTGTTTTGTGTATCGTCTGGAAAGATGTAGATTTAGGTTGTTAGAAATGTAGTGGTTAGAAAGGTAGTTGTTAGTGTAATAGTTGTAGAAACAGAGTGTAGCAGGATGATCTGATGGCGACAAACGTTTGCCGGGAACATATATTCTGTCGTGGAATTGTAAATTACGTCCAGTCTTGTGTTCATGGAGTTTGTTGATACCTTGTCGTCCTCGTCATATCGCTCATCGACTCATCGTCACCCCGAGCTTCATTAAAATCACTTCAGATGACAAAGTTGCTGCTTCTGTACCTCTATTTCTACTGAGAGAGAATGAACCTGGGAGCAAGTTAGTCTGCGAAATGAATAACAAAACAGACACAAAACAGATGTGAGACAGAAAGCTAACAGTAATATAAGAAATAACATTATTACAGTCAGTGGACAATAGTGGAAATTTACAGAGAGATGAATAATTATAAGCAACAAGTTTACATCTAGACATAAGCAGACGAGGAGAAGATAGAATCCCAGAGAATCCTGCTTCAAACATACACTTCTGTCTACAACATACACCTCTGTCTATAACATACACCTCTGTCTATAACATACACCTCTGTCTACAACATACACCTCTGTCTACAGTATACACCTCTGTCTACAACATACATCTCTGACTACAATATACGCCTCTGCCTACACCATACACATCTGTCT
This sequence comes from Achatina immaculata, assembly GCA_009760885.1. NCBI lineage: Eukaryota > Metazoa > Mollusca > Gastropoda > Stylommatophora > Achatinidae > Lissachatina > Lissachatina immaculata. The sequence goes on along the minus strand of CM019713.1, from coordinate 27,230,321 downwards.
ACAACATACACCTCTGTCTCTCTGTCTACAGCATGCACCTCTGTCTACACCATACATCTCTGACTACAATATACGCCTCTGTCTACAACATACATCTCTGACTACAATATACGCCTCTGTCTACACCATGCACCTCTGTCTACACCATACATCTCTGTCTACAACATATACCACTGACTACAATATACGCCTCTTTCTACACCATACACCTCTGTCTACAACATACACCTCTGTCTACACCATACACCTCTGTCTACAACATACACCTATGTCTACAACATACACCTCTGTCTACAACATATACCTCTGTCTACAACATACACCTCTGTCTACAACATACACCTCTGTCTACAACATACACCTCTGTCTACTCTTATTTAAAAACTGACAATGAGAACTGCAAAATATTTTATCCACGAAGTAGACGAGAACACATACACAAAATGATGATATCATATTTACATCTATACATTCTTTTTACAAGATATGTCTTTCATAACGCGAAACATGATAACATATACGAGAAACACGATAACACATCTAATTCCATGATCTTATTAAGCTAGATACTAGGCCTTGAACGGGGGGGGGGGGGGGAATTATATCTTTAGCAACCGTCTCAGGTACCCCCCGCCCCCTTTCCCTCATCTTTTATAGTCCAAAGCAAAGCCCACAACAGCAGGGCTACAAGCTACAAGCAAACAACGCAAAAATCAGTGAGTCTAGAAGCTACATGCAACAAAGAGCAAAGTAGTGGGTCTAGAAGCTACAAACAACAACGCACACAGCATGTTGGATCTAGAAGCTGCAAGGAACAATGCACAAAGCAGTGGATCTAGAAGCTACAAACAACAACGCACGCAACAGTGGGTCTAGAATCTATAAGGAACAATGCACAAAGCAGTGGGTCTAGAATCTACAAGGAACAATGCACAAAGCAGTGGGTCTAGAAGCTACAAGGAACAATGCACAAAACAGTGGGTCTAGAAGCTACAAGGAACAATGTACAAAGCAGTGGATCTAGAAGCTACAAGGAACAATGCACACAACAGTGAGTCTAGAAGCTACAAGGAACAATGCACAAAGCGTTGTGTCTAGAAGCTACAAACAACAACGCACACAACGGTGAGTCTAGAAGCTACAAGGAACAACGCACAAAGCAGTGGGTCTAGAAGCTACAGGCAACAACGCACAAAGCAGTGGGTCTAGAAGCTACAAGGAACAATGCACAAAGCAGTGGGTCTAGAAGCTACAAGCAACAACGCACAAAGCAGTGGGTCTAGAAGCTACAAGCAACAACGCACAAAGCAGTGCGTCTAGCAGTTACAAGCAGCAACACTTGCTGTCAGCGGCGAACCAGAACTAGCACCGACCATGTAAGAGACTGTAGGAGACTGACCTCTACATCTGGTGGCGGCATCCCTCAAGCGACCTCTGAAATACTTCGCGCTCTGGGTGTCCCCATTGAAGACGTAGATGTTGTACCCAATATTCTTACTTCTGGGAATAAGAAAGAAGGACAGTGTGCAACAAACATACACGCAATCATCGTCTTCAACTTAAGAAAAGGGTAAACAAAAGCAGCTGGGAATGATGAACATATTTTAAGGATTACAGATATTAGCACGTGACACGGTTGTCTGTTCTTGTTACCCAGGCTCGGCCAGGTTTTGGGCAAGCTCTGTGTCGTATTCCTAGCATGCTTCCTCGGGATGATCGGCCGTGTTGGGCTGAACTTGATCCCTGAAATCTTCATAGAATGTTTGCTATGTACATTTGTAGTCTTGTGTGCATTGTTGGTCTTGTGTACATGTCAGGTCTTGTGTGCACTTCTGGTTTTGTGTACATTTTGTGTCTTCTGTTCTTTACACATTCCGGGAATGGAGTACATTTTTGGGCTTTGTTTACATTTCAGGTCATGTGTATATTCCAGGTATGTACACGTTTCTGGTCTTGTTACGTTTCAGGTATTAAATTAATTTCAGATCTTGTTTACATTTCGAGACTTGTGTACATTGCATGTGTTTTATACATTACTAGACGTGTGTACATTTCTTGTGTTTTATACATTTCTAGACGTGTATATATTTCTTGTGTTTTATACATTTCGAGACGTATACATTTCATGTGTTTTATACAGTTCTATACGTGTGTACATTTCATGTGTTTTATACATTTCGAGACTTGTGTACATTTCAGGCATTCATGTACCCTATATTTACCCCATTTTCTATTTTCCATCACCAAAACATCGGATATAAACAGCTAGAAAATAGGCATGATAACTGAAATTTTGACCAAATCTTTCCAACTTTAGATGAAAAAGGAAAGAATGTGTGATACAGATAAAAAAACATCCCTTAAAACAAGTGTTTCATGACGAAGAAAGATAAGTTTGATAGAGGGACTCGACGTCAGAACTTGGTCATCAAACGAAATTTGGTTAGCATTCTATGTTTCCTTCAGGTGGTGGTATTGTAAACAGCTCGTCAGTGGAAATAAGAGGCTATTTTAGCAGTCAACGCACTGAAGATGCTCGACCGTAGGCATCGTCGAGCACAGACATCGCCGAGCACAGACATCGTCGAGCACAGCCATCGTCGAGCATAGACATCGTCGAGCACAGCCATCGTCGAGCATAGACATCGTTGAGCATACACATCGTTGAGCATAGACATCGTCGAGTACAGGCATCGTCGAGCACAGGCATCGTCGAGCACAGGCATCGTCGAGCACAGGCATGGTGTTAGATTTGCTGTTGGTTACGGTGGCTATCTTGAAGACACAGACTAGACTTTTAACTGCCGGCATCTTATCAGACTCTGTCGATTCTTCTGCCTTTAACCGCTCTGGGCACGTTACTGGGAACATCAGCGGAGAATAGAGACAGGGTCTTGGCCAGCACTTGTTCCCTTGAACTGAAAACACTCGTGTTTGCTTCCTATTTTAGAACTGAAGAAAGCGACCGTAATCAACATATCATCCCACTAGATTCTTGTGTTTTAGGTGTAGACACTAGAGAGAGCGACCGTAATCAACATATCATCCCACTAGATTCTTGTGTTTTATCTGCAGACACTAGAGAGAGCGACCGTAATAAACAATCATCCCACTAGATTCTTGTGTTTTAGGTGTAGACACTAGAGAGAGCGACCGTAATCAACATATCATCCCACTAGATTCTTGTGTCTTAGCTGTAGACACTAGAGAGAGCGACCGTAATCAACATATCATCCCACTAGATTCTTGTGTTTTAGGTGTAGACACTAGAGAGAGCGACCGTAATAAACAATCATCCCACTAAATTCTTGTGTTTTAGATGTAGACACTAGAGAGAGAGAGACCGTAATAAATAATCATCCCTCTAGATTCTTGTGTTTTAGGTGTAGACACTAGAGAGAGCGACCGTAATAAACATATCATCCCACTAGATTCTTGTGTTTTATCTGTAGACATCAGAGAGAGCGACCGTAATCAACATATCATCCCACTAGATTCTTGTGTTTTATCTGTAGACACTAGAGAGAGCGAACGTAATCAACATATCATCCCACTAGATTCTTGTGTTTTAGCTGTAGACACTAGAGAGAGCGACCGTAATAAACAATCATCCCACTAGATTCTTGTGTTTTAGCTGCAGACATTAGAGAGAGCGACCGTAATAAACAATCATCCCTCTAGATTCTTATGTTTTAGGTGTAGACACTAGAGAGAGCGACCGTAATCAACATATCATCCCACTAGATTCTTGTGTTTTAGGTGTAGACACTAGAGAGAACGATCGTAATAAACAATCATCCCACTAGATTCTTGTGTTTTATCTGTAGACACTAGAGAGAGCGAACGTAATCAACATATCATCCCACTAGATTCTTGTGTTTTAGCTGTAGACACTAGAGAGAGCGACCGTAATAAACAATCATCCCACTAGATTCTTGTGTTTTAGCTGCAGACATTAGAGAGAGCGACCGTAATAAACAATCATCCCTCTAGATTCTTATGTTTTAGGTGTAGACACTAGAGAGAGCGACCGTAATCAACATATCATCCCACTAGATTCTTGTGTTTTAGGTGTAGACACTAGAGAGAACGATCGTAATAAACAATCATCCCACTAGATTCTTGTGTTTTAGGTGTAGACACTAGAGAGAGTGACCGTAATCAACATATCATCCCACTAGATTCTTGTGTTTTAGGTGTAGACACTAGAGAGAGCGACCGTAATAAACAATCATCCCACTAGATTCTTGTGTTTTAGCTGCAGACATTAGAGAGAGCGACCGTAATAAACAATCATCCCTCTAGATTCTTGTGTTTTAGGTGTAGACACTAGAGAGAGCGACCGTAATCAACATATCATCCCACTAGATTCTTGTGTTTTAGGTGTAGACACTAGAGAGAACGATCGTAATAAACAATCATCCCACTAGATTCTTGTGTTTTAGGTGTAGACACTAGAGAGAGTGACCGTAATCAACATATCATCCCACTAGATTCTTGTTTTTTTAAGGTTGTCAAATGAATACGTGTGTAGCAAATAGATGATAAGGGAAAATCATCTACGTCTTGCGTGAAATTTAGTCATTGTTGGAAAACACCTGAAATTGTCTGTAAACATCTCAAACTATCACTACCTCCAACATCATCATTATGTGCCATGAGTATAGGCGTTGGAGAATAACGTTTCTCCAGAGATAGAAGTGTATAGTAGATAAGTGCCTGGATGATGACACACGTAACGAATGATGTTCTGACTACCTGGATGATGTTTCGACATACCTGAATGATGTTTCGACATACTTGAATGATGTTTCGACATACCTGAATGATGTTTCGACATACCTGAATGATGTTCTGACTACCTGAATGATGTTTCGACATACCTGAATGATGTTTCGACATACCTGAATGATGTTTCGACATACTTGAATGATGTTTCGACATACCTGAATGATGTTTCGACATACCTGAATGATGTTTCGACATACCTGAATGATGTTCTGACTACCTGAATGATGTTTCGACATACCTGAATGATGTTTCGACATACCTGAATGATGTTTCGACATACCTGAATGATGTTTCGACATACCTGAATGATGTTTCGACATACCTGAATGATGTTTCGACATACCTGAATGATGTTTCGACATACCTGAGTGCGCTTGTGAAAGTCTCCCCTAGTAGGAAACTAATCTGGTCGTTCTGGTCGTAGAAGAGAGCTGAAACATACAACCGTGAAGTAAGAAAACATACATCCTTCGTGGGAAAGGTGACGTTTCACAAAACCGAAAGGAAAAAAAAATTGTAATGCTTCATACGTAGAAATCGGGAAAATGTGGACATAATCCATCCAGTGATGTGTCAAAATCATGTCTTTTACAGTACATGGATGATGAAAGTGAACGGTTATAACGAGACGCATAACTTGACACTGAGCCACATTTTCAGTAGTAAATTAATAATAATACAGCAGATTATAACGATATGACCAACAACATGCCTTCAATCTCAGCAATAATAATACAACAGATTATAACGATGTGACCAACAACATGCCTTCAATCTCAACAATAATCATACAACAGATTATAACGATATGACCAACAACAGACCAATAATCTTAATAATAATCGTACAACAGATTACAACGATATGACCCAACAACAGGTCAAACAACCTTAATACTAATCATACAATAGATTATAACGACGTGATCAACACCAAGTCAACAGCCTTAATAGTAAATTAATCATATAAAAGATTATAATGTGATGACCAACAACAGGCCAACAATCTTAACAGTAACCAAACAACAGATTTTACTGCCACACAGACAGCGGACATAAATAATGATCAGACGGAAGATATTAGTGATATTTAGGTAATAAACTGTAATTGTAATCAAACCAAAAAAGCATTAGTTTTTTTTTCAAGGTTGAATGGAACCCTTATTTCTGTATTGATACTGGACTGTATTTGATATCCTAATTTGCAGCTCATCCACTGAAGAATTCTGTGTGATGTAGTCTAGTGTCGGAGATAAAAGAAACGATGATTGAGACAAAACTGGCTCAAGTTATTTAGGTAGGTAGGGGTGTATGGTTCAGTTTTACACTAGGATAGAAACAGTGAGGAAAGTGAGCAAAAAAAAAAAAAGAATGCGAGAAAGAAAGATGAGCACTTATAAATGAAGAACATGCAGCAATCCAAATTTTCTGCAAAAGCATTTTTCAAGTATCACACACACAATCAGCACAACAGATAAAAACACGGAAGAACAAATTAAACACTTGGCTTTTTGTTTGTTTGTCTCATCATAAGAAAGACGCGCACAAAATGCGCTTACATAGACGTAGGTAAGCACAATGTGGAAGCAGACGACTGACTCACAAATAAGATAAAACGAGAATGACAAAGGTAAAAAACGTGGCGTTATGCCCAAGATGGCTCCGGCCTGCTCTCTTTGGATATCTTTTACGATATGAGTTGCTTAAAAAAATTGGATTGTTATATATTCTTCATTTAAATATGCTTACTTTCTTCATTCTTTCTGTCTTTTCATAAAATTGAACTTATACACCATGTCTACCTCCATTACAATGTAATCCAGTCCGCCTTTGCGTATAAGAATATATTAGCATCTTTGGAAACACATTCGCCTCAACACAGGATGTCGAGTACTAATACTACAGCTAGGTCGGCTGGAGGGAGACAAATGGAGTTAAAATGTGTCCAGGACAGGCAAGAGACGGCATCTCATTTGATCCGAATATTCCAAGCTCTCACACATTAGTGATACTCAGATGTGAGCATAAGGATAAGGGGGGGGGGGGGTGTGACTGCGAATTAACGACAAAGGAAGCGTGACATCGTGTTTACCTGTGTGTTTCCAGTCGAATTCCTTCATGACGCTGAAGACCGCTTCCACTATCGAGGACTGCACGACCGAACTGATCCTTGTCAGTCGGGGAAAGCTGTTCTTGTCCTCAATCGTTTCCGTGGTGGCGATCGGCGAGATTACCGGGACATTCCACTCGTTGGCCATGTAGGATATCACCTCGGCGGACTTACTGCAGGCTGGGACAGCAGAAGTGTTGGAGTCAACAGAGTGGGAAGTAACAAATGTTAGAGTGAAAGAGTGGGAGGTCAAAAATGTTAGAGTGAAAGAGTGGGAGGTCAGAAATGTTAGAGTGGGAGAGTGGGAGGTCAGAAATGTTAGAGTGAGAGAGTGGGAGGTCAGAAATGTTAGAGTGAAAGAGTGGGAGGTCAGAAATGTTAGAGTGAGAGAGTGGGAGGTCAGAAATGTTATAATGAAAGAGTGGGAGGTCAGAAATGTTAGAGTGAAAGAGTGGGAGGTCAGAAATGTTAGAGTGAGAGAGTGGGAGGTCAGAAATGTTAGAGTGGGAAAGTGAGAGTTAAGAAGTGTTAGAGTGAGAGAGTGGGAGGTCAGAAATGTTAGAGTGAAAGAGTGGGAGGTCAGAAATGTTAGAGTGAAAGAGTGGGAGATTATAAATGTTAGAGTGAGAGAGTGGGAGATTAGAAATGTTAGAGTGGGAAAGTGAGAGTTCAGAAGTGTTAGAGTGAGAGAGAGGAATATCATAAATATTAGAGTGAGAGAGTGGGAAATCAGAAATGTTAGAGCGAAAGAAAGAACGAACGAACATAATTTATTTTCAAAGGGTTAAGAATTGGGCACGCATGCCCGAATAACATTCTGCCCTTCGTCATACAGCTCTCACTCAGTCACAGTCATTCAGCATTCTATTCAGCAATTTCTGTTGAGCATAATAAGCATGAAGAAACAATTAAATGATTACATAAATAAATAATACAATATCTCTTGTCCATACACTCCACACTCTGATAGATGAAACCACAGGAAATAAACTTAACTACATTTTCACATTCATTATAAACTAATACATTTATAGAAAACCAGTGTTAAAAATACAATAATCAGGCCATGCTTTAGACTAATTTAGACTTTGACAGTACATAAATAACTATACTTTTCATAAACGCAAGTACATGAAGATACGTATACTGTTCAAAAATAGAAACGCAACACTACTGTAATCGTAATTTCGAACTTGTATCAAAATTTTATTTTACAAAATTAATGTTTCAATCCTGGCATGAAGAAACTTTAAGACTTTAACAATATATTGATGTTCGTTAAATTTGGTTTGGACGTTTATTCTTTGCTACTGAGGCCTCCGTTTCAGTAAGGTGTATGGCCTCAAAGAACATCTCTTTGACATGGATCCGATTAGCCTTTGGATCTGTTGTTGTGGGATGACTCCCCACTCTTCCAGGAGAGCAAGAGACAACTGTCGGAGTTTGTTTGGCCGCACGTCTCGCTGGCGGGCTTATCTGTTAAGTTCATCCCATAAGTGTTCTACTGGGTTCATGTCTGATGACATAGATGGCCACGGAGTGGTCTGGACGTTGTTGTCAGCGAGGAACTGAGTGATGTGCTGTGCCACATGAGGTCGAGCGCTATCCTGCTGAAAACTCGACCCTTGTGCAACCAGAAGTGGAAGGACGTGAGGACGAAGAATTTCAGCGACGTATCGTTGGGCATTCAGGCGTCATTCATGTTGCACCAGGTCACTTCTTCCCTTGAAGTTGATTGTCCCCCACACCAGTATACCTCCACCACCATGTGGAGGAGCCTCATCCACGCAGTTCTGGGCATAGCGCTCATGAACTCTGCGATAAACTCTTCTCCGTCTATCGTGTCGCTGAAACAGAAAGAATGATTCATCATGAAACCAAACCCTTCTCCAGTCATTCTCAACGGTCCATTGACGATGCTGGTTCGCCCACTGCAGTCGGTTCTGGCGATGCCGGTCCGTAAGAACAGGACATCTTTAGGGTCTTCTAGCCCAAAGACCAGCGTCGTGTAGCCGGCTCCTGGCCTTTTGATCTGAAATTCGACGAGCTGCTGTCACTGACTGGACTGATGAGGACGCAGATGCAAATCGATTCCTGAGGTGACGCAGCCGTATGAAGCGGTCTTCGGCAGGAGTTGTGACCATGGGTCTTCCACTGCGCGGCGGGTCTGCAACTGAGCCAGTTTCTTGAAATCGTCTCCAAAGGCGATTAATGGTGGTTCTAACCACATTAAATTGTCTGGCCACTACACTTTGTGACTGTCCAGTCTGTAAACGTCCAATGATGATGAGTCGTTGTTCTGTAGTGAGATTAACCATACTTGCCCATTGAAATTTCAAATTAATTGATTAGAAGAGCGACAATCTTTTATAGGCATTCAATAACATGGTCCGTGAGTTTTGTGTTCAGTAAGTTTCACGGGATTCTCGTGAACCTGTCATGAGTTATTGTCAAAAATGCTGTTTTGACTAGTGTCGCTTTTCTGTGCTCATGAATTATCTGCTGAGTACAATTCAGGTCAGCACGTGAAGTTGATGTCCAAGTGAATATTTCAGGCAATTTGCCCTTGTCTGATCGCCAGACTTCAGTTTAAATCGCAACATCGTATTTGTTGCGTTTCTGTGTTTTATTGTTTTGTTTTTTGAACAGCATATATTCACACACAAATGCAAGTACATACCACAGTTATTCAAACACACACACACACATATATATATATATATATATACACACATGTGTATGTATACACATAAACCTACTGTCACATACGTACACATACACACATATAATGTATATATATACATATACATCCATATATATATATATTTGTAACACACATACGTTTATAATACATGCATAAACACTCATATATGCAGACACATACACATTTATGCATACACATACACATATATAGACATTCACATATATACAAATACATATAGTTCATATCAAACAGACACTGAAAAAGTTATAAATTTAAAAAACGAATATAACTTTCTATAAGTTTTATATGTTGGTAGGGCATTCCAAAGGTGGGCAGCTGAGTAAGAGAGTTGGAGACTAAAATATTAGAGTGGGAGGTCAGAAATGTTGGAGAGTAGAATAATATAGTGAGAGAATGGAAGATTAGACATATTAGGCTGAGAGTGCGAGAGACCAGAAATATTAGACTGACAGAGTGGGTGACCAAACATATTAGGATGAGAGTATGAGAGACCAGATAAATTAGACAGCGAGAGTGTGAGAGAACATAAATATTAGACTGAGAGTTTGGGAGATCCGAAATATTAGGTTGAGAGTGTGAGAGATCATAAATATTAGACCAGTAGATTGTGTGAGACCGGAAATATTAGACTGAGAGTTTGGGAGATCAAAAATATTACACTGAGAGTGTGTGAGACCAGAAATAGACAGAGATTGTGTGAGAACAGAAATATTAGGCTGCTGGAGATAAGAAATGTTGTAATGGGAGAGCTGAACTGCTGGACAAGTTACAACAGGGAATAAAAATGTTGAGTTACAAGAATGGGATCAGAAGAACCAGAGAGTGTAGTCAGACATGCTGAAGTAAGAGAGTGGAAGAGGTATATCTTTTTTCTTGTTTTATTATGTTTATGAAAATGCACCAGTCAGTAACGTAAATCTCACAAAGGAGCAAACTGTTATCCATGTTGTTAATTTGTTAATGCAGTTATTGTTATATATCTCTGGATCTGTGAATTTGAGGCGATTCTTTGAAGATACTACCAAAAAAATGCAATGATTCTGAGGGGCGATGGTTACATAGATTGCAGGGAAATTCTTGCAGAGCACAGAAGAGATAGGCTTCTGTTCAGACTACGCCGCCACTGGAAGTACGCCAAAATCTGTGTTCTGAAATTCTGTTTGACAAAGAACGAAAACCTTTTTCCTTCTCGATCATCATAAGGATGTAGGATAGGTTATCCTCATGGCCATTTGTTGTTCTATCCAACCCTGATGCCTGCACCAACCCGCAGGCACATCTATATTCTCTAATGGGGGTTGTGAGGTTGCGATGTCTTCCAGTAGCTCAAAGTATCTTCGTGATTGAATGCATTCTTCGCTGTACGTAGCTCCACGCTCCGGGCAAGTCTTTGCATTCAGTGCCATGAAATATTTACAGTTTTTAGAAGTTTAATTAACACTAAAACTTGATGGTCCCGCCTAAAAGGGGCAGAGGACGTATGTGTATAATCATATACACATACAAACGCAGGGTTTGTACTGGTAGCTAGTTTGTACATTCCCCGTCTTCCAGGGCTTCTCAGCCTAGCAGTTACAATAGGTTACTTGTTACACAGGAACTGAGAAAATTGTCTAAGAAATATGAAAATGTTCGCATGTAGGGTGAGGCACACCACATTGAATAATCTGCGCAAACAGTGTTGCCACTACTAGCTTTTTTTTTATAAGGAGTGTACATTCATCTTAAAGGAAATAAAAGAATAAATTATATACACATTATCAGAGTCAATATTCGTGTTCGTTACAGGATAATAATAATAATAATAATTCAGGTCTTATAAGCAAGATATATATATATATATATATATATATATATATATATACATAGAAAAAATAGGAAAAATACACATAGAAGGGACAGATATTGAAGAAGTCAATCAATTTGCATACCTTGGCAGCTACATAGACCAGGATGGTGACACCAGAAAGGAAGTTAGAATCAGAAGTGCAAAAGCAGCATCGATCTTCAAGAATCTTGAGAACATATGGAAATCAAAATTTATAAGTATAAAAACCAAGTTAAGACTATTCAATTCAAATGTAATATCCACACTCATTTATGCATGCGAAAGCTGGAAAACAACTAAAGAAATAGACAAGAAATTAGACTCTTTTGAAAACAAATGCATAAGGAAAATACTCTGCATCAAGTGGAACGAATTCAAGAACAATGCAGAGATAAGACAGATGACTGAACAACAACCAGTCTCATGGGTGATCAGGAAAAGGAGATGGACATATGTTGGACACTTGATGAGAAGAAATGATCAGAGAATCCCAAAACAAGCTATCCCTTGATGAGATTGAAAGACTCGCCGAAGACAGGAAAAATTGGCGAACTATTTTGCGAGCCCTATGTGACGTTTAACGACACGGGAAGGATATAAGATATAATATATATATATATATATATATATATATATATATATATATACATAAATCAACTCTGTAAGGTCGTAGATGCAGCTTGGCATTAGAAGGTTTTGAATGACAAAGACGGAAACGGAAACGATGTACAAAATATATTTTTGACTCGAGGCGCGTGAGCTATTCAGAAATACGGACCACTAAAAAAATCAAACTTATGTTGGAACAATACAAACACAGACAGTATTTGTGTTGTTTCTTGGAATGCAGTTTTTAATTTTCTCTCTTTGATCGCAAAGAAAACTTACAAAGCAACTTAACGATTACCTGAGAATAAGTTACACATAATCGATAGCAAGTTTAACCTAGTAAAGAACAACAAATAACTACGTCTTGGATATTTGCACAACGGAGTATGTTGTTAATAAATCGACATGAGAAGAGATAATCGATAACAAGCTTGGCGAGGAGTCCATGCCTTATCAGTGACTTGGATCGTACTAATCACTGGGCAGGTTCGAGACCTATATTTGGCGATTATCAGTTCTGGCAATCTTCTGAGGAACAATTACTGGGAAGGTAGCAAATTAGTTGTGTAAACGGAGGATGTCTGGTGCTGCAGATCTCATCGTTCAGGGCAAAGGGTAGGAGAGCCGTACAGTCATCTTGTGGTTTAGATGTTTCTTTTGTTCTGTTATCTGACATTGCCTTTCTTTTTCTTTCTTTCTTTCTTTCTTTCTCTTCTTCTTTCTTTCTTTCTTTCTCTTCTTTTTTCTTTCTTTCTTTCTTTCTTTCTTCTCCCTCCCTTTATCCACGTCATCATTCGAATTCCAGCCTCTTTCTTCCTTCTTCTCTCTCCTCCTCCCTCCCCCCAAACCACCACCACTGTGCACGTGATTCAATTCAGTTTGATACCATTATGACAGCCAGTTTCTTTTCATCCACGACTGTGTTTCAAATACATGTCTAAATCACAAGAGAACCAACCCTGCTGCTGGTTTTATATAAGTAACTTTTTAGATAACTAGAGCAGAAGAAAGGGGGAGATTTGAAAAGAGATTGAAAACGACACAGAGAATGTAGATGACGTAAGAGGGGAAAAAATAGCAGAACGGTTAGCTTCGGCATAAAGCAGTAGTAGAAGGCTGAAAGTTAGAACAGGAAACAAGAACTATTGTTCTAGCCGTGAAACATTGTGAGCTCACCTCAATTTATTATCCATCTTCTGTTGCGAACCACGGAGTACTGGCACTAGAGAATCCCCGGAGAGTCGTATATTTATAAAAATCGGTCACGGCTGGTTCTTTTGCCTAGCTGGGCAAAGTTTATCCTGTGAGGCCCAAAATCTGTGAAACCCCGGCTCAGATCTGACCCTAGTTTGTCAAACTTCTTTCGGTTGCTGTCCAGTGAGCGCCCACTGCAAGTCCACAACTGATCGTTGACGTTAATGATTTAGATTATCTTCTCTTGTTTCTAACATTTTTTGTCAAATAAATTCGATCCAAGCTTTACAGAAAACAGCGTTGATTTTTTCGAACATTTTGCATCATAGTATGTTAGATAACTGTGGAGAGACTTGTTAGTTTGTTGAAAACTGCATTGACAAAATGACTGTGATTAAACCAGCAAGATAACCATACGCCAGGAGACCTACAAACTGGACAACCACCACCAGACAAACACCAGCAAACCTGTACACTGGATAACCAGCACCAGACAAACACTAGCAAACCTGTACTCTGGATAACTAGCACCAGACAAACAGGGAGACAAACACTGGCAAACCTGTACTCTGGGCAACCAGCGCAAACAAACACCAGCAAACCTGTGCACTGGACAACCAGCACCAGACAAACAGGGAGACAAACACCAGCAAACCTATACACTAGACAGCCAACACCAGACAAACGGGGAGACAAACGCCAACAAATTTCCAAGTTGGGTAATCAACCGAAATGTTAAATAGTATTTAAGCACGCAGGCCCGTCTGGCAGTCTGCCCTTTACCATTTAGCTTTCATTCTCTCTCCCAGACATTCTATTCTACATCTTTTACTGTTCAACTCCACTACATCATCTTAACTCTCACAGAGGCCGAGTCTTGTTTCCACTTATAAAATCAAGCGAATGAGGAAATCATTATTCACTTTGTATCAATAATCCAACCCTTCCTTCACACCCATGGAATTGCATCTCACCGGCTCAAGATGGTTGCCAATGAGAATATATACAGGCTCACTTAAAATAATATTCAGGCTGAGTAGCTGCCTTGTCATATTGTTCTAGGCCTCGTTCTCCTTGCATTGTCTGGTTCAGTTCTCCTTGCATTGTCTGGTTCAGTTCTTCTTGCATTGTCTGTTTCAGTTCTTCTTGCATTGTCTGTTTCAGTTCTCCTTGCATTGTTTGTTTCAGTTCTCCTTGCATTGTTTGTTTCAGTTCTTCTTGCATTGTCTGTTTCAGTTCTTCTTGCATTGTCTGTTTCAGTTCTCCTTGCATTGTTTGTTTCAGTTCCCTTTGCATTGTCTGTTTCAGTTCTCCTTGCATTGTCTGTTTCAGTTCTCCTTGCATTGTCTGTTTCAGTTCTCCTTGCATTGTCTGTTTCAGTTCCCCTTACATTATCTGTTTCAGTTCCCCTTACATTGTCTGTTTCAGTTCTCCTTGCATTGTCTGTTTCAGTTCTCCTTGCATTGTCTGTTTCAGTTCTCCTTGCATTGTCTGTTTCAGTTCCCCTTACATTGTCTGTTTCAGTTTACCTTCTGCATCTGCTTTTCTGCTGTGCTCCTCACATCTTTCGTTTCAGCTCTTCTATTACTATTACTTTTTAACTGTGTTTCTCACACATTTTATTCAGTTCTCTATGTACGCAGTCCCCGACTTACGAACAATCGTGTTCCTAAGTCTATTCTTAAGTGTAATTTGCACATAAGTCGGAAACAGTTCAGTATATTTCGTTTCTAACGTGACTTTCATGGTATACAGTACGCAGCGGACCTTTGTATATATTTAAAAAACATTATAAAAATTTGACTGAATCAATATAGATGGGTAAAGTTTTGATGCGCAATGCAGAGTAACACCCGTTGTTATTATTACGAACCATTGTATGTATCTCAAATTTGTTTTAACATAAAAGGCTGTACAAGGGCTGGCTTGTAACTGTGTAACTGTAATTGTACGTAAGTCGGACGTTCGTAACTTAAGGACTGCATGTACATTGTCTTGCAATATTCTTTTCTTTGATGCATTTATTTCTTAATCATATTTTAAAATCTGCATTCTGATCATCCCATGCACTACAAAATCATGTGCCATGTCAGTATCGACGGAAACCTGATGCGCGTCTCTAACCAAAAAGCTCTAAACAAACAGAAATTGTTTATTGATGGTTCAGATATATTCGCTTTTATAAATGTCCTCCTTTAGTGGACAAATATAAAAGCTACTTATTGATTTCCATGTCTGCTTTGCCATGGTAGTATGATTCTTTGAAATATTTAAACAACAATTACGTAAAATGACTTCGTTTTCATGTGGGATCATTAGCGTCGATATAGAGGTCAAGATCTAGACCTCGGCTGAGATATACCGAGATATGAGAGGTTCTTCTGTCTATCACTAGATCTTGGAAGAATTAGAGGAAAAAATGACCCGCACAGAGAGTCTGTGAAAAGAAACTGCGCTAATTGAGGAGGGAACGTAAAGAAACTGCGCTATGTGAGGAGGGAACGTAAAGAAACTGCGCTATGTGAGGAGTGAACGTAAAGAAAATGCGCTATGTGAGGAGGGAACGTAAAGAAACTGCGCTATGTGAGGAGGGAACGTAAAGAAACTGCTTTAAGTGAGGAGGGAACGTGTCAGCCGCGCAAAGCTGCGCCGAGCTGCACAGCGCGGGCTGCTGCTGTTGCGCAGGCCGACCGTTCTTTTGGCGAAAAAGCGCTCTCGAGTTCCCTGCGGGAGGAGACAGGCTTTCGCTCCCTTCCCGGACGGCGAGAATTAAGGTGTTTCGATGCAGAAGCGAGTGGTTTGTCCGTCAAGAGAAGCCTATAAACGGCTAGCCAGCCAGGTTCGTGCTAACGGTGTACCACGGTTTTGTCGACCAATGGTCTCGAAATTGGCCCATCTCTCGAAAAGAGTATCGGGTCTGCAGTATGTAATGTGCGTTGGTTGTTGGTGCCCGGCTTTCTTCGTTAGAGCAGAGAGAGAGAGAGAGAGAGAGAGAGAGAGAGAGAGAGAGAGAGCCGCCGGTTAAAGGAAATGAAACGCCGCCGAGGTCGAAAGGGATCCGCTCTGATCAGAGCGCTGTCTGCTTGCCCCGCGTCGGTCTGTCGGCAGATATCCGACTACGGTTCGGTGAAGAAAGCTATCTGGTTGATCCTGCCAGTAGTCATATGCTTGTCTCAAAGATTAAGCCATGCATGTCTAAGTTCACACTGTCTCACGGTGAAACCGCGAATGGCTCGTTAAATCAGTCGAGGTTCCTTAGATGACACGATCCTACTTGGATAACTGTGGCAGTTCTAGAGCTAATACATGCTTACCAAGCTCCGACCCTCGTGGAAAGAGCGCTTTTATTAGTTCAAAACCAATCGTCGTTGCCCTTCGCGAGGCGGGGCATCCCAACGGTTGACTCTGGATAACTTTGTGCTGATCGCATGGCGACGCATCTTTCAAATGTCTGCCCTATCAAATGTCGATGGTACGTGACATGCCTACCATGTTTGTAACGGGTAACGGGGTATCAGGGTTCGATTCCGGAGAGGGAGCATGAGAAACGGCTACCACATCCAAGGAAGGCAGCAGGCGCGCAACTTACCCACTCCCGGCACGGGGAGGTAGTGACGAAAAATAACAATACGGGACTCTTTCGAGGCCCCGTAATTGGAATGAGTACACTTTAAACCCTTTAACGAGGATCTGTTGGAGGGCAAGTCTGGTGTCAGCAGCCGCGGTAATTCCATCTCCAATAGCGTATATTAAAGTTGTTGCAGTTAAAAAGCTCGTAGTTGGATCTCAGGCGCAGGCGGGCGGTCCGGCTCGCGCCGGTTCACTGCCCGTTGTCTCCTGCTCTACCGTCTGCCGGCTCTCTCCCGCGGGTGCTCTTCGCTGAACGTCCAGGGTGGCCGGCGGGTTTACCTTGAAAAAATTAGAGTGTTCTGAATAATGGTGCATGGAATAATGGAATAGGACCTCAGTTCTATTTCGTTGGTTTCGGAACTGGAGATCGCTGCTGGCGAGATCGCTGCCATGTGTCTAGCGGGCCACGTTCCATGTACACTCATACCGGGCGAAATGCCCGAACTAGCTTAACCAAGGGGTTAAGAAGCTGCTGGAGAGACTTTTTGGATGCCGTGCGTGGAGTGAAACTCCTCCCGGCCAATAAAGAAGATGAGGAAAAGCAATCAGGGTTGCCGTACGGCGCCGATGTGAAAAGGTGATGGAAGGGATAAAGTGAAGCTTAATCGGTATATCCAGTAGTCTCGCGGCGAGAGCCACTCATACCACGGCACCTCTGCTCTAGAGGCCGGCCACGTCCGTTCTACACCCATACTGGTGAAATATGCCTAAACCAGCTTAAACCAGGGATGAAACTTGATGGTTACTCAAGTCACGGTACCTCCACTCTAGAGGTCGGTCACGTCCTAAACACGCCCATACTGGGATAATATGCATAATCCGGCTTAACCCCGGGGTGAAACTCACTAGTGGGGAGAATTCGTCCTCCTGGACAAAAGCTCCGTCCTGAACACAACAAGGAAGGATAGCGGCCACGGCCACAAAATGCTGAAACAGGAGACACTTGACCAGTGAAGTCTAGATGAGCAACCACCTCTCACCCGGCGGGGATATACTGATATCCAAAACACGTCGAGGTTTTCTGGTGAGAATGTTCAACTCTAGGCTAAACTGGTGCAACGAAAACCACGGTGCCACGCAATCCCGCTTCTGAGACCCACCAAGAATACAGGCTCAACCCCTGCGATACTCTGAACCTCTTGTGGTCCACTCAGAGATCTCATGTGGTCCTTTCGGGACCACGGGACATATTGAGGACCACGGGAGTAAATTCAGTAGGATCACGGGGCGGTCTTGATGGTAGAAGCGAACGAAGAAGAAGAAGAAGAAGAAACTGCGTTAAATGAGGAGGGAACGTAAAGAAACTGCATTAAGTGAGGAAGGAACGTAAAGAAACTGCATTAAGTGAGGAAGGAACGTAAAGAAACCGCACTATGTGAAGAGGCAACGTAAAGAAACCGCACTATGTGAGGAGGGAACGTAAAGAAACCGCACTATGTGAGGAGGGAACGTAAAGAAACTGCACTATGTGAGGAGGGAACGTAAAGAAACCGCACTATGTGAGGAGGGAACGTAAAGAAACTGCACTATGTGAGGAGGGGACGTAAAGAAACCGCACTATGTGAGGAGGCAACGTAAAGAAACTGCACTAAGTGAGGAGGAAACGCAAAGGAACTACACTAAGTGAGGAAGGAACGTGAGCTAGACGCATGCTCGAAGATACTGGACTTTGCAATGCAAACATGGCGTGTTGTTCCGGCAGTTAGTTATGCCAGTCAGAAATGCTAGAACTGTGGTTTTTCTGAAAGAGGGTTTATTTTATTCCACGATATATTTTCATTCTCATAACGCACACTTGTACAATTCAGTCTCATTACTCAAATCAAGTGAGAGAACTCTGACATTATTGGTTTACATTGCGTGATGGTCAGCCGTAATACAATATCCTTTTTTTGTGTTCCTTCCAGCTGGGCGTCTATGACCACAACTATTTTCATCCTAAAAGTTAAATATTTAAAATCTTCTCCAGGTGGGCTCTAAAAGAACTAAAACTCAAAGCTTAAAAACCACACCTGAAACTGAAACTTCCAAAACACAATGGACCTTCGAAAGTCGAACAAAAAATTTGAAAGTCGAAAAGAACAAATGCTGCCACCCACGAAAACAAAGCATCACGTGGTTCCGATGACTTTAGCTCAATGAGCATCTATCAAATTTCATTCTGCGTTATCCAAGTGTACTTTTACTGCGATTTCTTAGGATTTTTTTAATCGTTAAAATGACACATTCATGATGGCACCGTAAGAAGTTACCAGAGCTGAAAAGTCTAAGAGGAAGAATATAATGACCATGATAGAACTGAAAAATGAACTTTTGACTAAATGGAAAATGGTACATGTGCATTTGATGTGGCTGTTGAATATGAGATGGCTAAGTCGACCAGATCGACCACGCTAAAGAACAAGAAAGCCATTTAAGCGGCTGATGTGGAGAAAGGGGTAAAAATCATTTACCAGTAAAAGATCCCACAGCGGTGGAAGATGTAGAAAAACTTTTGATGGTTTGCATAAATTAAGGTATTGTTATTAATAATTTACAATGTGAATGTATGATCTAATGAGGACCGTTAAACGTCACATAGGGCTCGCAAAGTAGTTCGCCAATTTTTCCTGTCTTCGGCGAGCCTTTCAACCTCATCAAGGGATTTTATGACTATTAATTTGGCCTCTCTTAACAATGTCCTCTTTAGAGTTTCACGAGGTCTGCCTCTTTTTCTTCGGCCTGTTGTGTTCCACTTGATAGCTTGTTTTGGGATTCTCTGATCATTTCTTCTCATCAAGTGACCAGTATATGTCCATCTCCTTTTCCTGATCACCCATGAGACTGGTTGTTGTTCAGTCATCTGTCTTATCTCTGCATTGCTCTTAAATTCGTTCCACTTGATGCAGAGTACTTTCCTTATGCATTTGTTTTCAAAAGAGTCTAATTTCTTTTCTATTTCTTTAGTTGTTTTCCAGCTTTCGCATGCATAAATAAGTGTGGATATCACATTTGAACTGAGTAATCATAACTTGATTTTTGTGCTTATAACTTTTGAGTGCCATATGTTCTCAAGATTCTTGAAGGCAATGCTGCTTTTGCATTTCTCTCTCTCTCTCTCTCTATATATATATATATATATATATATATATATATATATATATATATGGTTGGTATAATTGAAATATGGCTGGTATAACTGAAGTATGGCTGGTATAACTGAAGTATGGCTGGTGTAACTGAAGTATGGCTTGTATTGCTTTACAGTGGAGCTAACATGGTACATATATCTTTTTTGTACGAATCTGACGACTTGACATCTTCTGCATTATATTGTCGTGCTCAAGTGAATCTTGAGTATTTCTTCTATACATTCCGTTTACGTTCCCAGGGGTCTAGTTTGGTTTGCTCACCCTTTTGGATATATGGTCTCAATCCTAAGATCTATGTTCTATGCTCTGTGCTGATGCTGGTCAAAGCCCTCTGTCCAGCTTGTGGTCTAAGCTCTGTGTTCTATGCTCTGTCCAGCTGGTGGTCTAAGCTCTGTGTTCTATGCTCTGTCCTGTTCCATGTTCTATTTCCATGTTCTATTCTCTGTGCTGGTGGTGGTTTAAGTTTTATGTTCTCAAGGCTTTGTGCTCTAATTTGCTGCTGGTTTTTAGATAAGAATATACTTTCCTGTCCGTGTTGCTCTAGATAAATTCTATACTTTTCCTGCAATCTCGGGACTGCTCTTTTCTAGACTGCTCTTTTCTGGACTGCTCTTTTCTAGACTGCTCTTTTCTGGACTGCTCTTTTCTGGACTGCTCTTTTCTAGACTGCTCAACGGGACTCTATTAGTCTAAGCTCTATTAATTCATGCTCTGTTATTCTACCCTGCTCCGCTGGACTTTGGATGTATAAGCTCTGTGATAGTAACTTGGTTCCCATTAAATAATAATGTGCCCTAATAAGTAAAACCACTGGCATATTCTGAGAGCGTCACCATTCATGATATCCATTCCATGACGTATCTGGGTGTTACTTTTCATAGCTGTCTTAACTTCTAGGATTATATCGACAACATCATAGAGAAAGCAGGAGAAATACCTAGGTCTCGAACCCCGTACATTATTTAACTTAGCCAATTTTATGGGGGTGGTAGATGGCTAAGTTGGTTAGTGCGCTGCTCTCTCGTGACTAGACGGGTTGCTCGTCCTACCGGAGTACAGGGTTCGAGTCCCAGGTAATTCTCTTGTAATCTTTCTTTCTCTCATGTCTATAAGTGCTTTGCTTACAATTTTCTCAAGGTCTTATCATATAATATTGTGCTCTCTTACATTACCGTAGCTAAAGGAAGGAAAGGTTTGGTAGCAGTCAGGGTTGTGGCAGCAGCAGGTGTGGAGCAAGGATTACTCATTTTGTTGTGTCAGCACTTGTTTCTTTCAGTCTTTGATTACGCCCTGAGCAGTTCTAACACTCACCCCAACACACATCAGACGACTTGAATATATAGAGAACGAATGTATGTGCATCATCTCATCCTATGTTGAATATAAAGAGAACCCAGCTATCTGCGTCATCCTAGGTTGAATATATAGATAACGGAGCTATGTGCATCATCCGAGGTCCAATATATAGTGAATGAAGCTATGTGCATCATCATAGGTTGCACAGAGAAGCTCAGAATGCACAACCATACCCTACGTACTGGTTTTCTTCTAAAGAGGAAGAGGTAATTCAACAAATTTGTTGTACACGACATATACCTCTGGGACGTGAATGGACGTCGACACCATCGAACCTGCGAGTGACCATTTCTGTACATACCACACTTTATGGTAGATGTAGGGAACACCAACTGCAATGGTAGCTGACGTTAATGTATTAATGTGAGGTAACTGCAGTGGAAGCTGGAGTTAATGTATTTATGTGTGATAACTGCGGTGAGAATGCCACTATATACACAGAAGGATCAGTGATTCCTGGTGAGCGTTGTCCATGGACTTTTAAGGTGACGTTCTTTGGCAAAACAGTCAATGAAGATAAGAGCGCTTTTAGAGTCACCGCGAGTAGCCTCACAATGGAGATCATGGCAGTTACAAAAGCTTTGGAATGTCTGGCGACACTGAGATACAGGCAGGTGTGTATATTCTGAGTCCTTCAATGAACATGCTAAAAAGATTCAAGCTGGCTTCATCCTACAACAGTAGTGGGAACCCCTTCATAGGTGACAGATTTGTCAGATGACTTTCATATTTTAGTTCCTTGCTGTGCTTGGGTTTGGGGAAATGAAGGACCGGGCATATCTGCTAATGTAGCGGTCATAGAAGAGGGTCAAGCAACGAACAGAGCTGATATTATTCTTGCTACAAAAGATGCCGAAAGATCAGTTTGTTTTTTTCCCTGCAGATGCTAGGCCCCAGCAGTTTATCAAGAATTCTCGGGATGAGCTAATGCAACCGAGTTGCTAAACTTAATGTCTTTAAGCACGTTAAAAGACGTTTGGTCGGGCAATCAACATTGAACAGGTGTAACCAGTTGTCGTAGGTTGCTTGATGTACTGAGAGGGAGATCAGAGCACCTATGGACGTGTCCTGAGTGCGGTGAAGATAATCAGAATAACTAACCAACTAAATAACCAACCAACCAACTAACCAACCAACCAACCAATCAATCAACCAACCAACCAACCAACCAACCAACCAACCAACCAACCGACCAACCGACCGACCGACCGACCGACCGACTGACTGACTGACTGACTACTAACTAACTAACTGACTGACTGACTGACTAACTCACTGACTGACTAACTAACCAACCAATCAACCAACCAACCAACCAACCAACCAACCAACCAACCAACCAACCAACCAACCAACCAACCAACCAACCAACTAACTAACTAACTGACTGACTGGCTGACTAACTAGCTAACTAACTAACTAACTGACTGACTGACTAACTAACTAACTAACTAACTAACTGATTGACTGAATAACTGATGTACCGGGTAACTGATTAACTAATTAATTTAGCTCTATTATTCCACCCTGTTCTCCGAGACTACAGTAATCTAAGTTCTGTCTGTCCCCGCTTCTACTTTGGATAAGCCTTTTCTGTCACAACCTCTTTGTTGCTATCTGTAGCGTTTTGTAGCGTCATTTTTTCCATAGCGACCCTCAAACTACTATCTACATTTATACAACTCCCTGCTACATTTTTATGGTCAGTGTCTTTATATAACCAGGACACGGTGTCTCACATGCGCTTTGATTGACAACTTGATATCCTGTTTGAAAAGGTTGTGCTTGTTAGCGGCTTTTGATCTCACATCACTAATGGATGTGTGTGTGTGTATGAGAGAGAAAAAGAGTGAGTGAGTGAGTGAGAGATAGTGACTGAGAGATAGAGAGAAATAGATAAAGAGAGAGAGAGTGAGTGAGAGAGAGAGATAGTGACTGAGAGATAGAGAGAGAAAGAGAGAGAATGAGTGAGTGAGAGAGAGATAGTGACTGAGATAGAGAGAGAGTGAATGAGAGAGATAGTGACTGAGAGATAGAGAGAGTGAGTGAGTGAGAGAGAATGACTGAGAGATAGAGACAGAGAGAGAGAAAGAGAGAGAGTGAGTGACTGAGAGTTAGAGAGATAGAGAGAAAGACATAGAGTGACTGAGAGATAGAGAGAAAGACAGAGTGAGTGAGTGAGAGAGAGAGAATGACTGAGAGATAGAGAGATAGAGAGAGAAAGAGAGAGTGAGTGACTGAGAGTTAGAGAGATAGAGAGAAAGACATAGAGTGACTGAGAGATAGAGAGAAAGACAGAGTGAGTGAGTGAGAGAGAGAGAATGACTGAGAGATAGAGAGATAGAGAGAGAAAGAGAGAGAGTGAGTGAGTGAGAGAGAGAATAGCTGAGAGATAGAGAGAAAGACATAGAGTGACTGAGAGATAGAGAGAGAGAAAGAGTAAGTGAATGAGTGAAAAAGTGACTGAGAGATAGAGAGATTGAGATAGATAGATAGATAGAGAGAGAGAGAGAGAGTCAGTTTTTGCCTCATCTATTATCTCGTGTATAATTTGGAATGCAATATTTCCTCTCCCAACTGACTTCTCTAGCGCCCACATATATTGCGAGACATGAATAACAACAGCCACCCATAACTCTCTTGTTCCTCCACATAGTATTATCAAAATCAGACAATTACGTGTCTGACTGTCTGTCTGCATGTCTGCTTGCCTGCCTGTTTGTCTGTCTGCCTGCCTGTCTGTCTGTCTGTCTGTATGTCTGTATGTCTGTCTGTATTTCTGCCTGTCTATCTGTCTGCCTGCTTGATTGTCTGTCTGTCTGTCTGCTTGTCTGCCTGCCTGCCCGCTCCACTGTAATGAAAGTAAACAAAAAATAAAAGCAGCATCTCGTGTACGAGAACTCACCGGGCCCAATGAAGACGGTGATGTTGTGCTCACATTTGATACGAGCAGCGACAGCACCTACAACATCCCTGGTGCAGCTGCCGTTGGCGTAAAAAAGGCTGAGCTGGAACAGGCCCTTGTACAGGCGGTTCACGTGACCCACAGCCATGTCCATGACCGGAAGAACTTTCCTCAGCGCGAAATAAAATATCCAATTATCAGGTTCAATGACAATCACGGTCAAGGCCAAGGGCAACGCTGGGTCAGGCGTCGACGATGATGTTGCGTTTAACGAAGCTGCTGTTGTTGAAGTGTTGCAGGTTTGTGGCAAAACAGACGCCGTCAGTACCAACAAAGTTAACTTGTTGAAACCTGGAAGCCTTATAAGAGTCATTATACACAGTTTGGGTTCTCATCCATTCAAAGAAACATCCCCTGCCAAAATTATATTACTTTATTTCCGGGTCTGTTTGTAACATTAAACATCCTGTAACTGTGTATGTTTATAGTAAACTGTGACAACAGAGTATGGGTTATTTAACTGTTTCATACAAGAAAGAAACTGCAAAAAATTAAATGATTTTTTATAGACAATTTTCGAAATGCTTGACCATTATTTCCTGCACTTTTATTGGTCAACTTAAAATGACATAAACATTGACCTGCCACTCAAATTGTAGCAAAGTGCCTTGTAAACTAGGATATTATTATTATTATTAATGATTATTGGAGTCTAGCTAGGGAACGAAGGTAGCCAGAAGGAAAATTTGGGCAACAGTGGGAAAGGAACACCCACGGTATTAGTAAGCAATATTACTTCAGGACGCTGAGAAGAGTAATCAAACGAAGGAGATACATAGAAATAGAAGACATAACGAAGTGACGACACAGTACAAGCAGAAAACGGACAAATCCCTGATACCTACGACACGAAAGAGACAATGGACTGGATAATATCCCCCACGACAATTGAATATTCACAGTCGAATATTCATACATTGTGAATTCACACAGCTGACGCAAGAGAATTACTGACTGGATTGGCATGTTTACTTATGTAAGAACGTAAATTGGGCACGTGAATAGGCCAGCTGACAAATGAGATTAGCAAGGGCGGGACTTAAAAGACCGACTTATCCTGGAGTCCAGTCAGGACGCAAAAAGGCCACCTGACCAATAGATGACAAAAAGGGAGGAGTTTAGGTGACGGATTGGATGAATGAATGACGGACTTGATGGACTTATAAGCGGGGGAATGTTCGTTGAAGGGGATGGATTCAACTAGACCAGAAGCCGACTGACTCCATTAGACCAAAAGCAGACAGGGCTCAACCAGGAGTCTAGATAGAACTCAACAGAGACTCGAGAGAAAATTCTTTAGAGAGACCCGGAAGGGAAGAGGCGTAGAAAGTTGGTTACAACCAGTCAGAACTATACAAGAGCTGGAACTAGGATGAAAGACAACTGAGGATAAAAATTGATAGTGGTTGTAAATTAGTAAGAAACTAAAGGACAAATTCACATGAAATCATGAAATGATTGTGGAAGGTTAAATTTATTATTCACGGAACATTCTAAGAGAGTTGTGGTAAGACTGGATCGGCTGTTAGAACTGGATTTTAGAGAATGGACAGGAGGAGAAGACGATGAATGTAGCCAGATTCATTTTCCTGTACTAGCAAAGGGTTTCTCAACGAGGAGTGTGTAACCTTCTAACAAGCTGCCCGAATGTCTAGATGCCATGATTTGAAGACGTGAGAAACGCTCTTCCTACAATTACGAGATGTCAGAATGAAAAGAGGAAGCAAGTGGAAGAGAGGTGGGGAAGACCACCCACAAAAAAAAACTCATCTTCCTAAAAGAGTTGAGAAGCCTTGAGTTAGAAAACATAATCTGAAAACTGTAACCAGACAAAACAGGATCCTGTTCTTGATTTCCATGTTTATGAATGCGTATGTATGATATGACAGCATAAACAGGGCTAGGTTGATCACAACTTTCAGGGTCTTAAGATCATATGACTAAGTTGTATTTCATAAATTCGCTACGGTTTGTCTTACTAGAAGTTTATGAAGAACTACATGGTCAAAAGTTGTCTTCTTTCAATCTAATGTCAAGTAATCAAAAAAAAAAATACCGGTTTACTTTTGTAATAAATTATGGATTCGAGCAAACTCCTTTCTATTTTCTTATCTGACTTAGCGTCTTCACATATTTTAGATTTCTTCTTCTTCTTCTTCTTATTCTACTTCTTCCTCTTCCCAGTGATAATCACAATCGATAAAAATCAAACCTAGAAGCAAAAAAAAAAAAAAAGATGAAGGTAAATTTTACCTTTTACTTACAGTTTCTCCCACTCTCCCTGAGGCAACTAAAAAAGTCCACGTTTTTTTTTTTTTTTTGCTACTTAAAAAAAGGAACAATCACTTGCACACACCTGTAAAATGTGCTATTAGGTATAAACTTTGTCTCGCGAAAACCACATTCATAAGCAGCAATTATCACACACAGAAGTTTACAGGAAAACACCACAAATAAATCAAACTCAGTAACACTTTTCACAAAATTTCCCAGCAGCTGAAAATGGCTTCCAGCAGAAAATAGCAACACAAGAGGCGAAAAAGAAAACATTTGCTTATTCACTCAATATTAAACTCTAGCAGTTTCTCGCGGTTAATATTTGCACGATCTCGCACATTAAAAGAATGATAAAATGATTCTAACCACACTTGTTTAAAAAAAATAATAATAAAATAAACTTGTGATAAAAAAAAAATTCCCGGTTTCTGGGAGGCACTTGCATAGTTGGTAACCGCGGAAAAAATGCGGTATCACGAACTCGTCTGACAAACTTCCGTGATCACTCTCTTGTGGCCGGAGTTACGAGTGCTATGCTGGGAGTATAGCACGACGGGATAGGCTTGTTTTCTTAATGGCTGCTACACCTAATGCGGTGTGCTCTAGTGAATGATTATGACTGGGCAGTATTTTTAATATTCGCTATATCTGGGGGCATTCTCAGCCAATACTGATTATAATAATTGTATCATCGTCAAAAATGCTGCACAGGTAACACAGGTATCAACTGGGTACATGGGACCCAAATAGGATATCTTGATTTTGCTGATGACATAACTCTTATCAGTAACAATGTGAATTCCATGCAAGAAAAAAACAGATAGCCTGTCTTCACTGGCTAGCAAAATAGGACTTGAAATTAACAAGGACAAAACAAAAATAACGAAAATTCTCATTAATCAAAATGGAAAAATACACATAGAAGGGATAGATACTGAGGAAGTAAATCAATTTGCATACCTTGGCAGCTACATAGACCAGGATGGTGACACCAGAAAGAATGTTAGAATCAGAATTGCACAGGCAGCATCGATCTTCAAGAGTCTTGAGAACATATGGAATTCAAAAGTTATAAGCACGAAAACCAAGTTAAGACTATTCAATTCAAATGTAATATTCACCCTCATTTATGCATGCGAAAGCTGGAAAACAACTAAAGAAACAGACAAGAAATCAGATTCTTTTGAAAACAAATGCATAAGGAAAATACTTGGCATCAAGTGAAACGAATTCAAGAACAATGCAGAAATAAGACAGATGAATGAACAACGACCAGTCTCATGAGTGATCAAGAGAATGAGATGGACGTATGTTTGTCACTTGATGAGAAGAAAAGATCAGAGAATCCCAAAACAAGTTATCAAGTGGAACACAACAGGCCGAAGAAAAAGAGGCAGACCACGTGAAACTCTGAAGAGGACATTGTTAAGAGAGACCAAATTAAAAGGCATAAAATCCTTTGAGAGGTTGAAAGACTCGCCTAAGACAGGAAAAATTGGCAAACTACTTTAAGAGCCCTATGTGACGTTTAACGGCACGGGAAGGATATAAGTATATATATATATATATATATATATATATATGTCATATGATTATGTCATGGTATGTTACGTTATGTTGTAGATGGATCACCATCACTGCACTCCAGACACTTCCTTAGGAGTTCCGATCTCCTCTTTAGTATACCCCTCAGCTTACAGCCACTAAGTGTGCCAGGTGTTGACTGACGATTCCTCTCCTGGGACTAGACCACTGCTCAGTCCTTGCGATGCCGTTCTTCACTCTGTCACTGATGCATTTAAATGTTAATCACAATCGATAAAAATCAAACCTAGAAGCAAAAAAAAAAAAAAGATGAAGGTAAATTTTACCTTTTACTTACAGTTTCTCCCACTCTCCCTGAGGCAACTAAAAAAGTCCACGTTTTTTTTTTTTTTTTGCTACTTAAAAAAAGGAACAATCACTTGCACACACCTGTAAAATGTGCTATTAGGTATAAACTTTGTCTCGCGAAAACCACATTCATAAGCAGCAATTATCACACACAGAAGTTTACAGGAAAACACCACAAATAAATCAAACTCAGTAACACTTTTCACAAAATTTCCCAGCAGCTGAAAATGGCTTCCAGCAGAAAATAGCAACACAAGAGGCGAAAAAGAAAACATTTGCTTATTCACTCAATATTAAACTCTAGCAGTTTCTCGCGGTTAATATTTGCACGATCTCGCACATTAAAAGAATGATAAAATGATTCTAACCACACTTGTTTAAAAAAAATAATAATAAAATAAACTTGTGATAAAAAAAAAATTCCCGGTTTCTGGGAGGCACTTGCATAGTTGGTAACCGCGGAAAAAATGCGGTATCACGAACTCGTCTGACAAACTTCCGTGATCACTCTCTTGTGGCCGGAGTTACGAGTGCTATGCTGGGAGTATAGCACGACGGGATAGGCTTGTTTTCTTAATGGCTGCTACACCTAATGCGGTGTGCTCTAGTGAATGATTATGACTGGGCAGTATTTTTAATATTCGCTATATCTGGGGGCATTCTCAGCCAATACTGATTATAATAATTGTATCATCGTCAAAAATGCTGCACAGGTAACACAGGTATCAACTGGGTACATGGGACCCAAATAGGATATCTTGATTTTGCTGATGACATAACTCTTATCAGTAACAATGTGAATTCCATGCAAGAAAAAAACAGATAGCCTGTCTTCACTGGCTAGCAAAATAGGACTTGAAATTAACAAGGACAAAACAAAAATAACGAAAATTCTCATTAATCAAAATGGAAAAATACACATAGAAGGGATAGATACTGAGGAAGTAAATCAATTTGCATACCTTGGCAGCTACATAGACCAGGATGGTGACACCAGAAAGAATGTTAGAATCAGAATTGCACAGGCAGCATCGATCTTCAAGAGTCTTGAGAACATATGGAATTCAAAAGTTATAAGCACGAAAACCAAGTTAAGACTATTCAATTCAAATGTAATATTCACCCTCATTTATGCATGCGAAAGCTGGAAAACAACTAAAGAAACAGACAAGAAATCAGATTCTTTTGAAAACAAATGCATAAGGAAAATACTTGGCATCAAGTGAAACGAATTCAAGAACAATGCAGAAATAAGACAGATGAATGAACAACGACCAGTCTCATGAGTGATCAAGAGAATGAGATGGACGTATGTTTGTCACTTGATGAGAAGAAAAGATCAGAGAATCCCAAAACAAGTTATCAAGTGGAACACAACAGGCCGAAGAAAAAGAGGCAGACCACGTGAAACTCTGAAGAGGACATTGTTAAGAGAGACCAAATTAAAAGGCATAAAATCCTTTGAGAGGTTGAAAGACTCGCCTAAGACAGGAAAAATTGGCAAACTACTTTAAGAGCCCTATGTGACGTTTAACGGCACGGGAAGGATATAAGTATATATATATATATATATATATATATATATGTCATATGATTATGTCATGGTATGTTACGTTATGTTGTAGATGGATCACCATCACTGCACTCCAGACACTTCCTTAGGAGTTCCGATCTCCTCTTTAGTATACCCCTCAGCTTACAGCCACTAAGTGTGCCAGGTGTTGACTGACGATTCCTCTCCTGGGACTAGACCACTGCTCAGTCCTTGCGATGCCGTTCTTCACTCTGTCACTGATGCATTTAAATGTTAATCAAGAAAAGATGAGTTTTAGTTGAAGCTATTGTTTATCAAGAAAAGATGAGTTTTAGTTGAAGCTATTGTTTATCAAGAAAAGATAACTTTTAAGTTTTATAATTCATGGAGGCGTGTAGTCGACATCAAATAGATATTGGGAAAGTTTGTAGTTGTAGGAGGGAGTATAATTTATATTTTTTATACAGGATGGGAGGGTACACCAAAGATGAGCAGCAAAATAACTAAAGCTTGTCTTGTAATGATCAAGTCTAGGTTTTGGAAGACATATGTTGTTCAAGCGTTGGCTGCACTTTGGGCTAAATTTCAACAGGTTCCATAGATAAGGCGGGGCATGCCGTGAAAGAATTTGATGTACTAACTTGGCTTTGTTGAAGAGGAACCTGTTCTTAAGAGGCAGTATTTTGATACGTTTGTGACGGTTAGTTGTTTGTGCTTGATCTTTGTCACTAATAAGCTTTACTGCTCGCTTTTGGAGTGAGCAAAGCCTCTTTGTATCTGACACTGAGCAAACATCCCAAACTGTTGAGCAATAGTCTAAATGTGTTTGTATATGAGATATGTAGTATGTCTTCCTTGTGTCTTGATCGATGAAGTGCTTAATTTCGGATAATTGGTATACTTTTTGTGCGATGAGTTTTGTTAGACATTGCACATGAGAGTTCCATGTCAGATGTTGGTCAGTAATAAGACCTATTGTTTTGTGCTCGCTAACGTTTTCTATCTGTGATGTTTCTGTACAGAGCCGAAGTGTTGTTTTTGTTGCATTTTGTAGTTTCTGTCTTATGAGCATTGATTTTGTTTTATCGGTGTTTATAATCATGCCATTATTTTTGCTCCATCTAATTATATTGTATAACTCGACCTGAAGAGCTGATTCTAGATTAATACAATCGTAGTCACTGGTGTAGACTGTGCAATCATCGGCAAAAAGATCACGAGAAGAGTGTTTAAGATGAAGTGGAAGATCATTGATATAGATAGCAAAGATCAACGGGCCTAGAATATTACCTTGCGGAACACCAGTGTCAACTTTAGCAGAATTTGATAGAGAATTAGTGAAGAATACTACCTGTTGTCTGTCTGAAAGAAACGATGCAATTAATTTTATTAGGTCAGGGTGCAATTTATACGTCTTTATTTTTCTTACAAGAATATCGTGTTCAATCATATCAAATGCCTTTTTAAAGTCGACAAAAACGGCATCACATAGTCTGTCGTCATTTATGTTTACTAACCAGTTTTATGTCATTTTGGTAAGAACTGTATGGCAGGAATGATTGGGTCTAAAGCCTGA
The DNA here is from genome assembly GCA_009760885.1 of Achatina immaculata. Lineage (NCBI taxonomy): Eukaryota > Metazoa > Mollusca > Gastropoda > Stylommatophora > Achatinidae > Lissachatina > Lissachatina immaculata. The sequence continues at coordinate 27,198,703 of CM019713.1, read as the reverse complement.
CTGACTGTCTATGAGTAAATTGTTCTCTTGCATGTGTCGTAGATTGTTAGATGAGCCAGATTTAAAGCGAGGATACACCTTAGCAGTTTTAAAAGCCTCAGGGAAATAACATTTTGCAATGCACTGGTTGTAAATATATGTTAGTGTATGTGAAATGACAGGTGCAGCATAACGTAAGATCTTATTACTAATATCATCAAGCCCAGCTGTATTGTTGTTTTTTAAGGTTAAGAGATAACTGTGAACTTCACTGACTGTTAAGAATGGACTGTGTAACTGTTTAAAATCAGCACATCTGCTGTCTTGGAATGTTTTTAGTTCATGTAAGTCGCATACAGGAGCTGATATTGATGATTTAAGAACGTTGATTTCTTCTCTGAAATGTGTACTGATATGTGCTCTAGTGTATGCACGATTGATGGCTTGAAAATCAAATTCTTTTCTTTTATTTGATACGGTATTTATGGCTTTCCAAATTGATTTACTGTCTGATTTATTCTGTATTAGATTCCTGAAGTATTTTTTTCTCTTGTCTTATTAAGTATTGAACTTTGTTTCTGAGTGAACGGTAGGTCATAAAGTCCTTGATTTTATGCGCCCGGTCACGTTCTCTCATGGATTGTAGTATTTCAGGTGTTATCCAAGGTGACTTCGTCTGGTGTTTTACTCTCACCTCTTTCATGGGGACATGTTTGTCTAATATATCTCTGAAGATCTTTAGCCAGTATTCTATTGCCTAATCAGGGTCAGTTAGTTGGTACACGTGTGTAAGTGAAGATTCTTGCAAATCATTAAGGAATAATTCTAGGTTAAATTTTCTGAAGCTTCTAAATTTCATACTGATGTGATTGTGTTTAAGAAGTTTATACCCCTTTCTTGTCCACGTACAGCAGACTGGGTAATGATCACTTACCGAAGAATGAGGGATGTTACATTCAATGATGTTTTCTGGTTGGGCTACATATATATGATCTAATAATGTGGATGATACTTCTGTTACTCTGGTAGGTTTGGTGACAATTTGGCAAAAATTGTAGCATAATATAATATTGCTCCAAGTTGAATTTGATTGTGTTAGATCTATGTTGAAATCTCCAAGAATGATAATATCTTTGAACCTAAAGGTTGAAACATCATCCATCATAGTCGTGAAGTGATTGTACCACAGGGATATTGCATATGGATTACGGTACAAAAGTCCAATAATTAATGGACTCTGGTTTGGCATTTTAACTTCCCCCCAAATACACTCTACTTCTGATGATTCGAGGTCTTCTCTACGACTAAACTGGACAGTTGTAGAGACATACATTACTAGACCTGTTTCTAGTTTTCTAGCTGGGTCACGCCGGATAAGGTTAGCTGTGGAGACATACATTACTAGACCTGTTTCTAGTTTTCTAGTTGGGTCACGCCGGATCAGGTTAAAACCATTAATTCTAATATCTTCATCGGTTATGTTCCTATTTAAACGGCTTTCAGAGAAGCCAAAAATGTGGAAATTTTTCCGTCGAAAAAATTTATGGTCGAATTTTCGACACTTCCGGTGGTCCCCAGCGTGCGTATGGTCGAAAATTCGACATTGTTTGTTCCATTGAAACAAGCGGTGTAACATTTACATTGTACATATTTCGTCCGCGATTCCGGTGACACTTTCAAGATGGAGAATGCGTGCCTAGTTACGAGCGATGCCGAGCGAGAACAAGGACGCGAAGCATGGAAATTTTTCAATTTTTGACGATGTAGGTAGGGGTATGGACATAGCCTATGGCCACGCCGCTGCTCTTGAATGTTTTCTAAGTAGATTTAGACATATTTAGACGACTGGGGAAGTAGTGAGGAGTAGTTAGGAGGTTATTTCAGACATTCATGCAGCGGAAATGCAATACGGAGTCACAATACGAGATCGACAAGTAGATCTACACATCTTTGATGGTAAGTAGGGGTAAGTAGCTCTAATCTAGACCTAGCCGATGGTGAGCTGGCCACAATCAGTGTCTAAAAACATCACATTACTTCTTTTTTCCTAAAAAAACTCTGCATTTATGAAATTTTCATTCATTTAGCTACACTTTGACACATATTACGTATACGGAAGTACATGGAAATACTGTTTTCCATTCCATTTTACAACTAGACCCCCTTACAGTTCAAGACCCGCGTTTTACTCCCGCACGCCATGACACGTCCGTGTTTCTTCTGCCGCACGGAAAGAGTTTGTGTGTTACTTTAGGAATTTTACCTAACAGGTGATATACATTCAGATGGCGTGTTCGAAGTCCTTCTTTATGTAACCATTTTTCGGTAGGTGGGGTCATTTTATTTTCCTGTCTGCTGTTATTGGTTTGAAAGTAATTCCTATTATGATAGTTAATACTGAAGTAAATAAACTTTTAAATATTACACAGAGGCACACTCTGTATATTAAACTTTCAACTGGTACACAACAATATAAAATAAGGGGTCCGTCAGGGGTGTATACTGTCGCCGTACTTATTTAACTTGTGTACTGAAAATATAATGAGGAATGTTAGAGAAGATATAGACAAAGAATATTATGATGCCATAACAAATGGAGGTTATGAAATACCAGAGATTAGATATGCTGATAACACAGTATTACTGTCCACAACACAAAAAGGAATGGAAAACCTAATTATGTCAGTCCGTAAAAACAGTGAAGAGCAAAACGTTTATCTTAATGCGAAGAAAACTAAATTGATGACATCTGACAAAACAAACAAGGCAGCTGAAATATGTATGAATGAGGAAAAATTGGAAGAGGTGGAGAGTTTTGAATATCTTGGATCACTGCTAACAAGTAATGGAGACACAATGAAGTCATTTGTCGCTAAAATGAATTTAAAATTTCTTACAGGAAGATTAAAATTATTCAAGATTTTAATCCTGTACGACGACTTCGGGCATGCGGATGGAACATGAGGTAGTGACTAAGACTTGTCCTGGCTTGTACGGCAGAATGACATACACGACGTGGTGGTGACATGTAGAATGACATACACGACGTGGTGGTGACAGGTAGGATGACATACACGACGTGGTGGTGACAGGTAGAATGACATACACGACGTGGTGGTGACAGCCAGAATGACATACACGACGTGGTGGTGACAGGTAGGATGACATACACGACGTGGTGGTGACAGGTAGAATGACATACACGACGTGGTGGTGACAGGTAGGATGACATACACGACGTGGTGGTGACAGGTAGGATGACATACACGACGTGGTGGTGACAGGTAGAATGACACACACGACGTGGTGGTGACAGATAGAATGACATACACGACGTGGTGGTGACAGGTAGAATGACACACACGACGTGGTGGTGACAGGTAGAATGACACACACGACGTGGTGGTGACAGGTAGGATGACATACACGACGTGGTGGTGACAGGTAGAATGACACACACGACGTGGTGGTGACAGGTAGAGTGACACACACGACGTGGTGGTGACAGGTAGAATGACATACACGACGTGGTGGTGACAGGTAGAATGACACACACGACGTGGTGGTGACAGGTAGGATGACATACACGACGTGGTGGTGACAGGTAGGATGACACACACGACGTGGTGGTGACAGGTAGAATGACATACACGACGTGGTGGTGACAGGTAGAATGACATACACGACGTGGTGGTGACAGGTAGGATGACACACATGACGTGGTGGTGACAGGTAGGATGACACACATGACGTGGTGGTGACAGGTAGGATGACATACACGACGTGGTGGTGACAGGTAGGATGACATACACGACGTGGTGGTGACAGGTAGGATGACATACACGACGTGGTGGTGACAGGTAGGATGACATACACGACGTGGTGGTGACAGGTAGAATGACATACACGACGTGGTGATGACAGGGAAGATAACACACACGACGTGGTTGTGACAGGGAAGATAACACACACGACGTGATGGTGACAGGGAAGATAACACACACGACGTGGTGGTGACAGGGAAGATAACACACACGACGTGGTGGTGACAGGGAAGATAACACACACGGCGTGGCGGTGACAGGGAGGATAACACACACGACGTGGCGGTGACAGGGAAGATAACACACACGACGTGGTGGTGACAGGGAAGATAACACACACGACGTGGTGGTGACGGACTCTCAGAGCTTGCTTGACAAAGTAGAGAGCAGTCTGCTGCCTCAAGAATGGGTTCAACTTTTTGGGAAATCCAGTGTCACCAGACTGACGTGGGTACATTGCCCAGGATATGTCCGGAGTGAGTGGCACTGGGGTAGCCGATCATGTCGCTAGTGACGCTGTTGTAAAAGGTTTGATTCTCATGGACTAGACGAATGCACTAAAGTAGGTGGCCGAATAACTGGGACAGGAAGAGGAAAGGGCATATTTTTTATAATATACATCTAGAGACGATGAAGGATAGAGGGGTTTGGCGGGGGGGGGGGGGAGGTTGGAAGGAAAAACCTGGTGGCTGGCTGGGAAAATTCAAAGTTGCCAGAACCAACATCTGACAGGTATAATTAATTTTAGAATTCTTCGGTGGCTACTGAAACAGATAACGGAGCATGCTGTGTGTGACCTGAGTTTGGCGAGGCAGATTTCTGGGTTCAAGACTCACGAATGTTTAAATAATAATCTTTACATGTTAAGTAGAGAGCTCAGTGTGTCTGTCACTTCGACGCTGAGCTAAATAATGTAAAAGAGTGAATGATCTGGGTCTTTATATACGTTGATGCTCATTTTTAAAAAAGGCGGAGTTGATGACTGGTTACAGGTACAGGACCGACTTCAGCTAACAAAGGTTGTTATACAGAAGGGCCGTGAATGTCAAGACTAGGCACAGGGGGCAGTTGAACTTTGGGTTCAAGATCTCACCCAGCATCACTGGGTCTTCCGACATAGTAATATATACAGTTGGCTCAGTGACTCGGAACAGAAGAAGTGGATGGGGTTTTGTTGTCCACCGCAGTGGAAGAGCAATCGCACACGGTTCGGGAGCCTTTCAAGTCACCATATCGAGCATGCGAATGAAAAATTCCGCGGTCTCGGCGGAAATGAAATGGCTAGGTGGCCATGATGTAGTTCATGGAGTCATTGCGACTGTGTCCGTGATGTAGTTCATGGAGTCATTGCGACGGTGCCCGTGATGTAGTTCATGGAGTCATTGCGACGGTGCCCGTGATGTAGTTCATGGAGTCATTGCGACTGTGTCCGTGATGTAATTCATGGAGTCATTGTGACGGTGCCCGTGATGTAGTTCATGGAGTCATTGTGACAGTGCCCGTGATGTAGTTCATGGAGTCATTGTGAGGGATTCGTAAGACTGAAAAAATATGCTTCGAAAAAAAATGGGTTCATCTGTTAAGTCAGTCAACCGTGAAGGGCCTAAAGTGGCTTTTTTTTGTCCAGGGCATGCGGGATTACATGGCAATGAAGTGGCAGGCAGACTTGCTGACAGGCTAAATGGCAGTCTGAGAATGGACAAGGATGACATTGCTAAAGCTGTACCGGATAGACTGCGGGAACGAAAGAACAGTGTAACTGTGAAGAGATTGCTGGAGCTAGGACAAATTAAAGCTGCTGGTAGGAAATCTGAACTGTGTGGTAGAAAACACATCGTAAACAACCAAGACTTGATGGGAACTATTAGCAAACATACTCCTGGATGGATGCTGTGGTATGTGGCGTGGTATACATGGGACTGTCCTGAATGCAATGATGCCAGGGTCTGATTTTCAACCTTTGAACCTTTGAATCATTAAAAAGAAACAAAGAAAAAAGACGATCTGTTCTCCAAGAAGAGTACAGTGTCAATGAAATGCAAACTAAAATTTTGAGAACCGCTGGGTTTATATGCATAATGTTAACAAATCTTTGCACGTTTAGATAGATTGATAAGACTAATCAGCGTAGTACTGCATACATCTTTGTCTGCATAAACTTGTATTTTCTCTAGTGTTTCGTGCCAGAGAGAAGTGTTTTCAGCTTATAATTGATAACAGTCAGACGGCTTTCTATTATAATACCATTTGAACTGGGCTCCATCGATTGGCCACAAACCTGATTTTTTTGTGCTAAAGGTCATCCAGCAACAATAAAGGTCATTTCTTGATCTTTAGTCGGTCAATAAATGTCATGCTCTTGCTGTTCTTTCCGTTTTCGTTTCTCTGCGGCTCAGTCTCTGTCTGCATTATCTGGGAGGAATGAGGACGGTGTGAAGGTGGAGTCACGGTTGTCAGGGCAGACTGCTAGCCAAGACTCCTAGTCAGAAGTCTTCAAGCCTGACTCGCGTCTTAAAGGTGGTGGAGCCCCTTGTGTAGTTCCTTTTTGTGTCTACTCCGGGATCTTCAAGCACGAGATCTTTAAGCACTGGATCTTTTAGCACTGGATCTTATAGCACTGGATCTTTAAGCACTGGATCTTTTAGCACTGGATCTTTTAGCACGGGATCTTTTAGCACTGAATCTTTAAGCACTGGATCTTTTAGCACTGGATCTTTTAGTGCTGGATCTTAAAGCTAGCCACGGTAATCAACCTTCACTCCATTATGATGACCGTCTTCACAGCATCCTCGTGGTATCATCTGCTAAATACGCTGTACATCATGTTTCCTAGGACCAGTGAGAAAAAGGGAGGGGCGGGTGGACAGGTTACCCCCGCTTTAAGAGCAGCTCTGAAGACTTTATTTCAAGCCTGGCTTGTAGTAGATGAGACCAGAAGGACTAGTCAATCGGCTGGGGAGGGGAGAGAGAAAAATCTGTTACAACATCCCTCTGTCTGACCCTGCATCTCCCAGCTCCCTGGTTCAAAAAAGGAAAATATAAAAAAAAACATCATCAGCAACATTTAGACAGTTTCAAGGTCACGGCCATCCACCCATCCATGTCCTTCGTCAGAGATGGGCTAAGCAACCACTGTCCAGTACGCCCTGTGGCGTCTTGCAGGGCAAAAATAAATTATCTCCACCCTCTCACAATTAGGAACAGAACAGGCCAAGCAAAGACTGCATTTCAGAGAATGAGAAACATATTAGCCAACACATCCTTATCAATGAATGTTAGAAAACGAGTCCTAAACTGCTATATTGAACCTATCTTGTTATATGGAAGTGAATCATGGACAATAGGCAGGTCTGCACAAAAATCATTGGGAGCAGCAGAAATGTGGTTTATTAGAAGAATGTTGCGAATCCCATGGACAGCAAAAATAACTAATGAAGAATGTATGAGAAGAGCTGGAGAGACAAAAAACCTTGTCAGAAAGATAAGAGAGAGACAATGTACTTTCATAGGACATGCAATGAGAAGAGGGGGCATTGAAAATATTATAACAACAGGAAAAATAGAAGGAAGAAGATCAAGAGGAAGACCAAGAGAAATGATACTGGACAGTCTGACGGGATGGTGTGAGAGTAGATCACCAACTGAACTGATGGCCTGCATGAAGGATCGGGTAACTTGGAGAAGCATAATAGCCAACGCCAGTCGGCACGGCACCTGATGATGATGATGATGATGATGACCCTCTCACGGTCTGTAGCCAGCATTTGTATTGTGCCTCGGCTGTGCCCGCTTACTGCTCGTCTCTGCTCGCTGTACTCCCGTCTTTTCTGCAGTTTAAAGATTTAATATATTTCAAATAATAATAATAATAATAATGATAAAAGTTTCCATAAAATCGAAGTTTCCGCTGTGAAGTCTATTCAGTGATTGTTTTCAGCACAGACAAAGAGATGAAGAAAAAAACAAACAAAATGAGGTCGAGAGAATAGGCTGGCCAAGTGGCACAGGAGAATAGAATCAATAAATCTAATCAGATGCCAAGAAGGCGTGATCATAAACGGGCGTCGATGGCGGAGATAATGAGCCAGTGAACTAGCTCTGATTATTAGGTTGCTCAGAAGTGAGAGTTTATGGTTTGTTTGCCACAATCTTAACGTCTAGGGAACCTTAATCTTACTTTCTAGTGAGTCTTACCATGTGGAGAAACTTACCTTCTGGAGAGTCTTACCATGTGGAGAATCTTACCATCTAGAGAACCTTACTTTCTAGAGAGTCTTACCTTCTAGAGAGTCTTACCGTCTAGAGAATCTTACATTCTACAGAATCTTACCTTCTACAGAATCTTAACCTTCAAGAGAGAGTTTAGTAACAAAATTCTTGTCGGATTTTCTGTCAGTATATGGAACTGTTTCGACCGCCTATGAGCGTGTGTGGTCACCATGGTGAAACAATATGTCGGCGGATGACACAAGGAAGAAAGACTGATAACTCTCAAGTTGATCTGTGAAACCCAGTTAAATTTTCTTAAACTGTTATTATCATATTTATTTTAAGTTAGTTTAAAAGTTCAGAACAAACAAATAAACAAACACACAGACAGACAGACAGAAGGCGCTTGTAAATCTCAGACATTATATCAACAAAAATTTCATATTCACTAATTTTGTCATGTAGTATGTCTTTAAAAAGCTCTTTTCCTTCTTTTTCAAATTTCTATCCCAACACTTGTTCCACTGACTCCCATGGCTACCTCTTGTACTCCTCCTTACACTCCAGATCATGTAAGCATTCTATTCCTTTTTCTCAGCTTCTTAAGTTGAGACGTGTGGGAAAAAAAGAAAACTGGTTACTTGACACAGAACAGGCATCGTTAGTCACCAACACTGGCGAGAATATTGAAGATGAGATCGGAGCACTTATAGATTAATCATCCGATGTGCAATGAGGGTGATCCACCGACTAACTAACTAACTAACTAACTAACTAACTAACTAACTAACTAACTAACTAACTAACTAACTAACTAACTAACTAACTAACTAACCAACTAACTAACTAACTAATTAACTAACTAACTATCTACTAACTAACTAACTAACTAACTAACTAACTAACTAACTAACTAACTAACTAACTAACTAACTAACTAACTAACTAACAAAGTAACGAATTAGGTTGCGACGTTTGTGTACTGAGGATGTCGATTTCCAATGATCAAGCTCACAGAATGTTAATCCCCCAACGCGGTTTTCCAGAACATGTTTCCATGTCGTCTTGGAACCGCATCAGCCTTATATCGCAGCAACAAGCCCTCACTCCTAAACCGCCCGGTAGCTCGGACAGAGTACTCATGCACCACCCTCATAGTTTGGCAGTTAAGAACATACTGTTTCGCCATCTCCATCTCCTCCAGACCGAGCCTGATACACGTGAACTCTTTAGGGAACGCCCATGGGTAGCCTACAGACGGGACAAGAACCTCATGGACTTATTAGAAGTCGCTTTAAGACGTCATAATAATCTAGATAAGACCGTCTTGGAAGGGTACATAATGAGAAAAAGAAAGAGAGGAAGAACAAGGCGAAGATGGCTGCAAGACATCGTTGATGATCTGCAAATGGATGCATCAGCAGCAGGCTTTCTTGCTCACAACCGAGAGCTGTTAGGGAGGCAAAGTTCCACAAGGGACATGCAAATGAATGAATTTAAGATGGAGGACTCTTTTCATTGTACAAGATGTTGCGAACGCCGTAGATGTAACACTTGCCCGTTTGTTGTTGAGGCTAGCCAGATCTCCTTCCCTAAATCCACGTTATCAGTTCAGGGTGGCTTCACCTGCACTTCACGCAATGTTATTTATGCCATTATGTGCAAGCGTTGTGATATGAAGTATGTAGGGGAGGCTGGTTTATGCGTAGATCGTTTCTGTCAACATCTTAACAAAAGGCGCTTTTGTCCAAGAGGGGACTGACACCTGTGGTAACGTAACCGCCTAGGAAAGCGGGACATTTCTGCTACTGAAATTCGCCCCTGCCCTTCCGATGTGCGTTCTCGGAAAGCTCCAGAACAGCGCCTTATTTTCCAGGCTGGCCGTCTCCGCTCAGCTGGAACTAGCAATAAATTCAGCTTTCTTTAAACTTATTCAGATTTTCACCTTCTATCTACTGCTGTCCATGCTCCACTTTCTTGTCTTAACCTCACTCATTTCGCTGCACTTTTTCATTCGTACGTTTTAACTTTTATCTCTCAGCCCTCCCCTTCTTCTCTAGCAGCTATAATGTATTAAATGGCTTCTTTGTCTCTTTCTGAGCCCACTCCTTCCACTCCCCCTCACCATTGTTCTCTCCCTTTCACCGTCTATGCTACCACTCGTCCGGTTTTTGCGCTACTGGCATCCGATTGGTCCAAGTTGTTATTCTCCAACATCTCTCAGCCAATCATCGCTTCCATTGTATATTTATGTCTTTCGGGCGCATTATTTGCCGTATTTCGAACTAGGAGGATACCAGAGAGATAAGCTGTTTTTTTTTTCATTTTTTAAAAATTATTGTTCGTGTATGTAATCCCTGAAAAAGACTGACGTCGAAATATTGGATGTTGCATGTTTTTCAGTCATATGTTCTCATCTTAATTTCTACCATTTATGGCTTTTCTCACTTTCCTCGCTGTTTCTGTCGTTTTGTAAAACTCAGCCGTACATCTCTATCTACCTTTACTGCCTCTATACCGCTGAAACTGTGTGTTTGTATGTCTGGTGTGTATGGGTGTTTGTGTGCGTAGGGAGGAAGGAGGAGGAGTATTATAGGTTGTTTTTTTTTTGGGGGGGGGGGGGAGGAAAGTTTATTCTTTTGTATTTTTACCCACACAATCTGTTTTTCAGTCAATCCTGACCTAGAAAGATTTCCTGCTCTTATATTTTATATCCACTAATATGAATCTTTCTTATTTCAGTATTCGACATCACGTCTCTCTCTTAAGTTCGTAAGTCGGGAAGAAAGTAGTATTTTACACATTTGTTTATTTTCCTCCCAAATTTTAAAATCGCATTCTCTTCCCATAAATAACTCGTCAGTGAGAAGATACAACAACAAACGGGAGAGAACTTACACGAGATGAAAGTTTATTAATAATCAATGGGTTGTCTCCTTTAATCAGGTTGTTTATATCTACATACGGCGAACTTAGTGTGTGCGTGAGTGTATATGTGCGTACGCATTTATGTGTGCGCGTTTGTGTGTGTAAATGTGTGTGCGCGCGCGCTCGGGCATCTCTGAAAATCAGAAATCACAGAAGAACATCATATCATAATAACAATGAACCCATTGAACCAAATTTCAGGTATTGGAATTTACGTATGTCCCTTCTTGTTTTATTTCAGCGACAAAACTCGTCAGAAATTTCCGGTCTTTTTTCAGCGAAATAAATAAAGAAGATGATAATAACTCAATTGTTGGCAACATTCTTCAGAATTATAGAGGGTTGCCGTGCCTGAAAGTGTATGACGTCTCACGTTCATCTACAGTGTAACAAAATTAATACGGAATAATAATACAGCATAACACTGAAAAGAGAAACTAGGGTGACTGGGATCAAATCCCTGAATGGGATTGAGAAGCTCGTAGAAAATATAGGCTTATAGCAAGACATACTATGAGGCCTGTGTGGCGCCTGACGGCACTGGAAGGATGTAGGATGTAAGATCATCATCATCATCATTATCATCATCATCATCATCATCGCCTTTCACTCCCTTGAAAGCGTAATGTATAAACTAGAGAAAAGGTAGCGTAGACCACGGATAAAGGCTCTCCAGTCATCCCTGTTCTTGGAATTATTCTCTGCTTCCTTCCATGTGTATCCCTTGTCTCTGAGCACTGTCATATTTTCTCCTCTCCAAGTTTAGGTCTTCCTCGTTTTCTGTTTCCTTGAGGACTCCATGTCATTGCCTGTCTTGCTATGCTGGTGTCGGGTTTCATTAGAGTATGGCCAATCCACTTCCACTTCCTAGACATGATTTGTAGGTTCATAGATTTGTTGGAGAGCGGGGTCACGCGGAATTTCCACGAATGTACGGTGTGGGAGTGAAGCGTCATTTTCCACGCGCCCGGAAGTGCAAGGCCTATAAATAAGTGAGAAAGCGTGACAGAAGTGAGCGAGCCATGGCGGCCTAAGTTAGTTTCGTATGGCCATGATTATCGTGATATACGTAGTCCTAGCCGTCTCATACTATTCTCACATAATGTTTGTGAAATCAATGTGCTGCAGAGTTTATGTCCTTTCTCGTCGTGTATGGAGATTCGATGATCCCTGTTGATTATTCGTCGTGATTCAGATGGGCATACAATCAAGGTCCATCATATGCTTATATTTCAGTGCGTTGGCACAAAAGAAATAGGGTGCGCTATTTCGTGATATTCAGTGCATTAGCACAAATGGTGCTTGTGTGTAGTATTGGGGGGAGGGGGAGTGGATTGGAGATATTTCATCATTTCAGTGCATTAGCACAAATGGAGATTGTGAGTAGTATCGGGAGGTGGATTAGAGATAGTTCATGATATTCAGTGCATTGGCACAAATTGAGTTTGTGTGTAGTATGGGAGATGGATTCGTAGCAGCAGTGGCTGCATATGTTAATGGGTGCGTTGCACAATTTTATGAGAGTGTATGCTTTGCATATGAGGACCAGAAGAGCCCAGGCCATCCTGGCACATGTTCCTGTTATATATATTAGAGTTATAAATTTTATATTATGTCTTACGTGTTCCATTCATGATGATGTATGTTATCATCCTATGCGTGCAGGTCTGTTGCAGTGTTAAAATGGTGTGTCTGTGTAGAATGAAATATTGATTGACTTAATGCTTGACAGTGTAGTGTGTAAATGCTTGTCATGTAGTTTGTATGAGTGTCTGTGATTTGCTGCATAATTGGCATAGAGTATCCGTGGAGGGGAGATAAAAGATATTGGCTTGAGCCTGGCCACGCAGTACGGTAGTACATAAGCCATGGAATCTGAGGTTGCAGCTGGGTTTTTGGGCCTGTCCCTCCCTTAACTGTTCCCAAATTGTGGACTTAGCACCCTGTTAAGTTTGAAGGTTCTTCTCTGGCCATTTCCCAGACCTCCTCGTTCCTAATCTTGTCGTGTCATCTAATGTTTAAGATCCCCCTCATGCAGTAGTTCATGAATGTTTGTATCCTCTGTTGTAATGTCTTGGTCGTAATCCATGTCTTCGAACGATATAACAGGAAAGTCTATTATATGTAAATAATACAACTTAATAAATTATAAATATAATTAATGTTGCTTACATTTTAATAAATTCAATGCAAAAGTAGGTGAAGGAAATGAAGATAGAAGAAGAATCATGGGAAGAGAAGGAATCGGAGAAATAAATGAAAATGGAGAAAGACTGTGCAGTTTCTGTGAAGAAAATATGATGATCATCGGAGGGACAATTTTACAACACAAAAACATACATAAGGTGACTTGGAGGTCACCAGATAAAACCACAGAAAACCAAATCGATCACATACTAATAAACAACAAGTGGAAACGGTCACTAAAAGATGTGCGAGCAAGGAAAGGAGCAGATGTAGGAAGTGATCACAACCTTCTGGTAGCAAAAATAAAACTAAAATTAAGGAAAGCCAAAATCGTAGAACACAGAAAGATACATTTTGATACAAGAAAATTGATAGACCAGCAAACAAGAAATGAATACTCAATAGTACTTAAGAACCGCTTCAGTGTCCTACAAGACGAAGCAGAAATGTCCATATTAGAGTTCAATAAAACACTACAGGAAACAGCAAAAGAGGTGCTGGGATATCGGAAAAGGAGAAAAGAGGAATGGATAAGCGAGACTACATGGGAAAAGATAGAGCAAAGAAAAGAAATCAAGAAAAAATTACTGAACACCAAATCACAACGGCTTAAAGAACGAGTTTTAAGTAATTATGCACAAAAAGACAAAGAAGTGAAGGAATAATGCCGTCAAGATAAACGTCAATATTATGACAACTTAGCAGAAACAGCGGAGAAAACAGCATATACAAATGACATGAAAACCATATATATAAAATCACAAAGCAGATGACAGGTAACTTAAACACAAGAGGTGAAAGTGCAGTAAGGACACAAAATGGACAATTGGTCAGTGGAGAAAGAGAAAAAATTGAAAGATGGAGGGAACACTTTAACACCCTACTAAACAGAACACGAGCAGCACAAACAATAGACATACCTGAAGCAAAAACAGAACTAAACATCAATACAGGACCAATAACAATAAGTGAAGTAAAGGAGGCGATAAAGAAGCTAAAATCAGACAGGGCACCAGGTGAAGATGAAGTGACTGCTGAGATGTTGAAAGCAGAAGAAGCAGAAACACCAAAACAACTTTGCCGGATATTACAACAAATTTGGGATCTAGAAAAAGCCCCAGATGAGTGGAGAACTGGGCTTATAGTAAAACTACCAAAGAAGGGTGATCTCAGAGATTGCGGGAACTGGAGAGGCATTACCCTACTGCCACTCACCAGTAAAGTATTTTGCAGAATAATCATCAACAGAATTGTACCAACACTTGAGGAAAAACTTCGGAAAGAGCAGGCAGGATTTAGGAAAGGAAGATCATGCATAGACCACATATTTGTACTTAGACAAATATTAGAACAGGCAAATGAGTGGCATAGCACAACATATGCATTATTCATAGATTTTGAGAAAGCCTTTGACAGTGTCAACAGAGATGCACTGTGGAAAATCCTAAGATGGCATGGCCTCCCCCATAAAATAGTTAATGTAATCAAAGCCCTATACAAGGGTTTTCAGTGCAAAGTCATCTGTGGAGATCATACCTCCAGCAGCTTTAGGGTACAAACAGGAGTGAAACAGGGATGTGTACTATCACCAACATTATTTATCTTGGCAGTAGACTGGTTAATGAAGGAGGCAACATCAGACAAACGCAGAGGATTACAATGGACCCTTGACACAGTGCTGGAGGACCTTGACTTTGCGGACGACATTTGTCTGTTATCAAGCAGTCACAAAGATATGCAAGATAAAATAAACAAGCTAACTCAGAATGCAAACAACATAGGACTAAAGATCAACGTAGGAAAGACAAAGTTAATGAAGCAAAATATGAACAACAGAAATGTACTCAGAGTAGATAGCAAGTTAGTGGAGGAAGTCAACGAATTTGTATACCTTGGCAGCAGAGTAGTATAAAATGGAGACAGCATAGAGGACATCAGCAGCAGACTTACTAGAGCAAACCAGGCTTTTGCAATGCTGCAGACTATATGGAAATAAAAAAAACTCAGCATAAATATGAAAATCAGGATATTTAAGAGTAATGTTCTAAGTGTACTACTCTATGGAAGTGAATGCTGGAAAATCACCAAAACCATAGAAAACAAGTTGAATTCTTTCCAGACTAAATGTTTACGAAGAATTAGAAAAATATTTTCGCCAAACACCATAATAAATAACATCTTATTAGCAGAAATGCAGATGAAACCACTGACAACAGTTATTGAGGAAAGACGCTGGCGATGGTTGGGACATGTGCTCCGAATGACTGACAACTCACTACCAAAAATAGCACTAAGATGGACACCACAGGGGAACAGAAGTAAGGGTAGACCAAAAGAGACATGGAGAAGAACAACAGAAAGGATGTTGAGCAATAGAGGGCTCACCTGGGCAAGAGCAGAAAAAAAGGCGAAGGACAGGCATTTGTGGAAAACCCTTGCGGAAGCCCCATGTGCCCTGGGCACTTAAGGTTCAGAGAGAGAGAGAGAGAGAGAGAGAGAGAGAGAGAGAGAGAGGAGAGAGAGAGAGAGAGAGAGAGAGAGAGAGATTTTAATAAAGCATGCACCTTATTTGCCAATAAGAAACGTCCAGGACATACTAGATTAGTTCCCATATTTTCCTTGAACTGACGACACACTAGAGTGTGATGTGGTCAGCTTCATGTTACCCCCTTTAATCTCTCAGTTTTAGAAAGAGCAAGGTACCAATTTCTACAAGACTTGAACCACGGAGCTAAACATGAAAGACGACTGCACTATACACTACTGCAATTAGCAATCACTTCCAGTAATATTGTGACTTAGACGCAATAATCATTGTGGCATTTGATGAGACATCTTCTTCTTCTTCCTTGCACCATGGCCAGTGCTGGGTCAATAATGCACAGGATCACAATCCTAGCACAGGACCACAATCCTACCACAACTGTTTCGAGACTGCTTCTCACGCAAAGGGATTGCAATGTGGTCTGGCCCTCATTCTGCTCTTTTCATACATGCAGTAATAATTGGTACCGGACACAGCTGTGTTAGGAAATCTGCCTATGAAATCGGAGAACATCTAGTATTCAAAATGAATAGTTTTATAACACGTACGTGCTGTTAACAGAAGAGCCACTAGAAAAAGTGTAGGATAACGTTGGAGAGACTGGTCTCAGGTTAAATGATCGCATGCAGAAACACTGTGACATCTTCCAAACGCTTTTTAGCCAGTGTCTAATCATTTCAACGGTCCCAGACACACAGGCAAGTCTGATTTTATAGCAACTGCCACCAAATAATGTCACTCTGACGACAGAAGCGGCCTAGGACTTGAGAACCTCTACATAAAAGAATATGGGGCACTCGAACCACACGGACTGAACTCGAAATTCTGTATACTTTACCTTTCCTTTCAGCACGAACACAAACCCTCCTTATTTAAGTTCTCGTCTACTCTTTTCTCATCTGCAGCTGGTACTCCAGACCTTCACTGCACTATATTACAAACCCTCTATCCCAAGTACTTTCATTTATTCATTCCACTTTTCCTTGGTATTTTGCAACCCTCTATCTGCTTTTCCCGCCCCCTTCTTACTACCAGTCAATTAGATTGGTATCACACCTCACAAGTCTTCATTTAAACATTCGCACTACTTCACCCACACGCTTTCCCAGAAGCAGTGTCTTGCAGGTCTCAGCTGAATGTTCCTTACTTCTAGTATTTTCTCCCTTCTTATTTGTTACTCACATCATCGATGTGGAATAATATTTTCCAGTAGTTTTCCATTTCTTTCTCCTGCATGCTTCTATAAAGATTTAAAGAGAATCTTTACAACTCGTTGATATATAGAAGTGTTTATGCTTTTATTTTAAATAGTCGAATGCTAAAGGACTGTTATAACACACAAATGTCAGTGTAAAATAAAAACTGGAGTCTTGTGTAAAAATTATTCTGATATAAATGTGAATGTGGTCAAATTGAAATACCTAGACTCTCTCTCTCTCTCTCTCTCTCTCTGAGCCTTAAGTGCCCAGGGCACATGGGGCTTCCGCAAGGGTTTTCCACAAATGCCTGTCATTTTGCCTTCTTTTCTCCTTTTGCCCAGGTGAGCCCTCTATTGCTCAACATCCTTTCTGTTGTTCTTCTCCATGTCTCTTTTGGTCTACCCTTACTTCTGTTCCCCTGTGGTGTCCATCTTAGTGCTATTTTTGGTAGTGAGTTGTCAGTCATTCGGAGCACATGTCCCAACCATCGCCAGCGTCTTTCCTCAATAATTGCTGTCAGTGGTTTCATCTGCATTTCTGCCAATAAGATGTTATTTCTTATGGTGTCTGGCCAAAATATTTTCCTAATTCTTCGTCTGGAAAGAATTCAACTTGTTTTCTATGGTTTTGGTGATTTTCCAGCATTCACTTCCATAGGCTATGATGATGATGATGATGATAATAATAATAATAATAATAAATAAATAAATAAATAAATAAATAATAATAACAGTTGCAGCATCAACAACAAAAACTGGACCGATCAGAAAACTCATGAATATGGTTTCATGTACAAATTTCATTGTTACGTCCCTTTACTTCTATTGTATTTTTTTTTTCAGGCAAAGACGGTCCAGAGTAGAGGAGCTCGTTATTAGTGTTAATTTTCACAAGACAATGGAAATAATTTAACATCTATTGGAAACTGCTGAAAACATACGAAAACAGTTCATACAAAACAGTCTAGGATTGGAAACTGCTGAAAACATACGGTCTAGTCTCTTTAAATCTGGACTTTTCAAGACCGTCTTGGTCGTCTTTCAGGAAGATCAGACCACAGCGACAACATATCAGACTATACTTAAGTAATAATTTAGTCCCTTGCTGGTTTTGTCTTTGAGACTGTTCCATCTCCTGTAGATTGTTAGAGCAATTTTTCTACCATTAAGCCAGCGGCTACAGGATGGCAAGACTCTTACATCTAGGCTCTAATTCACGATATAGTTACACTACTTTTGTCTACCACTCGCACTACTTTCACCTACCACCCACATTACTTTCACCATGGTAATCAGCTTAAGAGTGATGGCCGAGGCTATTAAGGGAGACAAAAATGCAGCATTTAAGAAGATAATAAAACACTGCCGACAGCCACTGTCAGCCACTTCGCTGAACAAAGCAAAAACAACCAAGCTAAACCCACATTGGCCACAGCTGCTATCAGCGACGAACTAGAATCAGAAAAGACCCTACTCCAAAAAATAAAAGTTCACGTCCCCTTTAAGTAATTATTATGCTCCTTCAATCTAGTTAAAGTTGTTTCCCTTTGACAAATAAGCCTGCCTACAAGCTTGATAAACAAGGGTCATATCCTAAAATATAGGAAACCAATATAACACACTTTCTATCCGACTCTATGTCTGTCCAGATCGTTACTGCATTATCTATGAATAAAATGATATCTCTCTCTCTCTCTCTCTCTGGGAGAGGACCAAAAATGATCTCTCTCTCTCTCTCTCTCTCTCTCTCTCTCTGGGAGAGGACCAAGAACTACCTCACAAGAAAGCAACAAACCTCAGCGCAATAATCTGATAAGCATTTCAAATCTTATCCTACCACATCAGAGAAAAACAAAACAAAACATACCCAAGACCACATAAAAATTTTATAATAAACTCTTCTGTAGTGTTTTAGCTTGAAAATGACAAGATGTCCACCTCTCTAAACACAGGGGAAACGAACAGAAGACGATACATTACTTGTAATGTTTCTGCAAAGATGTCTGCCAGACTCAGTTTATTAAAATAGTTAAAAATGAAAGATTCGCCTACGGAATATTGTGCTAATAAGTAAAAGAAGAAACTTCCGGGGACAAAATATCGAATATTTCAACGATTTTTTTCTCTTATTTTGCCAGTTGTTGTTGCTTCATGAGTTCATAAGACGCTTATGGCTGTGTTATATAGGACAAATTCTGTCATATGTTTTCCTCTCTCTAAAATATTTCAAAACTTTCCATTTCTTACCTTTGATATATTCTTTCCGTGCTTTCTCCCTTATCTTTGGTAGCCAGGTTAGAGAAAATTTGATCCTTTTACAAGATGAGAGTGTTATATTTCGACTTGGGGTTGCATCAAACACTATAAAACTTAAGAATAAAAAATGAAAGGAGTGGCCTTTTTTGTGTATGAGACAGAATCTACAACAAAATAGGCCACACCGTCTTTTGAACAATATCCCGTTTAAAAATCTATTTTTGTCTATCGTTATATATCATCATCATCAGGTGCCGTGCCGACTGGCGTTGGCTATTATGCTTCTCCAGAGTACCCGATCCTTCATGCAGGTCATCAGTTCAGTTGGTGATCTCCTCTCACACCATCCTGTCAGACTGTCCAGTATCATTTCTCTTGGTCTTCCTCTTGATCTTCTTCCTTCTATTTTTCCTGTTGTTATAATATTTTCAATGCCCCCTCTTTTCATTGCATGTCTTATGAAAGTACATTGTCTCTCTCTTATCTTTTTGACAAGGATTTTTTTTTCTTATATCTTTATATATTATATGTCTAATATATATGTCTATATTTATGTCTTATATATCGTTATATATTTATGTCTAAATTATCTTTTTTGTGAATCATTTCTCTCATGCTCTGTGTTCAGCGAAATGACACAAATGTTCGTTTTTGTTAAATATAAACCTGAGAATTATCTTCAAAGAAGAACTGTGGATCAGGATAGAGCTAATGCCACTACGTGACGCACATGACAGAGGAGATAACCTCAACCGCTAACTCTTGAGTTCCAGATCCTAATCTAACCTTTTCTTCTCATATATAAAAGGTAAAGGTAATCCTGTCATGCCTTAGAGGCACATAGGATATGGTGTTAGTGCCCATATTTTCCTTGACCTGTCAGCACACTAGAGGGCGAAATGGTCAGTATCACGCCTGGCCGCCTTTCCTTCCCCAACTCCAGAAGAAGTCGGGTACCCAATTCTACAGCTGGGTGACTGGGGTGCCTACGGCCGGATTCGAACCCCCGACCTTCGCCTTGAGAGACAAGTGCACTAACCACTTCGTCACTCAGACACCCTCTCATATATAATAAAATGTAAAATTCCCGTTTTCACACCATTACGGCATATTGGGGAATACAGTGTTAGGCCCGTATTTTCCATGACCTTCGGCACATGAAAGTGTGATGTGGTCAGTATCACGGTTGTTATATACAATAACAAAGTTTAATTATTTCTTACAGAACTGGAGGCTTTATCCTGCCCTCTGTTTCGTTTTCTTTGAAAAGTGAAGGTTGTGTATGTTTTTATGTAAAATGTATAATCTTTGTTTTGTTTTTCTATGGTTGTAATATGTAGTCGTATTTTCAAAAATGTGCGCATGTATATACATACATAAGCACAGACGTACATACATATATACATACATACATATATATATATACATACATACATATATACATACATACATATATACATACATACATATATACATACAAGCAGTCAGCGCCACAAGAAAAAGAAAAAAAAACTGCACATAATGAACTGTGATAGCCCCTGTTTCCTGCTTCTGTCATTCAAAGATTGTCACGATCTTAAATCTAAAGTTTCAGGCATGTCACGGCGAAAGTGAAGGACTCCAGAACTCATTATCACACATGGCAGCATCACACATTATTTTGGGGGGGTGGGAATTGTGAATCCAAATGAGAGATGAAACCAGATGAGGTAACATTTAATAGGTGATAAGATATAGATGTGGTGACATGTAATAGGTGATAACATATAGATGTGGTGACATGTAATAGGTGATAACATATAGATGTGGTGACATGTAATAGGTGATAAGATATAGATGTGGTGACATGTAATAGGTGATAACATATAGATGTGGTGACATGTAATAGGTGATAACATATAGATGTGGTGACATGTAATAGGTGATAACATATAGATGTGGTGACATGTAATAGGCGATAACATACAGATGTGATGACACGTAGTAGGTGATAACATACAGATGTGGTGACATGTAATAGGTGATAACATACAGATGTGGTGACATGTAATAGGTGATAACATACAGATATGGTGACATTTGATTGGTGACATCAAATGTAACGACATTAGAGCTGGTGACAGTAGACTTCTCCGTTTTCTACGATATATCATTCTGATAATTTTTTTTTCTATTTTTAATTGTAAGGAGTTACTACCAAAACAACGAATGTTCATTTTGATTCAGTTTGTTAAATATCTCCAGTAATGATATGTCTATATGTTGCTTTGATGGCCGTGAGTGAATATAAATACAGGGAATTATCAAAGGAATCGTACTGATCGAAGAACTGTTAATAGCTATTTTCCATTTGTCACTAACAATAACATGGCGAACTGGTTAGCTGAGTGGTTAAGCGCTTGTAGGAATTTTTCTGGTAAACAAAAAGACCCAGGGGTCGACCCAGCCTCTAAAAATGGGTACCAGAGAAATCTGGGGAAGATAAATGGGGCCAGGCGTGATACTGACCCACATCAGACTTTCATGTGCCGAAGGTGTTGGAAATACGGGCCTAACACCGTATCGCCAGTATGTCTTAATGGATTAGAAAAGGGAATTTTACTTTTTTTTTTTTAACCAAAGTAACAAGCTGCAAAAAGCCCACACTCATTTTCAAACTAACGCGCCATTTAACTTCAGCATATATGGTTTTTGATCACGAAAGGTCCGGAAGAATAACATTCACAGTTACATCACAGTAAAGGGAGTTCCAAGACACTCCTAAATACAAGTGCCATTTGCACCGCTTCCGTGCCAACAATTTCAACTCTGCTAGCGCGCCGCGACATCAACAGTTCTTGCACGGCGTCTCACCCTTCAAGTTTATCTTCTGGAGCTCGCCCTAAACTTTCAGTCCAACCGCGCTGGTGTAACGAGGAAAGACACTGCGCTCCAATTGTAGCGTGATTTAGAAACCTTTCTGGAAATTTAGGGCAATTTGGAATCTATCTGGAAAGTTACGGAAATTTGGAATCTCTCTGAGGTGACAAACTTTGAAGAAACAGACGCGAACTCGGCCAGAAAGAAAACGAATGTACACTTTTCTTAAAGGTTTTTTTTTCTCTTATTTTTACGATATTTTGTGAAATAAGTGTAAATTGTGGAAGTGAAAAAAAGTGTAAAAACGTGCATTGATACGCTCTATTGTAAATTAATAACAATAACAGATACAAGAGGACAACCATCTTTCCTTGTTACAACATTGATACTTTCCCTTGAGCAAACAAGGCTTGGAGTTTGAAAGGTGAGTTTGTGGTAGTCGTAACTTGTACCAAAATTAATATTTCAACCTTCAGTTAAAGTGATTTCCAAGAGCTATTAAGTTCATTTGAAAGCATACTCATCTCTATGAACATTGGTTTTTTTTCTTTAGAATTGTATTAACTTTTGTTTTGTTTTGTTTCGCATCCTCCGTTTTGGTGTTATTTTCACAATAATTCATTCCAAAGTTTTGTAAACACATGTCTGTCGTAATACGAATGTGAAATTTTAAATATTTAACTTCCAAAATGAACTGATAATAAAAAAAAAACTGAGAAATCAACATTCATCAATGTTGCGGTAACTAGGATGTTTACTTTCACTGATACAACATTTCAAGCTAAAAAGTACAGAATTGTCATATAACAGGTTGATATTGTTCTCAACGCTGATGGACTTCCTGAGCATGCAACATTGAAGAAACAATATTGCAGGTGTTAAATTACTTTCGGAACAATAAAAATAACTTAGGGGAACATGTTTCATGTTTAGTGGAAAATGAAAACAGAACTGAAATTGGGGTCGAAATGATAAATCGATTATTCAGCATTTCAGTTTTCAACCTACGCGAAAATACTTGAATTTCAAGGAATACTGTGTTTCTCTGGGGAAAATGTTCAAAATTTGAAACTTCTGTTTAAAATCCATGTTTTTTTTTTAGGTGAAGCTGTTTTAGTCTAAATTTTAAAACATGTGAGTTCTTGGGTTCTTATCATCATCACAACTGAGTGTGAATCCTGGCATGAAGAGTATAGTTACGATGTGGTGTTCTATATGTTTACAGGTTCCGCCTGACTCGTTCTACGCAGTGACGCTTTGATGAACTACTAGCACCTTCTCAAAGTCGGGGTTTGAATTCAGGGGGTTGGGGTTTGGGGGTAATCTACACACCTTGGGAGTATGCGAACTAATTGACGGGTGTTAGGGAACTAAATGGCATGAGTTTAGCATATAAAGAATGCGGGTTTAGGAACTAAAGGATGTGGATATGGGAACTAAGCGATGTAGGTTTTGAAACTAAATAATGTGAGATAGGGAAATAAGCGATGTGGGCTTGAGGACTAAATGATGTAAGTTTGGGAACTAAATGATGTAAGTTTGAGAACTAAAGAATGTGGGTTTGGTAACTAAATGATGTGATATTAGGAACTAAATGATGTAAGTTTGGGAACTAAAGGATGTGAGTTTGGGAACTAAACGATATGGTTTTGGAAACTAAATGGTGTGAGATTGTAAAATAAGTGATGTGGAATTGAGGACTATATGATGTAAGTTTAGGAACTAATGGATGTGGGTTTAGGAACTAAATGATATAGGTTTGAAACTAAATGATCTGAAATTGCGAAATAAACGATGTGGGCTTAAGGACCTAAATGATCCAAGTTTGGGAACTAAAAGATGTGGGTTTGGGAACTAAATGATGTAGGTTTTGAAACTAAATGACGTGAGATTGGGAAATAAGTGGTGTAGGTCTGGGAACTAAATGATGGATGTTCTGAAACTAAACATTATGGTTGTTTGAAAAATAACTGATGGTGTGTGGGAACTAAATTATGTAGAGCCACTCACACCTTTGTTGACCATGATCGTTTTGTTCTTGATTTTTATACACTATTGTACATTATAATAAGCACAGCGCAGAAACCGCCATCATTGTGTGTGAGTACGTGAAGCCTGATGAAAGTATGCAGGCGCGTTCGCCGTATCCTTCCTGAAGCAAAGGAAATCCCGGAATCTAAACCTGTCAGAATCCTGGCTGAGACGGTTCAGACTCTCCTCTCATGTCTGCCATGTTTTACAAGAGTACAGTCAAAAAAATGTATAAACTAGGAAAAATCTAGGAACAGCTTTATTACTTAACGACTGCAAAGTTGTGACGTTTCGGTGTGAGCCTTAATCATACAAAAACATACAGGACGAAGAAACAGAGAGAGGAGATAAAGTATAGATTCACATGAATACTATTAAAAAGAAAGAAGAAATTTAAAAATTAAATAGAGTACTTAGCTGTAAATTGTAAGGTGTGGCTTGTCCGGCGGTGTGTGTCAGGAATGGATTTAGTAGAATGTAGAGACTGTTTAAATAGAGACCTGTGACATGTGGTCGGTGGGTTGTAACTGGGGGTGGTGGATGGGGAACCGGGGAGGGGAGAGAGAGTGATACAACGTTGACCTAGCCAGGAGAATTTGAAATAGATGATTAGGGAAGAGGGGTTGCAAAGTGATGCTGTGAGGAGGTTTGACAAGTAAGAAAGGGTGGAGCTTAGTGGAGAGGTACTATAATGATTGAAGAGAATGTTAAGTGTACCTTAACAGCGAGTTTAACCCATGTGGCTCCAGCGTCCCATAATTTTGAATGCAGCGGTTCTCAAGCGCCAGGTGGCCTGTGTCATCTGCGTGACATTATTTGATGGCTGTTACCAGAAAATCAGATTTGTCTCTGTGGTTGGGGCCATTGAAATGATTTTGGGACTGGTTTAAAAATGGCGGCCTGGTTAACTGAGTGGTTAAGCGCTTGGTTTACTAATCAGGTGGTACCTGGTTAAGTCCCAGCAGTGGGATTTTTTTTCTGGTGCACACCAAACAGGCCCCGGGGTTCACCCAGCCTCTAAAAATGGGCACCAGAGAAATCTGGGAAGGTAAATGCTGTCAGGCGTGACAATGACCACGTCACACTTTCATGTGCCTAAGGTGGTGGAACTGCAGGCCTAGCACCGTATTCCCCAAATATGCCTTAAATGGGAATTTTAGCTTTACCTTTACAGTCAACAAATTCGTCTCTGGGTTGTTGCCATACCTTGTCAGCTGATCGTTTGGGACGTTAAAGCAGATTCTGAACGGAATTTATCTGAACAGTACACTAAAGATATACACGTGACTTTATGTTCAGTTTTCATGATCGTTTCTAGAATGCTGAAGTTGGGAATAACAAAACTTGAAAACAGAAGAGACACAAAAAAAAAAAAAACTTGTATCATTAAAAAAATATGAACTGTGAAGAAAACAAGGAAAGAAAATAAGGAAAGAAAATAAAGAAAGAAAATGGTCTGAAATTAGAGAAAAATGCGCGGCTTAAAACAAAAGATGTTAAAAATCTGCAGGCGACATCCTAGATAAGGATAAGCTTGGTTAAATCCTCTTTCAACAGAATGGAAGAAACATTGATCTTTGAAGGATAAAGAAACAAATAAAGCTGTCACGTGGCACGAGATATTCTGGAACAGTGGTTCCCAACCTGGGGTACTCCTACAACTGGATGTACCTCTAGAAGTTGGATGGATAATGGCGGAAACAGATTTTTTAAAAAGTAACTATAATAGTAACAAACAAATTTGCTAATATCACGGGATACAGTTTGTGGGAAAAAGACTGTCAGAGAAGTGCAAGGGGAAGACGGTTGGGAACCATTGTTTTAGAACACAGACAAGAACACAGTACTGCGGCACAGACAAGAACATAATACCATGGCGCAGACAAGAACACAATACTGCGGCACAGACAAGAACACAATACTGCAGCACAGACAAGAACACAATACCATGGCGCAGACAAGAACACAATACTGCGGCACAGACAAGAACACAATACCATGGCGCAGACAAGAACACAATACTGCGGCACAGACAAAAACACAATACTGCTGCACAGACAAGAACACAATACCATGGCGCAGACAAGAACACAATACCATGGCGCAGACAAGAACACGATACCATGGCGCAGACAAGAACACAATACCATGGCACAGACAAGAACACAATACTGCGGCACAGACAAGAACACAATACTGCAGCACAGACAAGAACACAATACTGCGGCACAGACAAGAACACAATACCATGGCACAGACAAGAACACAATACTGCTGCACAGACAAGAACACAATACCATGGCGCAGACAAGAACACAATACTGCGGCACAGACAAGAACACAATACTGCGGCACAGACAAGAACACAATACCATGGCACAGACAAGAACACAATACTGCGGCACAGACAAGAACACAATACTGCGGCACAGACAAGAACACAATACCATGGCGCAGACAAGAACACAATACTGCGGCACAGACAAGAACACAATACCATGGCGCAGACAAGAACACAATACTGCGGCACAGACAAGAACACAATACCATGGCGAAGACAAGAACATAATACCATGGCGCAGACAAGAACACAATACTGCGGCACAGACAAGAACACAATACTGCAGCACAGACAAGAACATAATACCATGGCGCAGACAAGAACACAATACTGCAGCACAGACAAGAACATAATACCATGGTGCAGACAAGAATACAATACTGCGGCACAGACAAAAACACAATACTGCGGCACATACAAGAACACAATACTGCGGCACAGACAAGAACATAATACCATGGCGCAGACAAGAACACAATACTGTGACGCAGACAAGAACATAATACCATGGCGCAAACAAGAACATAATACCATGGCGCAGACAAGAACATAATACCATGGCGCAGACAAGAACACAATACCATGGCGCAGACAAGAACACAATACTGCGGCACAGACAAAAACATAATACCATGGCGAAGACAAGAACATAATACCATGGCGCAGACAAGAACATAATACCATGGCGCAGACAAGAACATAATACCATGGCGCAGACAAGAACACAATACTGCGGCACAGACAAGAACATAATACCATGGCGCAGACAAGAACATAATACCATGGCGCAGACAAGAGCATAATACCATGGCGCAGACAAGAACATAATACCATGGCACAGACAAGAACATAATACCATGGCGCAGACAAGAACATAATACTGTGGCACAGACAAAAACATAATACCATGGCGCAGACAAGAACATAATACCATGGCGCAGACAAGAACACAATGCTGTGGCACTGACAAAAACATAATACCATGGCGCAGACAAGAACATAATACCATGGCGCAGACAAGAACACAATGCTGTGGCACTGACAAAAACATAATACCATGGCACAGACAAGAACATAATACCATGGCGCAGACAAGAACATAATACCATGGCGCAGACAAGATCACAATACTGCGGCACAGACAAAAACATAATACCATGGCGCAGACAAGAACATAATACCATGGCGCAGACAAGAACACAATGCTGTGGCACTGACACAGAGACAGAAAAATGAAATCTGTAGGAAAACATGACTCTGTAAAAGGACATTTCCAAAAAAAGAAAACCGGAAAGAATAAAGCGTGTCTCCTCCTGATCATCATCATCATGTGCCATGTTAATGGACACTACTCCTTGCCCCTTTTTTCTTGCTTCTTTGCATTTCACATGTGATGTGTTGTCTTTTTTATACATCACGCGCCAGTTTGTGGATATTGTCAGCTTACCTATTTAACTCGTATACTGAAAATATAATGAGGAATGTTAGAGAAGATGTAGACAAAGAATATTAAGGTAACATACAAATTACAGATTAAGAAATAGCAGAGATTAGATATGCTGATGACAACGTATTACAGTCCACAACACAAGAAAGGAATGGAAAACTAATTATGTCAGTCCGTAAGAACAGCGAAGAGCAAGACCTCTATCTTAATGCGAAGAAAACTAAATTGATGACAACTGACAAAACAAAACAAATAAGCCAGATGAAATATATATATATATATATATATATATATATCAATGAGGAGAAAATGGAAAGGAAAAACTGGGTGGTAAATAGTCGAGAAGGGTCATGAAGTAATAGACAAATTAAAAATTATATAGAAAATAGTTTTCCTTGCTGTCATATACAATTTTGAAATACAGAAAGTTGTAGATCCATTAAACAGCGTAGAACCAACGAAGGAAAGAACGAACGATCTTTGAAGGGTGAAGAACTGGGGAGGCAACATCTGTCTGACACTCTGTCAATGATCACTCGTCTTTCAAACTTGTCACTTCTGTCTGACATTCTACCAATCGTCACTCATTTTTCAAACCTGTCTGACACTCTGTCAATGATCACTCGTCTTTCAAACTTGTCACTTCTGTCTGACACTCTGCCAATCATCACTCATCTTTCAAACGTGTCACCTCTGTCTGACACTATGTCAATCATCACTCATCTTTCAAACCTGTCTGACACTTTGCCATTCATCACTCATCTTTCAAACGTGTCACTTCTGTCTGACACTCTGCCAATCATCACTCATCTTTCAAACGTGTCACCTCTGTCTGATACTATGTCAATCATCACTCATCTTTCAAACCTGTCTGACACTCTGCCATTCATCATTCATCTTTCAAACGTGTCACCTCTGTCTGACACTCTGTCAATCATCACTCATCTTGTCAAACCTGTCTGACATTCTGCCAATCATCACCCATCTTCGAAACCTGTCTGACACTCTGACACTCTCTCAATCATCACTCATCTTTCAAACATGCCACACATTCCAGCAAATGATGATGATAAGCCGTATATGAAGCGATAACTTGCAACTGATCCTGAACTGACTGTTATACGCACATTTGTTTTATCATTGGAATATTTTCTGTGTGACTCAGTCTAGAGTGAAAAAACTGAGACTTTAGAAAAAAGGTAAGAATGAAAAGCTCAAGCTGCTCTAATTTTTAAGAATATAATCATGAACGATTACCCTAAATGTAATCATGAACTGCAGTTTAGTCGATAGCTACAGTCTGAATATAATAAGTGAGCTGTAGACTAAATATAATCGTGAACTAGTCCAATTATAGTAATGAGCTGTAGATTACATATAATGGTGAACTACAGTCTGATTATAATCATGAGCTGCAGATGAAATATAATCGTGAACTACAGTCTAATTATAACAATGAGCTGCAGATTATATATAATCGTGAACTACGGACTGAACAGCGTGCTGAGTCAAACTGACCTAACTATTTTTCTGCAGTTTTTTTTTATGTAATTACCTGAGTAAAAGCAAACACAATGAAATGAGCGAAAATTGCTCGCTGAACTCTGCTTAACTGAATGCGCTTAGACCTGTGGACTTTGGAAAAATTAACACAATTGTTGTTAAACTACTATTGATTTTTTTTCGACATAAAAATGTTTGCTTCATTCATGTTAAATAAATATAAAGATGCACAAAATCAATGATGATAAAATAATGTAAAAAAAAAATCATTGAATTTTAACATGTATATGTAGTTTTATTTAAGAATAAAATTATTGACACAGGGAGTTTTAAAATCAAAGAATTCTTTTAATTACAGACTATAACTTCAGTCACAGGGCTTGAAAGGGTTAACAAAATGTTCTGTGTCCTAGTATATCTCTCTAATAAGAAGTCACGTGATCGAAGCCGTGGCTTGTTTAGTTCCGGGGTCACGTTAGGTTCTTCCTGTTTACTTCTAAATTGGTGCTTTGTTTCCTCTGCTGTAATCTGGCCGGGTCTTCTTGCACTGATTTAAACGGCGTTTGGCTTTTCGCTGCACCTAAGTCTCCAAAGAGGGGCGTATAACTTGGTTGAAAATCTCTCAGTAAGTGAGTTCTAACCAAAAGTCTCAGTAAATCTGAGTCAGTCAGTCTGTCAGTCATTTGCATGTCCACTGCGGAACTTTGCCTTTCTAACAGCTCTCCTGTAGGCCTCTCCGTTGTGAGCAAGATGTTCTGCTGCTGAAGCGTCCATTAGCGGGTCATCAACGATGTCTTGCAGCTATCTTCGCTTTGGTCTTCTTCTCTTTCTTTTTTCCCAGTATGTACCCTTCAGAGTCAGTCTTCTCTAAATACTGATAACGTTTAATGTCTCCAAAATATTTAATTTTTCTCTGTTTAATCCTCTTTATTAGCCATCTTCTTCAATATTAAGTTCTTGTAGCATGAATATACTTGTTCTTTTTTTGTGTCCGTGATATTTGAAAGACTCTTCTGTATCATTTACATTCAAAGGCATTTATGTGTTTCTCAGATGATTTGTTAAGTGTCCAGGTCTCACAGGCGTATCTTGTGATGAGAAAGATGCACGCCCTTAAAAATCTTATTTTTGTAGTTCTGTCTGCTTCTCTCCACAGATTCTTTAGTTGTTTTATTTTTTTGAAGAGTGATAGATGTCTTCCTTTTAATTTCACTCATTATATCTCCATTATTAGTAGTGATTCAAGATTTTCAAAACTCTTCATCTCTTTCAATTTTTCCTCACTGACATATATTTCAGCTGCCTTATTTTTTGTCAGTTGTCATCAGTTTAGTTTTCTTCGTATTAAGATAAATGTCTTGCTCTACACTATGCTTACGGACTGACATAATTCGTTTTTCAATTCCTTTTTGTGTCATGTATAGTAATGAGCTGTAGATTACATATAATGGTGAACTACAGTCTGATTATAATCATGAGCTGCAGATGAAATATAATCGTGAACTACAGTCTAATTATAACAATGAGCTGCAGATTATATATAATCGTGAACTACGGACTGAACAGCGTGCTGAGTCAAACTGACCTAACTATTTTTCTGCAGTTTTTTTTTATGTAATTACCTGAGTAAAAGCAAACACAATGAAATGAGCGAAAATTGCTCGCTGAACTCTGCTTAACTGAATGCGCTTAGACCTGTGGACTTTGGAAAAATTAACACAATTGTTGTTAAACTACTATTGATTTTTTTTCGACATAAAAATGTTTGCTTCATTCATGTTAAATAAATATAAAGATGCACAAAATCAATGATGATAAAATAATGTAAAAAAAAAATCATTGAATTTTAACATGTATATGTAGTTTTATTTAAGAATAAAATTATTGACACAGGGAGTTTTAAAATCAAAGAATTCTTTTAATTACAGACTATAACTTCAGTCACAGGGCTTGAAAGGGTTAACAAAATGTTCTGTGTCCTAGTATATCTCTCTAATAAGAAGTCACGTGATCGAAGCCGTGGCTTGTTTAGTTCCGGGGTCACGTTAGGTTCTTCCTGTTTACTTCTAAATTGGTGCTTTGTTTCCTCTGCTGTAATCTGGCCGGGTCTTCTTGCACTGATTTAAACGGCGTTTGGCTTTTCGCTGCACCTAAGTCTCCAAAGAGGGGCGTATAACTTGGTTGAAAATCTCTCAGTAAGTGAGTTCTAACCAAAAGTCTCAGTAAATCTGAGTCAGTCAGTCTGTCAGTCATTTGCATGTCCACTGCGGAACTTTGCCTTTCTAACAGCTCTCCTGTAGGCCTCTCCGTTGTGAGCAAGATGTTCTGCTGCTGAAGCGTCCATTAGCGGGTCATCAACGATGTCTTGCAGCTATCTTCGCTTTGGTCTTCTTCTCTTTCTTTTTTCCCAGTATGTACCCTTCAGAGTCAGTCTTCTCTAAATACTGATAACGTTTAATGTCTCCAAAATATTTAATTTTTCTCTGTTTAATCCTCTTTATTAGCCATCTTCTTCAATATTAAGTTCTTGTAGCATGAATATACTTGTTCTTTTTTTGTGTCCGTGATATTTGAAAGACTCTTCTGTATCATTTACATTCAAAGGCATTTATGTGTTTCTCAGATGATTTGTTAAGTGTCCAGGTCTCACAGGCGTATCTTGTGATGAGAAAGATGCACGCCCTTAAAAATCTTATTTTTGTAGTTCTGTCTGCTTCTCTCCACAGATTCTTTAGTTGTTTTATTTTTTTGAAGAGTGATAGATGTCTTCCTTTTAATTTCACTCATTATATCTCCATTATTAGTAGTGATTCAAGATTTTCAAAACTCTTCATCTCTTTCAATTTTTCCTCACTGACATATATTTCAGCTGCCTTATTTTTTGTCAGTTGTCATCAGTTTAGTTTTCTTCGTATTAAGATAAATGTCTTGCTCTACACTATGCTTACGGACTGACATAATTCGTTTTTCAATTCCTTTTTGTGTCATGTACAGTAATGCTGTGTTATCAGCATATCTAATCTATGGTATTCCATAACTCCTAATTTTTATGGCATCGTAATATTCTCTGTCTACATACCAAGTGTCTGCGTAGGAGATGATAAGGGGTGTTCTGGCCAGATACCATAAATAATGACCTTTTGTTAAGAGAGATAGATATGATACTACAGTTATCAGTTTTTGTAAGGAAAAGCAGGCAAAGGATTTGTCATAATGAGAATGACAGACAAATCTTTATTACGAACAGCTTTTATGTGGACTTCACAAGTTAAAAGAACTGAGGAGTTTCACAGACATGGAGACATACAGGACGTCCAACAAAGAAAATGCTGGTAAACAAAGGACTGACTTGGGAGACAGCGAAGGAATGACGTAAGAGACAGCCAAGAAGATAGCGTAGGACTGACGTGAGAGACAGCCAAGAAGATAGCGAAAGACTGACGTTAGAGACAGAAGATAGCGCGTGAGAGACAGCCATGAAGATAGCGAAGGACTGACGTGAGAGACAGCCAAGAAGATAACGAAGGACTGACGTAAGAGACAGCCAAGAGGTTAGCGAAGGACTGACGTAAGAGACAGCCAAGAAGATAGATAGCGAAGGACTGACGTGAGAGACAGCTAAGAAGATAACGAAGGACTGACGTAAGAGATAGCCAAGAAGATAGCGAAGGACTGACGTAAGAGACAGCTAAGAAGATAACGAAGGACTGACGTAAGAGACAGCTAAGAAGATAACGAAGGACTGACGTAAGAGATAGCCAAGAAGATAGCGAAGGACTGACGTAAGAGACAGCTAAGAAGATAACGAAGGACTGACGTAAGAGACAGCCAAGAAGATAACGAAGGACTGACGTAAGAGACAGGCAAGAAGATAACGAAGGACTGACATGAATGGAAATCTCTTCCTGCCAGCAGCACCATGTGCCTTGGCATAGACAGACAGACAGATAGATAGACAGATAGATAGATAGACAGACAGACAGGCATATGGACAGATAGATAGATAGACAGACAGATAGATAGATAGATAGATAGATAGATAGATAGATAGATAGATAGATAGATAGATAGATAGATAGATAGATAGATAGATAGGTAGATAGATAGATAGATAGACAGACAGACAGACAGACAGACAGACAGACAGGCAGGCAGGCAGACAGACAGACAGACAGACAGGCAGGCAGACAGACAGACAGACAGACAGATTGATAGATAGATAGATAGATAGATAGATAGATAGATAGATAGATAGATAGATAGATAGATAGATAGATAGATAGATAGATAGATAGATGCATATCATGTGATATTTGTGTTCTTATTTTTCTTTACTGCGCTGAAACTGCGAGCAGCCAGTACGAGTAGGATGTTGCCGCACAGCATGGTGTGCTAGGGCGGCCATGTTTTCAGTACTGGGCAGAAGCTAAACAAGCAAGGAAAAAAAAGGGGGGGGGGCAGGGAGCAATGTTTTTTAGCAGACTCCACTGCTATGGGGACTTTGCTGCCTTAACAAGGCTGGGGTTGTCCCTGGAGGTTTCAGTGGAGAAGTGGGACAGTATTTGGTTGGTTTATTTCTAAGGGTTTGTTTCTGGGGGGGGGGGGGGGGGGTTGGTTTCTTGGGATTTCAGTGGAGAAGTGGGACAGTATTTGGTTGGTTTGTTTCTAAGGGTTTGTTTCTGGGGGGTTTGTTTCTTGGGGTTTCAGTGGAGAAGTATGACAGGGTCTTGGTCGGCTATGGTTCCCCAGCCTTGACAAGAGCATGTTACTTGTGGATCGTTGAACGCCATATCGACAGCGTCTTCACCCTCCTTCATGCGATGAGGATGGTGATAATGATGAAGAGGATGCGGATATGACGAGAGAGGCAAACATTTTTGTAGGTCGAGAGTTACTTGAGTATCATTATCAGAAAAAAACCTATACCCAGTATGACGTGGGGGGTGAGATCTTCTTACAGATATTGATGCATGGTTCCCCCTCCCTCCCCTCCCCCTGGTAAATGAATGATGTCACTGCATCAGACATGTAATTACCCTCTTCTCTATGCCTTCATCTGTGTTCTCTCTTTTATTTTTTGTAACCGAGCCATCATTCATTCTCTGCCACGCTTCTAAGAGCATGACGCAGGAAAGACAGCAAGAGCAAATAAACACCTTTCTCCCGATAATCCGATTTTGTTTTTTACCTCTCTCTCCTTTTAGTTCTCTCGCTGTTTTGATATCGGCCCTATAATATGATTACTTAATGCACAGTGTGAGACCAGTCACCCATCTTCTGTTTAGTTCTGTCTTCTGTTTCATGTCTTTTATTTACCCTATTTTGGTGGGAAGAGTGTATGAGAAGAGCTGGAGAGACAAAAAAACCTTGTCAAAAAGATAAGAGAGAGACAATGTACTTTCATAGGACATGCAACGAGAAGAAGGGGCATTGAAAATATTATAACAACAGGAGAAATAGAAGGAAGAAGATCAAGAGGAAGACCAAGAGAAATGATACTGGACAATCTGACTGGATGGTGCGAGAGGAGATCACCAACTGAGCTGATGGCCTGCATGAAGGATCGGGTACTCTGGAGAAGCATAACAGCCAACGCCAGTCGGCACGGCACCTGATGATGTTGATGATTTTGGTTTTGGGGGGTGAGGGGGGGGGGGGGGGTTGTGTTCCTTACCTTGTGTTAGCAAGTTAGATTGAAAGGGTCATCATGTCCTTACTCTCGGCGCGTCCATAAGTGCTCTGCTCACCTCTGCAGGATCTCTATCAGCGCACAGTTTCTCATGTAACGACTGACCATCCTTCTTGTGCTTTTTTTTCCGTCGTTCATATTTTGCTACAGCAAGTTTCACACTTACCTCCTTCAAGGTCAAGGATGTAGATTCACAGTTGCCAGTGAAGTCTTTTGTCTCCATCAGTTTTTTTTTTTTTAAGCATTGTATCTCTTCGGTTCTCCACGTGCAGAGAGCCGTCTACTGAGAGTGTGGGATACTAAAGCTTGTGATAACATGAATTAATATGAGTACAGAACCCTGAGAGTATCCAGAGATAGGATGAGCTGAATCAACATTTGCGAGCACAGATTGATGAGAACCAAATAAAGCGTCTATCTATCGACGTTCTACAGTCAGTCATTGACCTTCTACGGTCAGTCATTGATGTCCTACATGCAGTTATCAACGTCCTACGGGCAGTTATCAACGTCCTACGGGCAGTTATCAACGTCCTACCAACAGTTATCAACGTCCTACCAACAGTTATCAACGTCCTACGGGCAGTTATCAATTCTACGCACAGTTATCAACTTCCTACGGGCAGTTATCAATTCTACGCACAGTTATCAACGTCCTACGGGCAGTTATCAATTCTACGCACAGTTATCAACGTCATACGGGCAGTTATTAATTCTACGCACAGTTATCAATGTCCTACGGGCGGTTATCAATCCTACGCACAGTTATCAACATCCTACGGGCAGTTATCAATCCTACGCACAGTTATCAACCTCCTATGGGCAGTTATCAATCCTACGCACAGTTATCAACCTCCTACGGGCAGTTATCAATCCTACGCACAGTTATCAACCTCCTACGAACAGTCATCGGCGTCCTACAGGAAGTCATCAGCGAAACAGTCAGCATCATCCAGTGCCCCTTGTTTGCGTCTTACGAGGCGGCACAAAATTCTTTCCACTTCTCATCGCCACAAGCCAGCCCAACTGTGACACAGCCTTGCCTCAGGCTGTCCATCTTTGATCAGTCAGTTCTTCGTCTTGTTGGTCTTAGTTCTTTCCTCTTTATTTATCCTGCAGCATTGGCGTTCTAACGATAAGGATCTTTTCTGAGCAAATGACCACGGTCACTAGGAATCACCTGAAAACAAATGAAACAGTGTAGTGTTTGGACAAAGTATGCATACAAAAAATGTAGATAAAACATTGTAGACTTGAGAGAAAGGCAGGTTGTAAGAGAAAAACTTTGATTTTAATCCGGGACTTCAGCTGTTTAAACTTGATAAAAATGTTATCCGAAATAGAATTGGTAAGATTAAAAAGAGTAAGTGAAGTCCAAAATTTGGACACATTGTTCTCGACAGAAGTAGATTATAGACGGACAACTGTAATAACCGAGAAAGACGGATTGTTTAATCTGAGATAGGATTGTAGATGGGGCAGTAGTGGATTCAGGACACATTTTTGAACACTTTCTAAGTCTCTATTTTATTGGTTCAGGGTTCCAGTTTTAGAGAAAAATGGAATCACGACGTTTGTTCCAGAAAGTATTAACAAATTATTGGAATGTTTTAATTTTAGACAGAGGATAACTGAGGGTTAAAGAAGTACGCACTGAGGGTTAAAGAAGTACGCCATGACAACAAGGATGATGGCATACGCAGCACCGGGTGGAAACTAGTAGTTCGTGCTTTCTCGCGACACATATAATTGACATACGAAACAGGGTCATCCAGTAGGTTCATACGCATACATATGCTGTTGTTCAATACTTGCAGACAGAATTTGTTTATTGGTAAAAACAGGTAGGCCTATTATCATCATCAGGTGCCCTGCAGGGAGAAATTGGTGGTAGTGCTTATTCACAGATCTTGGCCCAGGATATCCTCCATCAGCTCAGTTGCTGTGCCATCGCGTTAGACTGTTCGTGATCCTTTTTTCTCCTGACCTTCCCCTGCCTCTTTTCCAATTCATCTTTCCTGTTGCTATGATGTTTTCAAGCCCATCTCATTTCATTATAGTATGTTATAATCCAGTTTATTACACATCCTAGTATGTCCGCTGCCATTATGTATGTTATGGGTTATACAGAATGCAATAAATCGGCTACAGACAGGTATGTCCACTTCAATTATAGGAGTCTGTTCTCTGTTCTGTATGCCATCTTGAGCCGTATTAGGGTCGCATTTAGGACCTGGGAGGGAGAGAACGAAGAAAGGTCAGAAGAAGAGGGGAGGAGGAGAGGGTTGATAGTAAGTCGATTTGGCCATAGGTCGATCACTACAGAGGGAGATTCAGACACTAAGTACATTCCACTGTAATAACATGCTACATGGTGAATGTTTACCATCACTTCGAGCTACTAACTGAGTGCATATAATCACAGCAGCTGTGTGAAAATTGTTCAGAAAATGTGAATCACAGCGCTTTAAGTCAAGGATATCACGGCAATAACTTTTCAGTGCCGTACAAAAATCTACACACACACACGCCAACCGAGACCGACTTACATACATTCTGTAATCACTACATGATGATGGTGATGCAGAATGCTAATTCATCACCTTCTTTTGTCTTGTGGTGAATTTACCCTGCATGTAGAACAGAAAATGTTTGTAAATTAATCACATAATGGATCCCCAAAACTTCAAACAGTCCTATGGGATTTCGGTTACAAGTACATGCGGACGTAACTCGATCGGCCGTAAGTCGGGGGCGCGACCGTATAACGCAATAAATCTCCGGTGGACGGGGGAGTACGTATTCGGGTTCTGCACACGAGTCAACAAAAATGAGACAGATGGGACTGGGATGATAAGGATAAAGGTTCGCCATCCCAGGCTACGAAATTACCATAGCATCGATGAAGAATGTATGGATTTCGTTATAAAATTGTAATCAAACTTACGGACTCTACAGACGCAGCGGGTATCTCTTCAGCCGAACAATGACTCGACTGAGGAAGACATATTAGGGCTCCGACAGGAAAGTACTGAGCCTGTTTATCTTTAAAGTTAGAGATAAATAGCCCGTTTATCTTTAAAGTTAGAGATAAATACTTTGTAGCGAGTATCGCTTTAGGTGCTCCTTGACAGTAGACGCTGGTGTTTCTGGGAAGTTTTACTAAAAGTGCTGAATTTGCGTTCTGAAAGACGTACAAGAAGAGACAGAAGGTACATCAATATATAGAAGATACAACAAGATATAGAAGGTATAACAATAGGTAGAAGGTCAGATCGTGGCCAGTATTTCTTTTGTTGAAATACAAGTATGGCATACTTTTGTAATTGACTACTAACAAAACCAGTATTACTACTATCACTTTTTTCACTATTATTTTTGATATTACTACTCTACTACAACTACTGATACTACTATTATTACTAATACTACTACTACTAATACTAATACTATTACTAATATTATTATTACTATTGCTGCAACTATTAGTACCGCCACTATTGCTGCTTCTATGACTACTTCTATTACCACTGCCACTACTACTATTACTTCTACTGATACTACTACTATTACAGCTACTACTACTGCTACTACCACTATTACTACTGTTGCTACTACGGTTACTGCTTCTACTACTACAACTGCTATTGCTACTGCTATTCTTAATACCATTTCTACTACTGCTGGTATTACTACTAATATTAATACTGCTACTACTACTACTACTACTACTACTACTACTACTATTGCTACTGCTAATCTTAATACCACTTCTACTACTGCTGCTATTACTACTACTATTAATACTGCTACTACTACTACTACTACTGCTGCTGCTGCTATTACTACTACTATTACTACTGCTGCTATTACTACTACTATTACTACTGTTACTACTACTACTACTACTACTATTACTACTACTACTACTACTACAATTACTATTGCTGCTATTACTACCACTATTACTGCTGCTACTACTACTACTATTACTACTACTACTACTTCTAATATTACTACTACTACTATTACTATTATTCCTGCTTCCATTCCCTTCCTCCTTCCATTAGTTGTAGCTACTCGTCTTATTAAATTGATGACAACTGACAAAACAAACAAGGCAGATGAAATATATATCAATGAGGAAAAATTGGAAGAAGTGGAGAGTTTTGAAAATCTTGGATCACTACTAACTAATAATGGAGATACAATGAGGGAAATTAAAAGGAGGACATCTGTTGCTCTTCAGAAAGTAAAACAAATAAAGAATCTGTGGAGAGGAGCAGACAGAACTACAAAAATAAGATTTTTAAGGGCATGCATCTTTCCCATCGCAACATATGCCTGTGAGACCTGGACACTTAACAAAACAGGTGAGAAACACATAAATGCCTTTGAATGTAAATGCTACAAAAGAGTTCTCCAAATATCATGGACACCATAAAAGAACAAATATATCTATACTACAAGAGCTTAATATTGAAGAAGGCTGGCTAGTAAAGAGGATTAAAGAGAGAAAAATTAAATATTTTTGACACATTAAACGTCATGATAATTTAGAGAAGACCATTTTGGAAGGATACATAATGAGAAAAAGAAAAAGAGGAAGACCAAAACGAAGATGGCTGCAAGAAATCGTTGACGATCTGCAGATGGACGCAGCAGCAGCAGGCCATCTTGCTCACAACCGAGAGGCCTACAGGAGTGCTGTTTGGGAGGCAAAGTTCCGCAAGGGACATGCAAATGAATGAAATGAACTCGTCTTATGCCTTATTTTCTGTAGAAAAATTCAGCAGAAATAGGAAAATAAGAGTCTAAAGTACATGTAGTGATATATAATAAGTCTAAATTACATGTTGTCATACATAAGAAGTCTAAATTAGACGTAGAGATATATAAGAAGTACAAATTACATATTGTGATATATAAGAAGTACAAATTACATATTGTGATATATAAGAAGTACAAATTACATATTGTGATATATAAGAAGTACAAATTACATATTGTGATATATAAGAAGTACAAATTACATATTGTGATATATAAGAAGTACAAATTACATATTGTGATATATAAGAAGTACAAATTACATGATGTGATACATAAGAGTTCTGAATGAAATGAAAAAAGAAGGGTAACTTAGCTCGTGACTTGTATGAAGGCGCTTTAGAAAGTGTGTGAGATACAGGGTGTAAATGTCCTATGAAGAAGTAAGAATCTTGGCATTAACTTTAATTGCCTGTGGTAGCTAAGGTGCAGTCTTTCGTGTATTTACATAATTCATTGTATATGTTTCTAAACAAAAAAATGATCGCTGTAGCCCTTTTTTCACATTTAAATGCTGCTGACTGCTGAAATATTTCGTCCCTTGAAAGCATCGTTTTTCCAAACATTGGCTGGAAAAGTGCATGAAAAATACACAGCTTTTTTTTTTTTTAGTTTGGAATGCTAGTCGCATCCTTCAGGATTTTTTTTTATTACTGGTTTCTGCATTAAAAAAATATATCCCATAAGCCGTGATCCCTAAGACAGCGTACATAATGTTGCCATAAATTGAGGACAGAGGCCGCTTGTGATCTGACTGGCGTGTAGAGTCGGCCTTGCTTTTCAAGACCTGAAGACATTCTGGCGGCTGTGAGTGGGAACTAGATTCTTTCATTCATATTCAGAAGAGTTTTGTTTGGCTTGTGCTCTTGATGTTGTACGTCTTGTCTGCAGTCATCGTTGTTTCTGTGACAAAATGTTCAAAGCTTAGCTAAAGAAAGCAGGAAAGAGGCTATCTGTTTTCATCCCGTGATTCTTCTTCTTCTTCTCTTGTTTTACTTGTGCTGCATACTATTATGGGAAAGTTTTGAATATCCTGGATCATTACTAACAATGAAGATACAATGAAGGAGATTAAAAGGAGGACATCTATCGCTCTTCAGAAGTCGAAACAACTAAAGAAGCTGTGGAGAGGGCATAGAGAAGGACAAAAATCAGATTTTTAAGGACAAGCATTTTTCCCATCGCCACATATGTCTGTGAAACGTGTTTTTGAAAATAAATGCTACAGAAGAGTCCTTCAAATATCATGGACACAAAAATAATAGAAACCAAAAAGAAAATATATATCCATACTACAAGAATTTAATACTGAAGAAGATTGGTTAGAAAAGAAGAATAAA
Source organism: Achatina immaculata (assembly GCA_009760885.1). Taxonomy (NCBI): domain Eukaryota; kingdom Metazoa; phylum Mollusca; class Gastropoda; order Stylommatophora; family Achatinidae; genus Lissachatina; species Lissachatina immaculata. The sequence continues at coordinate 27,157,537 of CM019713.1, read as the reverse complement.
CAGAGAAAACTTAAATATTTCTGACATATTAAACGTCATGAGAATCTGGTGAAGACAGTCTTGGATGAGTAGATAATGATAAAGTGAAAGAGAGAAAGACCAAAGCAAAGATGGTAACAAGACGTTGTTGATGATTTGCGTATGGATGTATCACCAGCAGGGCATTTTGCTTAAAGCCGAGAGGTCTTCGAGAGATCTGTTAGGAGAAAAATTTCAGCAAGAGGCACACCAATGATTGAATGATTGTCTATTGTGGGTCACAGATAATTTGCCTGTTAGCGTTCACTCTGGAACACGTTGTGTGGCTGAACGCATTGTCAGACTACTCTTCAAGATGTTGTTCACTCTTCCCATCCAACTTTTTATGGGTTGCTGCCTTTGTCTGTTTCAAAGCCTATCCACAAGAGATAGGTGAAGAAGTCCGATTGCTCTTCAGTTTAAACAGGAAAGAGGAAGACTAGAAGCGATTTGATGTTCTATGACCATATGATTCACCACCCGTCTAATCTTGGAACGTTTTGGGAGTCTGTGGCAATGAGCTTCCAAGCTTTTTCCTTAGATCATTTGTAGAGTCCAGTTCCTGCGCAGCAGTTTTTTGTCCTGAAATCATGGCAGTCCTGACAAACTGGAGGGTACCTGAGCTGCAGAAGAATGCAGAGTTTTAGTACATCAGACCAGCTCCTTCCCGCTCCAACACTCTAGTCTTAAAAGACAACACTAAAACTTGTGCCAGAAAAACTGTCTCTAAATCAGAGGACAGTAACTTGTGCTAGAAAAACTGTCTCTAAATCAGAGGACAGTAACTTGTGCTAGAAAAACTGTCTCTAAATCAGAGGACAGTAACTTGTGCTAGAAAAACTGTCTCTAAAACAGAGGACAGTATCTGCTTCTAAGGCGAGACACAGTCTAAGACTATGTTTTCACGTCCATTTATTAATGTAAACGAATATACAGAAAATGAATATTCGGGAATAAGTCCTAGGTGACAAAAAGAGAAAGATAATCAGATGTTTTCGTTTCTGCCTATAAACTCATGAAACTCCGTTACAGAACTGGGTCTTTTCTAGTCCAGTTCGATATGGCCAAAATAGAAAGCCTGTGAACAAAAACCTAGTGGGGCTCTGGAAATATTTGCAGAAGAATTAAGTTATTAAGTTACGCGCTTTCAGATGGACCAGTGTCCCCGTTAATGGAGATTGTAGACCAGGTTAAAGTCCTGATACAGGACCAGTGTCCCCCGTTAATGGAGATTGTAGACCAGGTTAGAAGCCCTGATACAGAGTCTCATACTTGTGGTTAGTGGTAATTCAGACTGTTAGGTTAATTTTTTAGTATCTTGGATTCTAGATTTCCAGAGAGATAGTTTCTGTCTGGGAGTCTATCGACCCTTCCCCCCCCCCCCCCCCCCCGCCATCCTCCGCCTTCCAGAGCGTAACTAGACGCTTTCTGGCCACTGGGCGAGCTGGGCTGGAAATTAGGAAAGTCTTCATTTTGTCACTGGAGTTTTGTTTTTCTAATCGGCTCGGGAAGGGGAGATTCCGTGACAGTGATGAAAGAGGCACGGGGACCAGCGCTTTTCTGTTCGTAGAAAAATAAAGAGTTCTCATTCATGACCACGGGATAGCACGTGTGTATTTATATACTTTTATACCATTTATATACTTTTATATGCATGTTTATACTTTCACATGCACTTATATTCGTTTATATTTGTTTATACTCTTCTATACGTATTTATATACTTTTATATGCATTTATATACTTTAGTGTGCATTTATATACTTTTATATGTATTATATATTTTTATATGCATTTATATACTTTTATATTTATTTATATATTTTTATATCCAGTTATGCACTTTTATATGCATTTGTATACTTTTATATGCATTTGTATACTTAATAATCATTTATATACTATTATATGCATTTATACACTACTATATGCATCTATGTATTTTAAACGTATTTATATACTTTTATATGCATTTAATATATTTATACATTTATGTCTTCTTGTATATAGAATATAAATTTTATGAACATTTTTTTTAACTTTTACTTGTCTCTTTGTATGAAAAAGAATGTTTCTCGCTTTGTTTAACTTGAGAAATGGGGCATTGTGGCACTGTGGCACTGTGGCACTGTGGCACTGGGCTTCAAAATCGATTTAAAAAATTGAGAAACACGGGTTCGATTCTCAGAATGATCGTGACTCTGCCTGGGGCGTCCCTAGGAAAGCCAAGGCAGCAAGAACAGGTCTTGGCATCCCTACTTCAAATGCTGTTGTGGTCTAGGAGTGTGAAGGCGCTAACACTCTAACACTTCGCACCCCTGCTGTAATGTAAATGCAACGGACACAGGCCTTTCTACAAAGAGAGGAGCAACTTCTTACATAATGTTTACATTATATGTTGAAATATTAGTCTCAAAATGAGAGAAGTGAAAGGTTTATACACATACAAGAATCAGATGAATTTAACTGAACCGAGAGCTTGGAGGCAGTTCAGCTACTTAATGACTAAGCCTTCCATGCGGAGGCTGTGATTTGAAGGGTCCCTGCAATTACACTAAAGTCAACACCCACACACGCCCACACATAAACCAAACCAAAGCCACACACCCACAACACACCCACACACACTCACACCGCCCACACCCCAAACAAACTCACACACACCCATACCCCCACACTCCACACACACTCACACATCCACACCCCCACACTCCACACACACTCACACCCCACACACCCACCCACACACACACACACACACACACACACAATTTGCTAGTGGCAACTCTTCTGAGATATGATAATTGTATCTCGTCTCTGAAAAAGGACAGGGTAGTGCGGTCTGTCAGTGTGTTAAGAGATAAACTGTTGCTGCCGTATCAACAAGTTCGCTATAGTAGGGGAGTGGTGGTGGGGGTGGGGGGGTGGGGGGGGGGTTTACGGGCGTCCAAAGTTCTCATTATCACCAGCTTAAGAAAGAACGAACATTATAAAAAAAGGATATTTATTGGAAGATAAAATCATGTACTCCCGACACAAACGTAACGAACAATGGCGGTAGACAAATGTGAAGAGGAGGTATAAGACAAAATACACCCCCCACACACACATACACACGCACCCACACAGCCACACACACACACACACACACATATACATACAGACACATCGCAGGTAATATAACGTCCTTTTTAAATTTCTTTTTTTGACAAACCAAAATGGGGAAGGACGAAAGCCATCAATATCGCGTTCTGTTGATAACAACAAAGATTTTGGTGGCAAAGAAAAAAAAAAGGAAGTGGGAGTACAAAGAGGGCTGATTAAGAGTGCAGGATTAAGAATATGTGTCGGATTTAATTAATAGGTTTGTATTCTACAGAAATGGTTTTCTATGTAAGAGAAAAGGTTTGTGTGTTGGACGAAAGGTTTATATATTGGATGAACGGTCTGTATGTTGGAGGAAGGGTTTATATATTAGAGGAAAGGTTTGCATGCTGGGAAATGTTTTGCATGTTAGATAAAAGTTTTCTATTTTGGGGAAAAGATTGATATGATGAAGAAAGGTTTGTATGGGGCAGAAAAGATCTGTATTTTGGAGGAAACGTTTTATGTTAGGGAAACGATTTGTACACTGGAGAAAAGGTTTGTATGTTGGGTAAACACATAAAATGTTTGATCACTCTAGAAGACATCCAGAAAAAGATGTGACCGAACCTCGACATAAGGCAACAATGAGACGAGTATATATATATATATATATATATATATATATATATATATATATATATATATATATATCTTCTTCGTTCCCATTGTCTGTCTATATCTGCAGTCCTGTCTCTTGGATAAATTTCACTGTTTTTTGTAACTCATGTATGGAACCTATATATTGCTGGAATGCAATCAACAAGTAGAAAAGCATGGATATCAGGTAACACATGGAAATACATACATTAAAGACGATCAGCCAAATTAGCCATGCTCAATGTAAAGACAGATCTTGGAAATGTTTTGGCACAGAACAAGACAATAAAGTAAAAAGTTCAGCTAGAAGAGACAAACGAGAATATATGGATAATATGGCAAAAGAAACAGAAAATCCAGCAAAAACAGGAGACAGCAAAATGCTATATAACATACAGAAGAAGCTAACAGGTGCTATTACCTCCAGAGAAAGACCAGTCTTTAACAAAACAGGCAACCCGTTAACATCAAGTAAAGACCAAAAGCAAAGATGGGCCAAACACTTCCAAGAAATACTTAATCAACCACACCCAAATGAATTAATAAATCTTGAAACCGATTTACCAGACCCACAACTAAATGTCAACTTAGATGAAGTTACACTGAATGAAACTGAAACATCAGTGAATCTAATGGCTAACAACAAAGCTGTAGTTCAAGATGAAATAGTAGTCGAGATGTTAAAAGTTATTAACAGTAACAGCATGAGCCAACTGCAAAGAATGTTTAATACAATTTGGAAAGAAGAAAAGGTCCCCTCTAAATGGAAAAAGAGAATCATTGTGAAAATACCCCCCTCCCCCCCCCCCACACACACACAAAAGGCAACCTCAGAGACTGCAATAACTGGAGGGGTGTAACCTTACTATCAGTTGTGTCAAAAGTGTTTTGTAACCTCAGAGACTGCTATAACTGGAGGGGTGTAACCTTACTACCAATTGTGTCAAAGGTGTTTTGTAAAGTGATTCTGAATATAGTCAAGGATGTAGTGGATACTGCAATGAGAGAAGAACAGGCAGGATTTCGAAAAGGGAGAAGCTGTCTCTTCCAGATCCTTACTCTAAGAATAATACTTGAAGAACATATTGAAAATCAGAAACCATTAATCCTGAACTTTATAGAATTTTTAAAAAGCCATTTGATAGTACATACAGAGATTCACTGTGGAGAATTTAAGACTATATGGGATACCATCTAAAATTGTCAACATCATTAGAGGGGTCTACAACGGATATGTTTGTGCAGTCAAAACAGAAGAAAGAATGAGCGAATGGTTTCAGATTGAAGCAAGTGTGAAACAAGGATTTATATTATCTCCCTTGTTTTTTGGAATTGCTATAGACTTTATAATGAAAAGATGCTGTACCGTTACGACAGGCATCGATTCTGTACATGGGACCCAAATAGAAGATCTTGATTTTGCAGATGATATAACTCTTCTCAGTGAATATGTGAAATCAATGCAGCAAAAAAAAACAGATTCCCTGTCTTCCTTGGCTAGCAAAATATGTCTTTAAATTAACAAAGACAAAACAAAACTATGAAATTTCTTATTAATCAAGAAGGAAAAATATCCATAGAAAGAGCAGCTATTGATGAAGTAAACTAATTTGCATACCTTGGCAGCTACATAGACCATGATTAATTAGAATTGCAAAAGTAGCATTGTCCTTCAAAAATCTTGAGAACATATGAAATTCAAAAACAAAGTTAAGATTATTCATTTCGAATGTGATATCCACCTTCATATATGCATGCAAATGCTGGAAATCAACTAAAAAAATAAACAATAAAAATACTTTTGAAAAAAAATACCTCCTGAAAATACTTGTTATAAAGTGGAACAACGCAGAGATAAGACAGATGCGCAAACAACAAATAGTCCCATGGGTGATCAGAAAAAGAAGATGGACATATGTAGGCCATGTGCTGAGAAGTAACAATCAGAGAATACCAAAAACAAGATATTAAGTGGAGCACAACAGGCCGAAGAAAAAGAGGTCGACCACGTGAAACTCTAAAGAGGGTACTGTAAAAAAAAGCCAGTTTAGTGGGCATAACATCCCTTGATGAAGTTGAAAGACTCTCTGAGATCAGGAAAACTTGGCAAACAACTGTGCGAGCCCTATGTGACGTTTAAGGGCACGGGGAGGATGTAAGGTGTAATAAATATATATATATATACGAGGGTCATACTGAAAGTCGTGAACAAAAGTGTTTTAAAAATCAGAATTTATACAGAGAGGAAATATAAATCTGTCCTCTTAATCTGTATCATTTTGTTCACTTTTCAACATAATCTCCACTTTTCTGCACACATTTTGCCCATCGCTCTGCAAGTTTGAAAATACCCTCCCAGTAGAGTTCCCTTCCAACTGATCGACGGCACAGACGCACTGCTTTCTGGACGGTCTCTCCTGTGGGACCCAGCGGGCTCAACATTTTCTATAGCCTTGGGTTTCAATCATGTCCTGTACTGCAGTATGTCCTATTCCAAGATTTACAGCGATTTCAGATACTGTGATACGTCTGTCTTCTTTAATGATGTCGTCAGCCCTTTCCACGTTGCGTTTAGTGGAGGCAGTTCGAGGGCTATCGCTGCGAGGCATGTTTTGAAAGCTCGTGTTTCCAACTTTGAAATGTTTCACCCACCTCCTAACACTGCTAGCACCCCATACACACATCTCCATAAGCAAGCTGAAGTCTTTGGTGAATTTCAGCAGCGGGGATTTCCTCCTTAACGAGGAACTCATTAACAGCACTTTGACGAAACAAACTTCAGCACCCGCCATTTTGTCTATGCTCCGCGTCGTCACGTGACACATGATGGTGCCCTCTGCGTAACATTATAATCAAATATCAATAACTCGTCTTATCTTATGTAAAAGATTCGTTATACAAGTCAGTTAAGGCGCTCCGAGCTACTGTGAATTTTATTGGTTGTCTTCGGCTTGAAGGGGTGGTTATTAAATAAACTTTTAAAAGAGAGCTTGACATGTTAAGGCATTTAGCTTAAATATTAAATCAGTTTTTGAGATTTATTTTATATGTAACATTTTTTTTTAAGTTAGTCAGAACAATGAGACAAAAAGGAAAAATTAATCGGAAAACGAAATAAAATCCTCTGAGGATGCTGTGAACAGAATGAATATGTTATGCATTCATCATCATCATCATCATCATCATCAGGTGCCGTGCCGACTGGCGTTGGCTATTATGCTTCTCCAGAGTACATGATCCTTCATGCAGGCCATCAGTTCAGTTGGTGATCTCCTCTCACACCATCCCGTCAGACTGTCCAGTATCATTTCTCTTGGTCTTCCTCTTGATCTTCTTCCTTCTATTTTTCCTGTTGTTATAATATTTTCAATGCCCCCTCTTCTCATTGCATGTCCTATGAATGTACATTGTCTCTCTCTTATCTTTCTAACAAGGTTTTTTTGTCTCTTCAGCTCTTCTCATACATTCTTCATTAGCTATTTTTGCTGTCCAGGGGATTCGCAACATTCTTCTAATAAACCACATTTCTGCTGCTTCCAATGATTTTTGTGCAGACTTGCCTATTGTCCATGATTCACTTCCATATAACAAGATAGGTTCAATATAGCATTTTAGAACTCGTTTTCTAACTCTCATTGATAAGGATGTGTTAGCTAATATGTTTCTCATTCTCAGAATGAGAAACATATGCATTCCTACACTTTATGGAATTCTTCTTCTTCTTCTGCTTCTTCTTCTTCTTCTTCTTCTTCTTCTTCTTCTTCTTCCTCATGTGACGTGTCCTTTCCAGAACGTTGTCCCTCTCACTGCCTACCTGCGTGCAGTGCTGTCTTGCGTATGTTGACCAGCATTTCGCAATGAAACATTCAGATTTTTTTTTCCGGTGATGTCCTGAGTTCACCTTCGGCGAGGTCGTCCCTTTTCTCTTCTGCCAGGCGTTATTCCTTCTACTATCAACCTCTCCTGGCTGTTATGTCTCTTGATGTGGCCGAAGTATCTCAGCTTTCTCATTTTTATGGTGTTAAATAGCCAATTTTCTGCGACGTCTAATCCCACTAGCATCCATGACATTCTAAGTGCCTTTCTACAACAATTCATTTCAAATGCTCTTATTCTCTTGTCTAGTGATTTAAGTTCCAATGTTTCGAGTCCGTGCGTTGCCACTGGGAATATGCAAGCTCTTTGTATATATAGAGCTTTGTTGGTACCTTGCCACATGCTCTTCACTTGCGCTAGTTTCTGTGATGCAGCTTCTTGTCTTCTTTTGATTTCCCGTCTTTTATTTCTAAATGATGCTGGACCCAGAAATAACTACCTGTTAAGTCAGCAATGTAAATGGTTGAATGCATGAGTACCTTTCCCTTTGCACACATCTTCACATTTTAACAAGGGTTCCGTAACCTTTTAACATTTACAGAGAAAGCACATCAATGGCTATGTTGTCGTACCTTGTCAAGGAACCACATCATTGTCTATGTGGTCGTACCTTGTCAAGGAACCACATAATTGTCTACATGTATATGATCCTATCGTGCCTGAACACCTCAGACTAACACTTAGTGTCAAAGGAAAGACAAGCACAGAGAGAACCATCAGGAAGAAAGACAAGCTAAGAAAGATGGTAAAAGGGGGAGGGGGAGGTAAAAAGAAATCGCATTTTGCTCTACAATTTTCAAATAGAGTAGCAGACATTTGTAGCACAGAAACGTTATACTTACTCTCTCTCTCTCTCTCTCTCTCTCTCTCTCTCTCTCTCCATCTCTGTCCCTATCTCTCTTTAGATACATACATTACCTACAGCCAGATATAAAGTCAGCCAGCAAGGAATACATTACCTACAGTCAGATACAAAATCAGCCAGCAGGGGATGATGGCACTCTTTCTCTCTCTCCAAACCAATAAAATTCCGTACAACTCCGTTGTCCGAAAAGTTTGTGGTCACCCTCCCCTGGGATTGTAGAAGTCCAGTCCCGGAACATTACATGTCCAGAGGAACCACTGCCCGCAACGAAGCATACTTTTATCTACTTGAGAAACATTTGATACCTGCAGTCATCTCAAAGCGTCGCAGTTTCCTCAGTTCTGGTGGTTTGCTTCACCGTGTGATAAATCGTAGCCTCATGCAACATGTGCAGCCGCTTATCACATTAAAACCTGTGTTTGGAGTGTCTTCCACATCCAGCATATTCACCAGACCAGGAACCAAGTGATTATAATATTTTTGGAACCCCTAAATGAGGCGTTAGGTTGGAAGAAGTTCGATACATGCGAAGAGATGAAAGAGGCGATGTACAGTTGGCTACAGAATCAGTCGGAGGACATTTGTTCCTCTAGGAACCCAGGCAGGCCCGTCCTGAAAGTGGTAGGGACTTTGCTGAAAAGTGATGAGGAGGAGTTTTATATTTGCACATTTTATTCCAGTTAACATCACCCTCCTATGTTACTGCATGGAATTGAAAAGGAGACCGGACAGTGATGTCCTTACAGAGAAGAACAAGATAGTAACAGCAACAAGATTAGTAACAGCAACATACGACATCAGTATTAAACGGGTGCTTAAACAAGAACAGAGAGCGTGATTCAAATTCACTTAAGGGCAGTCCCTGCCTTGATGGTGGCACAGGATGATGACTAAAAGGAAAAGTCCAAGATAAAATGATTTAATACGGGTAAATTTTAAAATCAGACAACCGTACGCTTCATAAAAATACCAGGAAGAAACTGAGGAGATAAAAGAGTCGCTCGTAGACAGAATTCGTTATCCTGAATTCCCTTTCAGTGGTGATTCACCTGTGACCAAGCCCATTAACTTTGTTCAGGAGTCGATTTCTGGGGGAAAAAAATGTTTTTTTTTTAGAATCGATGTTTCAATGGGGGACAATAGAGCTGGTACAAACAGTTTTTGCTGGTACAAATAGTTTTCATCTATTGTATAGTACTTTTGTCACTAAAAGGTGTCTTTTACTTTCACTAAACTCAAATTTTACCAGATAGTAGTTATAATTCAATCAAAATTCCATTCAGTCTTCATCTGGATATTTCTTCATATTCATCGACTCGTCTTTCATGACAAACCCCCCCCCCCCCCTCTTTTCCACATCTAAAATGCTGATGTGACTTCTACGGAGCGCTACTGGACGAGATTGTTAATCTAGACATCGATAGAAGTCAGCCTGACCTTATGTGACTGATTTTTCTTCCTCTTTTGCTTTCAATCTAACCAGAAATAGATGGAACAATAATCTCTAGAAATTTAACTTCAAAACTCGTTTTAAAAAAAAAAAAGCACATTTCACCATCATTTTACTCTTTCGACGTTTATTCTTGAAAATATATTTTTGTAGGATATCAAGGGATGGCAGAATTGTCCTGGTGAAACAGCCACTGACAGAAAATTGAATTTGTGTGAGCGTTTGTGTGGGAATTTGTCATTGGTCGACCGGGGAAGGGGGAATGAGAAAAGAATTGTGAAATATTGTCATGACACTGGAAGTTGGCATTTGTTTTCACTGAATATGTGAAAATGCTTGTAACAGATGAGACATACGGACATTTATCATGCAGATACGAGGAGAAGGACAGAGAAAGTGAGAAAGAGAGGAGAGAGGAGGAGGGGGAGTAAGGAAGGGAGATGGAGATCAGAGAGAGAGAGAGAGAGAGAGAGAGAGAGAGAGAGAGAGAGAGAAAGAGATAGGCAAACAAGATTGAGAGAGAGTGAAATTGAAATAGAGAGAGAGAGAACAATTTGTATGTTGGTGTGTGGTTGTGTGTGAGAAAGAGAGAGAGAGAGAGAGAGATCTGAAAGAGAGAAAGAGAGAGGTCAGAAAGAGAGAGAGATATCTAAAAGACAGTGAAATGGGAAGATCAGAAAGAAAGAGAAAAAAAACATTGAAAGAGGTGTTAAAAAGAGAGCGAAGGAGTGCGTTTAAGAGAAAGAGAGAGAGAGAGAGAGAGAGAGCGTGAGAAGTTATAAAAAGAGAGTGAGAGCGAGAATTTAGAGAGATCAGAGAAAGAAAGAGAGAGGGTTAGAAAAAGAAAGAGAAAGAGAGAGAGAGAGAGAGAGAGAGAGAGAGAGAGATGGACAGAGGGAGGGGTACGGGCTGCTTAGGGAAACTGACTAAAGACAACATAGACTATAGATTATAAATAGAAATAAAGACAACATAGACTATAGGTTATAAATAAAGTAAATACAACATAGACTACGGATTATAAATAGAACTCAGTACAACATAGACCATAGATTATAAATAGAAACAGTTTTTTAAAAATCTCGAACAGATTAACAAACAAATTGACCAGTTTCTTACACAAGGTTCTGAGAGCCTATGGAGGCCCCGATTTCCAGAATCAAGGCCATAAAATGCTAGATTTCTTCCCTCAACGCAGCTATCCAGAACATGTTCTCTCGTCATTTTGGAACAGCATTAGCCATATATGGCGGCAACAAGCCCTCACGCCTAAACCACACTGTAGCTCGGACACGCACTATCCTCATGGTTTGGCAGTTAAAAAATGCTGTTTCGTCATCTCCATCTCCTCCAGGCCGAGCCTGATACACGTGAACTTTCTGGGAACCCCCATTGGTGGCCTACAGACGGGACAAGAACATCAGAGACCTTTTAGTTCGAAGTCGCCTTAAGACAGATGACACTTTTTATGGTACCAGACGTTGCGAGCGCCGTAGATGCAAAACGTGTCCGTTTTTTGTCGAGGCTAGCCAGATCTCCTTCCCTAAGTCCACGTTATCAATTCAAGAGGGTTTCACCTGCACTTCAGGCAATGCTATGTTCATTCATTTGCATGTCCCTTGCGGAACTTTGCCTCCCAAACAGCACTCCTGTAGGCCTCTCGGTTGTGAGCAAGATGGCCTGCTGCTGCTGCATCCATTTCCAGATCGTCAACGATGTCTTGCAGCCATCTTCGTCTTGCTATTTATGCTAATATGTGCAAACGTTGCGATATGAAGTACATGGGGAGTCCGGTCTACGCTTATGAGATCGTTTTCGCCAACATCTTAATGATATTTCTAAGAGGGCCTGGATACCTATGGTTAAACATTTTTGCCTTAGCAACCACAGGGGAAAACAGGACATTTCTGTTAGTGCGATCCGTTCTTGTTCTGCTGATATACGATCTCGGAGGGTCCTAGAACAGCGCCTTATTTTCCAGGCTGTCTCCACCCAGCTGGAATTAACAATGTCTTCAGCTTCCTTTAACTTCTTTAGTTTTCCACCTTTTTTTCTCTGATTTATACTCTACTTTCTTGTTTCTTTCTCCTAGCTCCCCTCCCTATCGCCACCTTCTCTTCTTCTCTAACAGCTTTCATGTGTCTATTGCCCTTCCCCCGTTTCCCTCCCTCTCTCCGCCGCTTCTTTACGATTAGCTCTATCGGCGTATCCTTTGTGTGGCCCCGCGTTGTCTCTATGTCTCATATAGTGGACACGCATTTTTGCGTTCCCTCGTGTTGGAGGATGCCACATTAAGATACGTTTCCCGTTTAGTTATTCGTTTTTGTATGTGTGTGTGTGTCGTTTGTTACATAATCCTCGAAATATCAGATGTTGTATGTTTTTCACTTATACATTCTCATACTTTCTATTCGTTTTTTTTCTCACTTTACTCACTCCCTCCTCCGCCTTGTAAAACTACACCATACACCTCTATCTACTTTTATTAGTTTCTTACCCTGTACGTTTCTGAATGATTGATAGATCAGTGGATAGACAGACAGAAACATAAATAAAGAGGGACAGTCACATAGACGAATGTGGGAAGTTACAGAAAGTAGTCAGTGTTTTAAATAGGTGAGGAACTGATGAGTAAATTCACTGACGGTTAGATGGATAACCAGACAGACAGACAGACAGACAGACCGATAGATAGATAGATAGATAGATAGATAGATAGATAGATAGATAGATAGATAGATAGATAGATAGATAGATAGACAGACAGACAGATAGATAGATAGATAGATAGATAGATAGATAGATAGATAGATAGATAGATAGATAGATAGATAGATAGATAGATAGATAGATAGATAGATAGATAGATAGATAGATAGATAGATAGATAGATAGATAGATAGACAGACAGACAGAACATTCTTTATTATCAAAGGGTTAAAAAATGGGCACGCAGGCTCGTCTAACGTTCTGCCATTCATTATACAGCTTTGACTCAGTCACATTAATCAGCATTTATTAATGAGCATTAATAACCATGAAGACACAATTAAATGATTACATAAATAAGTAATAAACTTATCTATTACCCATACACTCCACACTCTGATTTATGCAACAACATGAAATAAACTTGCATTCTTACATTCATTCAAAACTAAAATTTATAGACAAGCTGTTAAAAATTACAACAGTCAAGACATAATTTAAACTACTTTAGACTATGCTTGAGGAGGCATATAGTCCATATCAAACAGATACTGACACAGTTCGAAGTTATAAGAACGAATATTACTTGTAAGTTTTACGTAAGTTGGTAAGGCATTCCAAAGGTGGGCAGGCGAGTAAGAAAAGCTTTTTTTTTTAAAGAAGATAAGTTTTGTTTTTGGGAGAATACAATTGCTTAAGAGTTGACTGTGTTTTGGGTTGGATTTGAACAACGACCTCAGATAGGGTGGAGCACTGTGTGAAAGAATTTTATGAATTAACTTGGCCTGGTTGAAAAGAAATCTCTTCTTGAGGGCAGAATATCAAGATATTTGTCCTTATTTGTAATATGGGCTGCATGTTTGTCATCTATAAGGCTTACTGCTCGTTTTTTAAGTGAATAAAGTCTTTTCATGTTTGACATGGAACAATCATCCCAAACTATGGAACAGTAGTCCAAGTATGTTTGTATCCGTGATATGTAGTATATTCTTCTGGTGTCTATGTTAAGAAAATGTTTAATCTGAGTAAATTGGTAAACTTTTTGTGCAGTGAGTTTGGTTAGATTATCTACATGATGATTCCAGCTGAGGTGTGGTCAATCATGAGACCTAGAGTTTTATGTTCACTAACATTCTCTATCTGTGAAGTTCCAGCATGGAGCTGTAGTGTTGTTGTTGGTGAATTTGTTAATTTCTGTCTTGTTGAAATGAGCATGGATTTTTTTTGTTGGTGTTTATGAGCATTCTGTTGTTGTTGCGGCAGTTAATTAGACTGTTTATTTCAATTTGAAGCATTGACTCAAGGTTAATACAGTCATTGTCACTAGTGTAAACTGTGCAGTCATTAGCAAAGAGGTCACAAGATGATTTTTTGAGATGAAGTAGAAGACCATTGATGTAGATGATAAGCAGGAGACGACCAAAAATAGACCCTTGTGGAACACAATTATCAACCACAGATGAACTTGACTTTGAGTTTTTGAGGCAAAGTACCAGTTGTCTGTTGGAAAGAAAAGATGTAATAAATTTTGTCAGGTCATGGTGTAATTTATAAGTCTCAAGCTTTCTAACTAGGATTTCATGATCAATCACATCAAATGCTTTTTTAAAGTCAACAAAGACAGCACCACATAATTTATCATCGTTTACATTAGATAACCAACATTCTTTCATTTTTGTGAGAGCTGTGTGGCAAGAATGTTTGGCCTAAAACCTGACTGACAGTCAATAATCAAATCATTTTCTTGCATGTGTTGTCAGGTTGTTTTTTTTTTGTATGTGTTTTTTTAGTGGTTTTGACAAAGCTGACAGAATGGAAATTGGCCTATAATTTGAGGGATTTTTCTCTGAACAAGATTTGAAAAGGGGATATATTTTTGCAATTTTAAAAGCCTGAGGAAAATAACAATGTGCCATGCACTGATTGTAAATGTATGTTAGTGTATCTGTAATTACTGGGGCTGTGTAGCGTAATATCTTGTTGCTGCTGTGTTGTTGTTCATTGAAGATGAAAGATAATTGTAAACTTAACTAACTGATATGAAAGGAATATCGGGTTGCTTTAGATTTACACATTTGCTACCTATAAATGTGTTTAACTCGCTTAAGTCAAAAGTAGAGGTTGGTAGTGAAGATTTTAAGTTACTGACTACTTCTCTGAAGTGATTACTGAACTCTTCACAAGCGGGCACATGATTATAACTCTACAAGTCAGACTGCTTTCTCTTGTTTGCAAGAATGTTAATTGCTTTCCAGACAGACTTACTGTCTGATTTATTCTGAAGTAGGTTCTTCGAGTAATTTTTCTTTTCCTGCCTAATTAAGTACTAAACTCTAATTCTAAGTAATCTATAGCTAGTGAATTCCTTATTTTTGTGGGCCTGATCTCTTTCCTTCATGACTTTCTCAGGTGTTATCCAGGGGGACTTCACTTGATGTTTAACTCTCACCTCCTTAATAGGAACATGCTTGTTAAATACAACCCTGAAGGTTTTTATCCATCATTCCAGGGCCTTATCAAGATCAGTTAGTTGGTACACATGATCTAGAGGTGCTGCTTGCAACTCTTTCAGATATGATTCTAAGCTGAATTTGTTAAAACTTCTAAATTTAATACTGGTATGTTTATTTTGGGGAATTTTAAAGCCATGTCGTGTCCATGTGCAACAAACCGGATAGTGATCACTCATTGATGTGTGAGGGACTTTACATTTTATAATGTTTTCTGGATCAGCTACATTTATGTGATCTATTAGTGTGGATGATGTTTAGACAGACAGATAGATAGATAGATAGATAGATAGATAGATAGATAGATAGATAGATAGATAGATAGATAGATAGATAGATAGATAGATAGATAGATAGATAGATAGATAGATAGATAGATAGATAGATAGATAGGTGGATGGACACCCACATAATATCGTGTTAAAACTCCTAAAAACTGACAATTTGTTTTTATATTGTTTCCAAATCTCCATAAAACAGAAATCAATTTACAGCAGATTAATAACACTTGACATAAGATCATTTTCCCCGGGGGGGTTTTTCTAATCTTCCGGCAGAGAAAGACGGAGCGATAACGGGTCCAAAGCTGGCTGTAAAACATACAGTCAACCTGAAGACGTGATGCATGCTGGGAAGACCACTGTTTTAAAAGTCAGACGACCTTAGTGAATTTTCTTAGCTGCTGGGCTCTCAGAAGCTTTCATGTACAGAATGTTTATCTCTCGTCTGATGTACTGAATGTGAAATACCAACTTTGAAAATGTTCATTGTTGCAGAAAATTGTGGTTGCCACATAAAGTTGGTCGTATATGATGACTCTTAGGGATTGGGGATTGGGGGGGGGGTAAGTGTGTTGACTCCAGTACTGATAGTCCTGCGTACTGGCCTGTGCTGGTTTCCTACAGCTGTTTAGTATTCAAACTATAAACATAAGGGAATACCGTTAGACCTGTCCCTCTAAACATACACATAAAGGAATCCCGTTAGATCTGTCTCTCTAACCATACACATAAAGAAATTCCGTTAGATCTGTCCCTCTAACCATACACATAAAGAAATTCCGTTAGATCTGTCCCTCTAAACATACACATAAAGAAACCCCGTTAGATCTGTCTCTCTAACCATACACATAAAGAAATTCCGTTAGATTTGTCTCTCTAACCATACACATAAAGAAACCCCGTTAGATCTGTCTCTCTAACCATACACATAAAGAAATTCCGTTAGACTGTCTCTTTAACCATACACATAAAGAAATCCCCGTTAGATCTGTTTCTCTAACCATACACATAAAGAAATTCCGTTAGATCTGTCTCTCTAACCATACACATAAAGAAATTCCGTTAGATCTGTCTCTCTAACCATACACATAAAGAAATTCCGTTAGATCTGTCTCTCTAACCATACACATAAATAAATTCCGTTAGATCTGTCTCTTTAACCATACACATAAAGAAATTCCGTTAGATCTGTCTCTTTAACCATACACATAAAGAAATTCCGTTAGATCTGTCCCTCTGACCATCCACATAAAGGAGTCCTGTTAGATCTGTCTCTCTAACCATACACATAAGGGAATCCCGTTAGATCTGTCCTTCTGTACGCCAGATTTACCGAGTTAAATTTGATCCATGTCACCAGACTGTATGTTTGAATGCCGCTCTCCCTGTTGTGCTACGTGAAGATCTCGTCATCCTGTACGCGTATATAGATATGCAATTTACCAACAGTTTGAAAAAGGTACACAATCTAGGATTGATCGTGGGACCTATTCGCTGTGCCAACAGTTTACCACTACATCAAATGCTATGCATAGCGTGTTGTCTAATTTCTCAGTTACATACACAGTTTTTATGCGTAGATGCAGATGTAACCCCACCATTCAAAACTGATTTGGGGGAAGGTCTAATGATGACAACACATAACATTAATTTACGAATTTACGACATAATAAGTAATCGAAGACACTTTGACATAATTAAAAACACTTCCTATTTCAGTAAAAAGGTATTAATATTATTGTGTATAATATATTTAGCATAGTATAATAGCATTTAGCATAGTATATTTAGCATAGTAAACTGCGCTAGCGTTTTGTAATTCACAATAAACTCCATCTTTCGTTCAAATGGTGGGGAAAAAAAAAAGAAAATGACAGCAACAATGACAGCTTTCAACGTGACAGACAGCTTCTGTTTGACGCGGGAGCAAACTAAACCGCATATATAACGTAAACATTTAACCCATAATTTATATTCATGAGTACCTCAAGGTATAGCAAAAAATCTGTCTGTGGCATAGATATGCAGATATACAGACCTAGGAAATTATACACTTGGATGTTGCTGTAGATTTGTGGTGGCCGATAAATGTAATGGTGGTTATGGTCAAACGGATTCTAGTGTAGAGCAGTTAGATCAAGGCGCATGGCACAAGTTTATAATAAAAAGGGGAATGAAACAAATAATAAGAGATATAAGAATACTCCAATAGTTATATAAAGCAGCCATGACTACCCAATATTTCAGCAAAAGTGTTCTTATCAAGATAGATAGATAGAGAGACTGACAGACAGACAGACAGACAGACAGACAGACAGACAGATAGACAGATAGATAGATAGATAGATAGATAGATAGATAGATAGATAGATAGATAGATAGATAGATAGATAGATAGATAGATAGATAGATAGATAGATAGATAGATAGATAGATAGATATGTGAGTGCGTCCGTGTATGTGTGAAAATAAATAGATAAATGCACACAAAAACTGCAGGCACTTTCATTTAACTCTGCTTTGGCTTTACAATGATCAGCTCCATGCACCCAGCCGAGAGTTAGAAAGATCTGGTCAGAAACAGCATCTTGTATGATGACACTTGTATTTCTCACTGAGGCTGCCTGACAGTTTACCTTGTATGTCTTCACGCTGTCCATCTTTGTCAGTGTAGTACTCTTCAGGTACGATGAAGTCACATCTGCGTTTGTTTGCTGGGATGGTCTCAGAGCAAAGATGGTGCACTGGATGTTGAAGCAATTTTCAGAGACAATAAAGCAGAAATGCCCGCCTGCGAACATAATCTACATTAGTGCAACAGTCATGAAGATTAAACTATGATATGAGACTTGACATTGTTATTATACAATATGGAGCCTGCGTAGAAGCTGGCTTCATGAGTCAATCACAACAGGTCTTAACGCAGGCCATACTTAATGTCTGTGGCTTAGTATGATCACAGCGTTGACTGCAAAGAATACCATCCACAACGGTCCGGATATATCAGAAGAAGATTTTGTGGTGATTGTATACACAGACCAGACGCAACAGGTAAACTCACAAGTAACTGCCTTCTTTGTGATATGCAACAGTCTCTACCCCGTGGACCATCCTGTAGTACCAAAACTGTAGCATAGCAACAGTGGTGGTATCACAATGTTGTACTACCACAGCAGAAAGTGATAGAGCACAGTGTTGTATGGTTAGCCTTCGAAATATAATAGACAAAACGCTTAAGACTCGAGATAAAGAAAAATGACAAGAGGATAAGTCTCGAACCACGGACTTTCGCTAAGACTAGCGGCCGCCTAGCCACCAGACGGCAGCACACTAGCAACTCAGTCACATATTTCTGTGTACTATCACTGCTAGTAACATCAAGTTAAGACTATTCAATTCAAATGTAATATCCACCCTCATTTATGTATGCGAAAGCTGGAAAACAACTAAAGAAATAGAAAAGAAATTAGACTCTTTTGAAAACAAATGCCTAAGGAAAATACTCTGCATCAAGTGGAACGAATTCAAGAACAATGCAGAGATAAGACAGATGACTGAACAACAACCAGTCTCATGGGTGATCAGGAAAAGGAGATGGACATATGTTGGTCACGTGATGAGAAGAAACAGAAAATCCCAAAACAAGCTATCAAGTGGAACACAACAGGCCGAAGAAAAAGAGGCAGACCACGTGAAGCTCTGAAGAGGACATTGTTAAGAAAGGCCAAATTAATAGGCATAAAATCCTTTGATGAGGTTGAAAGACTCGCAGAAGACAGGAAAAATTGGCGAACTACCTTGAGAGCCCTATGTGACGTTTAACGGCACGGGAAGGATATAAGATATAAGATAAGATATCAGTGCTTAGAATATCATTGATAGAAAGAAAATCAAATAAAGAGATACTGATGGGATTAGGATGTCGTAGATAGCTGGCTCGTAAACGCCATCAAAATTAGAAAGTTGAGATACTTCGGCCACATCAAGAGACATAACAGCTTGGAGAGGTTGATAGTAGAAGCCATAGTGCCCGACAAAAGAGAAGAGGGATGACCTCGCCGCAAGTGGACTCTGAGCATCATGGAAAACCTGAATGTGTCATTGCTGGACTCTGGTCAACTTGTGCAGGACAGCGTTGCTTTCAGGGGGCAGTGAGAGGGACAACGTTCTGGAAAGGACATGTCACATGAAGAAGATCACAACAATTCAGTATCACAGTAGTATAGAATGACAAAGATATACTATCATTGCTGGGTTAGATCGCTCATACCTTTTTACCTGTGCACTGTATCATACTGACACCATTCTGCTGAACAGCGATTATCAGTGGGTCTGCCACGAAAAGTTCACAGATGTGCCGCGAGGATTCCGCAGGTCTGCCCCGAAAATATCACAGTTGTGGCGCAAAGATCAACAAATATGCCTCAAAGAGTCCGCAGATATGTCACGAAGAGTTCGTAGATGCGCTATAGATGTACGACAAAGAGTTCAAGGGTGTACAGAAAACGTTTTCATGAAAGTGCATTTACTATCTTTTTATTAGAAGTAAATTTTTCAATCGCGATGTCACGCAACTCTGCACTGAGTTAAAAAAAAAAGATTGAGAACCGCTGTTATCATAATAAAAACTGCAGCTGTAGTTAACCAGGCAGATGTATGTGTGATAAATCATAACTTTCTTCAAACAGATCAATGCTTTGTAAGCACAGACACATTTACATACAACGGAAAGTATTCCTTCATTATCTGTAGAATCCATGGATGTAGGATTACCTCGCAGCCGTAGATGAGATTCTGTCTTTACGAAAGCCGTATTGATCAATATCAGCGGGATACCGTATACCAGCAGTTAAAAACAAGAAACAGCCGGATCTGGAAATTATAACGTCATATTATTCATATTGTTTACGAAGTGTTATTCCTTGTAGTCTGATGTTTTAGAAGTGTATGTTGGTTATGATTGTAAGACTTGTACAGAAGATTGTGAAAGTACTCCAGACTTTTGTGTGTCTCAGAGTAAAACGTGTATATCAAGGTTCAACCCTACGTTTCGTCAAAGGTAAAGGTTGCCCTGTGCATATTACTGGGGCATCTGAAGAATGATGTGGTTCTGCCCAGAGTTTCCTTGACTTGTCCTATGCCCTTGCAGAGGGTATCCTGTTGTCTTTCATATTCTTGCTGACCTCTTCAATGCCACAGAGACATTTAGTGGATGCGGATTAAGTTCCTATATCTTTAGATCTATTCCACACTTTGGAGACCTACAGAGAATATGCTTTCTGTACCTATAATTTTCTGGAGCTGTTCTATATAATTTAAGTGTTTATAGAATATGCTACCAGTGCTCATATGTTTCCTAACCCATCGGTACACTATAGAGGATGATATGGTCAGCATTGTCTGTGGCTGCCTTTTATTCCCTACCACTTGGTTTGGTAAGGTACCCATTTCTACAGCCGGGCTATGGCGACTCCCCACTGAAATTGACTCAAACTACGTTCTCAGTGAAAGACAAGTGAATTAACAACTGTACTACTCATGCGCCCAAACGTTTATTCGCGGACAGCACAGGAACTGACAGGCTGTTCTTTGCCTGGTCTCGCCGTTCCCCCGTGCCCCCCCTCAGTCACTGTGTCCACCTCATGGCTGATCTAGCAAAAGATACGTCCTCTTCTGTACAGTGTCTGTGCTTGCAAACTAGCACCTCGTAAAGCGATGCTGGGAAGGGACGTTTCAAAGACTATTATTATCTGCATTTTAAAAAAAAACCAAAAGCATAAATCTTTGAAGACAAAATGGTCGTACACTTAATGATATTCTATTTGGTTTTAGAAGGTAGTTTTCAAGCAGGCAGACGCTGGTATTGATGGATTTGTTCAGCAACATCTTTCCAAAGCACGGTTTTATCTCACACATGGCTCTATCAGTTTTAATTGCGCACAATCGGTCAAAGTGGTAACAAGAAATGTTTGTGTTGCTTTAAAACATTCCGCAGCGCATCTGTTGTCAATTATGTTAAAAACAGCGCAAATATTATCCTTTCAAAACTTGTTTCAAGAGAAAGAAGATGAAAGTGTACAAGAAGAAGAACATTCCCTACAGAAAGAACCAGCTGGTGCCGAGATGGCGGACATGTTTTGTTCCACAAACAAATGAAATGTTTTCGCTAATTGGAGATTTGCGTGAGAGAGGGCACCAAAATAAAAGAGAAAGAAGAAGAACAAAGACTGAGAGAAGGGAAAGAAAAAAATAGAGCTGGGGGAGGGGGAAGAATAGAGAAATACAGGCGAGAGAGAAGAAAGGAAAGAGAAGTAAGAAAGGAGAAAAGAAAAGAAAAGTGATATAGAGAGTTGGGGAGGGAAGTAATAAAAGAAAGAAAAGAGAGAGGGAATGAGTAAAGAAGAGAGAATGATAAAGGAAAGAAGAGAGAGGGTGAGTAAAGACGAGAGAGTGATAAAGGAAAGAAAGGGATTTTATGAAGAGAAGAAGAGAGAAGGGGTGAGTAAAGAAGAGAAAGTGATAAAGGAAAGAAGACAAGGGGTGAGTAAAGAAGAGAGAGTGATAAAGGAAAGAAAGGGATTTTATGAAGAGAAGAAGAGAGAAGGGGTGAGTAAAGAAGAGAGAGTGATAAAGGAAAGAAGAGAAGGGGTGAGTAAAGAAGAGAGAGTGATAAAGGAAAGTAGGAAGGGTGTGAGTAAAGAAGAGAGAGTGATAAAGGAAAGAAGAGAAGGGGTGAGTAAAGAAGAGAGAGTGATAAAGGAAAGAAGAGAGGGGGTGAGTAAAGAAGAGAGAGTGATAAAGGAAAGAAGAGAGAGAGTGATAAAGGAATGAAGAGAGAGTGATAAAGGAAAGAAGAGAAGGGGTGAGTAAAGAAGAGAGAGTGATAAAGGAAAGAAGAGGGAGTGTGAGTAAAGAAGAGACAGTGATAAAGGAAAGAAGAGAAGGGGTGAGTAAAGAAGAGAGAGTGATAAAAGAAAGAAGAGAAGGGGTGAGTAAAGAAGAGAGAGTGATAAAGGAAAGAAGAGAGGGGGTGAGTAAAGAAGAGAGAGTGATAAAGGAAAGAAGAGAGGGGGTGAGTAAAGAAGAGATAGTGATAAGGGAAAGAAGATAGGGGGTGAGTAAAGAAGAGAGAGTGATAAAGGAAAGAAGGAAGAGTGTGAGTAAAGAAGAGAGTGATAAAGGAAAGAAGAGAGGGGGTGAGTAAAGAAGAGAGAGTGATAAAGAAAAGAAGGGAGGATGTGAGTAAAGAAGAGACAGTGATAAAGGAAAGAAGAGAAGGGGTGAGTAAAGAAGAGAGAGTGATAAAGGAAAGAAGAGAAGGGGTGAGTAAAGAAGAGAGAGTGATAAAGGAAAGAAGAGAGGGAGTGAGTAAAGAAGAGAGAGTGATAAAGGAAAGAAGAGAAGGGGTGAGTAAAGAAGAGAGAATGATAAAGGAAAGAAGAGAGGGAGTGAGTAAAGAAGAGACAGTGATAAAAGAAAGAAGGAAGGGTGTGAGGAAAGAAGAGAGAGTGATAAAGGAAAAAAGTGAGGGGGTGAGTAAAGAAGAGAGAGTGATAAAGGAATGAAGAGAGGGTGATAAAGGAAAGAAGGGAGGGTGATGAAAGAAAAAAAAAGAGAGAGATAGGGGTGAGTAAAGACGAAATAAAGGAAAGAAGAGAGAGAAAGCAAGTAAAGAAAAGAGAGAGAGAGAGACTGATAAAGGAAAGTAACAAAAAGAATATAACGGGAGTGAATAAAGAAGTAAGAGAGGTAAAGGAAAAGACAGGGAATGAAACATCAGAGTGAGAGAGAGTGAGTAAAGAAGAGAGACAATGATAGAAGAAAGAAGAGTAACGAAGTAAACAAGAGAGACAGAAAGGTCCTGGCTTAATTATGAAATAAACATAATTAGTGGACATTCCTGCAAGCGTGTTACAAGCAGCAACAGCTGAGTCTCTCCTACCTGGCTGTTGCAGATGGCTGAAGTGAAAATTAAAAACAATTAATTAGATCAGGTTACACAACCATACCCCATCAGGTCAGGTGCTTCCAGTAACAAGCCATGGCGCTCCTTCCGCACGGCTTCTGGAGTAGAGCTTGACGTTGTCTGCGCAATCCTTTCATTCATTTGCATGTCCCATGTGGAACTTTGCCTCCCTAACAGCCCCCCCCCCCTGTAGGCCTCTCGGTTGTGAGCAAGATAGCCTACTGCTGAATCACCCATTTGCAGATCATCAATGATGTCTTGCAGCCATCTTCGCCTTGGTCTTCCTCTCTTTCTTGTTCCCATTATGTACCCTTCCAAGACCGTTTTCTCTAGATTATCATGACGTTTAATGTGTCCAAAATATTTATGTTTTCTCTCTTTAATACGCAATCCCGCAGTCGGCAAATAACTTTGTTTTTATAGAAAACGAGCTGATTACCCGGCGTTGCCCGGATATTTATTTATCCCAGTCGTCTATTAGACAAGAAAAGGAATGAATTCTGTCTATTGTGTAATATCGAAGTAATTTTATTTACCGGTATTTAAAAGTGTGGGTACCGTATACAAATTATAGAGTAAAGTCTTTTACAAATTAAATATAATATTAATTTCAGCTCAAACTTTGATTATAAACAACATTTTTAGTTTCAACTCCAGGAGCAAGAATAAATAAATTCTTGGGTGAACCCACCTTTGAGCAAACAACATAAAGTTGTCCATGGGAGAAACATGGCGATCCCAGATCTCTCTCTCTCTCTCTCTCTCACTCTGTGTCGATATCTCTCTCCTTCTCTATCTCTCTCCCTCTCTCTCTCCCTTGAGCAAGCAACATAAAGTTGTCCGTTGGAGAAACATGGCGATCTCAAATCTATCTATCTCCTTCTCTATCTATCTCCTTCTAATTCTCCCTCTCTATCTCTCTCTACCTCTCTCCCTCTCTTTCCCCTCTCTCCCTCTCTCTCCCTCCCTCTCTCTTCTCCCGTCTCTATCTCTCTCTACTTCTCTTTCCCTCTCTCTCTCCCTTTCTCCCTCTCTCTCCCTTTCTCCCTCTCTCTTCCTCTCTCTCCCGCTCTCTCTAATTTGAAAAGTTAATTAAAAAAATAAGACAACGGCACACTGTCACTGAGCAATGAAATCTACTGAAGCTAATATAAATATAAGGAAAAAACTAAGTTAAAATTTATTTTTACAAATATAATTAAAACAAAAAGAGACCATCAAAATTATTTAGACCATCAAAATTATTTGGACTTGTCATGGGAGACTACATATATTGCTCTTAGGCCAGTACAGCTCTGTGATCATGTTTTTCGTTACAATGCAAACAGTTCGCAACTCAGCAAATATAGCGTCATCGATTTCTGTGAGCTGAATTTTGTCCGCCACGGCCGACAACCCGAACATATCATGGGAGTTACTTCCCATCGTTCAGTGGGCTATTATTTTTATCGGTCGGTTTCGATCCCACCCCCACCACCCAGGTCCCCCTAAGGGTCCTAGGGATGATCTAACACCCACAGTACTTCGTCCAGATTGTATGTCATATGTGTGCCAAGTTTGGTTCAAATTACCCCAGGCGTTCCAGTGTGATGCTGGAACATACACAAACACACATTCAATTTTACATATAGATTTCAGAAAGGGGACATAACCCCACAGAGAAGTACAGACAATATAAGGGAGTTTGATTGTGTACAACACCAGACACTTTGGGAACTAATGGAAAAAATGAGATTTCCATCATAAGTGACACAGTTAATATCACAGCTGTATCTAGATCAACAGGCAGCAGCAAGAATAAATGGCGAAACAACAAGCTGGTTTGATATAAAAACAAGGGGTTCCTACTTATCTAATTTGTATACTGAAAATATAATGAGGAATGTTAGAGAAGATGTAGACAAAGAATATTACGATGCCATAACAATTGGAGGTTATGAAACACCAGAGATTAGATATGCTGATGACATAGTATTACTGTCCACAATACAAAAAGGAGTGGAAAAACTAATTATGTCAGTCCGTAAGAATTGTGAAGAGCAAAATCTGTAGCTTAATGCGAAGGAATCTAAATTGATGACAAATGACAAAACAAATAAGGCAGCTGAAATATGCATCAATTAGGAAAAATTGGAAGATTTAGAGAGTTTTTAATATCTTGGATCATTGCTAAATAGTAATAGAGATACAATGAGGGAAATTAAAAGGATGACATCTATCGCTCCTCAGAAAGTAAAATAACTAAAGAAGCTGCGGAGAGGAACAGAGAGAACTACAAAAATAAGATTTTTAAGGGCATGGATTTTTCCAATCGCAACATTTGCTTGTGAGACCTGGACACTTAACAAAACAGCTGAGAAACACATAAATGCCTTTGAATATAAATGCTATAAAAGAGTCCTTCAAATATCACGCACGTAACATAAAACAAATAAATCCGTAACACACAATAATTAGTTTATGAGTAAATAACTATACACGGAGCCACTGCAGTAAAGCTCTGATACCAAAATGTATAAACTAGGGAAAAAAAGTAGGAAGAGCTTTATTACTTAACGAATACACAGTTGTGACATTTCGGCGTGAGCTTAATCATACAAAAATATACAGGACGAAGAAATAGAGAGATAAAATATAAATTCACATGAATGCTATCTTAAAAAGTAAATAAATAAAAATAAAATAAAATGAATAGTGCACTTAGCTGTAACTTGTAATAAGCTATTGCTTGTCCGACACTGTGTCAGAAATGCGCATGGTGGAGTGTAGAGAGTATTTAAATGGAGACTTTGATAGGTGGGTCGTAACTGCGGGTGGTGGGTGGGGAAACCATGGAGGGGAGAGATAGTGTTACAATGGTAATCTACCTGGGAGAAGGTGAAATATGTGATTGTAGCTGGGGTAGAGGTGTTGTAATGTGATGCTGTGAAGAGGTTATGAGCTTTGTGTAACAGATGAGAAGAGAGTGGAACTTCGTGGGGAGGGATTATGATGGTGAAAGAGGAGAATGTTAGGTGTAGCTGAATATCGAGTTCAAACCATGTGGTTCTAGAGTCTCATATTCCTGAATGTAGGAATGTAGTCACTTGAAGCGGAACCTTGCATATGTTGGCACTAGAACAATGTAAGCGACTTCGCTGTATTACCTGCCTTGTCTGAGAAGCGAAAACAATCACCTTACCCAAAGCTATCATCACTCTCCATGAGGGATTCACGTGCAAATCCCGCAATGTGATATATGTCATTGTATGCAAAAGATGCAGAATAACTTACATTGGTGAAACTGGCCTCAGATTAAGGGACCACATGCAAAAACATCTGTACGATATCACCTAGCATGCTTCGAAACCAGTCCCGAATCATTTCAATGGCCCCAACCACAGAGGCAAATCTGACTTTCTGGTAACAGTCATCAAACAGTGCCAAGCAGTTGACACAAGCCCCCTAGACATTCAGGAATATGGGACTCTAGAACCACATGGTTTGAACTCGTTATTCAGCTACACCTAACATTCTCCTCTTCCACAAATCATAATCCCTCCCCACTAAGTTCCACTCTCTTCTCACTTGTTACACATAGCTTACAACCTCTTCTCAGCCTCACTTAACAACACCTCTACCCCAACTATAATACATATTTCACCTTCTCCCGGTTAGATTACCATTGTATCACTATCTCTCCCCTCCGCGGTTTCCCCACCCACCACCCTCAGTTATGACCCACGTAACACACATCCCAAGTCTCCATTTTCAATACTCTCTACACTCCACCATGCGCATTTCTGACACAGTGTCGGACAAGCCATAGCTTATTACAAGTTACAGCTAAGTGCACTATTCATTTTATTTAATTTTTATTCATTTATTTTTAAGATAGCATTCATGTGAATTTATATTGTATCTCCTCTCCCTATTTCTTCGTCCTGTATGACTTTGTATGATTAAGTCTCACACAGAAACGTCACAACCGTCTACTTGTAAAGTAATAAAGCTGTTCCTACTTTTCTTTTCCTAATTTAAACAAATAAATCCGTACTGCAAGGACTAAATATTAAAGAAGGCTGGCTAGTAAATAATATTAAACAAAGAAAACTTACGTATTTTGGACATACCAAACGTCATGAGAATATAGAGAAGACAGTCTTGGGAGGGTACATAATGGGAAAAAGAAATAGAGGAAGACCAAATCGAAGATGGCTGCAAGACATCGTTGACAATCTGCGAATGGATGCATCAGCAGCAGGCCATCTTGCTCACAACTGAGAGGCCTTACAGAAGAGCTGTTAGGGAGGCAAAGTTCCGCAAGAGACATGCAAATGACTTTTAATGAATGATATAATCTCCTTCCTATCCGATACAGTATACATATATGTCCTTTAAGGTCATGACGTCGCAGGTTAGACAACAACTAAACAGAGAAATAGAAGAAGAAGAAGAAGAATATCTGTTTTTAAATACAGCAGGACATAATTTCTGTATTCATCCGCTAAGATCCATTTTAAAACAACACAAAGACCAGACTAAAAGACAGCTCAACCCCCTCCACCCGCATTTCTTTTTCCAAAAACGTCCCAGCCCCTGCGTTCCCCATCTGAGCAATGAAATACTGCACCCTAATTAATAAAATATTAAGATGCCTGGCAGTCAAACTTGGTACACTTGGTTTCAGAACCAGACAAGAACAGGAGCAGATTTTTCCATATTAACCCGAGACCTATAAGAACAAGAAAAAAAAAAACTAGGTCAGTAAACCCCATTAACGTTATCTACATGCCGGTGTTGGCAGATTAGGGTTAACTAACTTCGCTTGCAGCAAATTTATTGACGTTATAAATCTGAAGGGGAATGGATGAGAAAGTTCAGAAATATATTTCGATTTTACCATTTATAATTGATGATTTTTAAAAAAATATAATTTGTTTTTGAACGGAGAAAACTGTGCTTGGAGCAGTGTTCCCTATAAGTTGAGAGGTAGAGGGAAGTTCATAGCGCACTTTATTTTGACGTCGCTCATAATAAGACGCCCTTAGGGTTTAAAAATATTGAGCTATGAAACTTGATGCTCATAAACTGCCAGACTGAATAAATTATCGCTCAAGAAAAAAAAAATTTGTTTACGTGCCCAATCATTCATCAGAGGCGAGTCCATGGAAAAGAGAAAGCGGGCAAGTCGGCAGGCACGGCTGTAATTCAGAGTACCTTGAGAATGGACGAGGAGGAGATTGCAAGTTGCAGGAGCTAGCCTGAACAGGCTGCGTATGGATGATGACAGGCTGAATGACAACTATCACATCAGGAGGATGATTGAGTTGGGGGAGGACAGGGGAAGAGGACGTTTTTCTGAACGAAGTGGTTTAGCTCGCATTACCCACAACCTCTGTGTGGCTGGCTCCATCAGCGGGCGCGAGCTTCAGTGGCTGTTGGAACAGGAAGCGGAGCACGTATGGGAATGTCTAGAGTCGGAGATGCCCGTCTCTGACTACAGATTTATAAGGGACATTGCTAGAGAGGTGGCGTGGTCATACAAAGTCCGACTATTAAGTAATGAGACTGATTTTATTACGGCTAAGACAAAAATGTCATCTATGAAACAAAGCATAGAATCCAAAGAGACAACATTCATCTATGATCTGGCAACTTTTCATCGCCGCCCGATAAGTAGACAACAAATAAGCCGCTATTTTATTGACCTAGGTGCATTGTTACATAATCAGCATGGAGCAAAAAGCTAACATTAAATTCTGTTTAAAACTCGGAAAAAGTGCCACTGAGACAGCTGAATTGATGCGACAAGTTTATGGGATAATTGTTTGTCTCGTGAAAAGATATTCAGACGGTATTCACGATTCAAAAGTGGTCTGAAAACGATTACAAATGCAAATAAACATGGACGCCAAATTTCTGAGGAACTCATTGCAAAAGTCAGAGAACGGATACAAGAAGACAGTTGTTTGACTGTGAGGATGATGGCAGATGAATTTTGTGTTAACCGAGAGACCATTCGTAAAATTTTAGTGGAAGATTTGGGCAAGAAAAAAGTTACTTGCTGGTTTGTACCACATGCGTTGTCTGATGACCGAAAACATCAGCGTGTTGAGTACGCAAAATACATCATCAAAACGTGTCGCAGAAATAAACATTTCTTAAATTTGATTGATGCAGAGGATGAAACATGGATGTTTCGCTATTATGACACAACTAAACCCCAAAATGCTCAGTGTAAGTCATCATCATCAAAAGGCCAAAATATTCGTATTCAAAAGTCGAAAGTGAAGACAATGTTAGTGTGCTTCTGTGACAGCAAAGAAGTTATTCACAAAGAATTTATTCCAGAGGGACAGACTGTCACTGCCAAAGTTTATTTAAGTATTTTGAAATTCCTATTGAAAAGAATTCTCCAAGTCCGACTCGAGTATTCAACACCTGACAGTTTTTTTTCCTTCTTTATGATAATGCACCGGCTCACTGGGCTGTAGTTGTACAGGAATTTTTGCCCCCAAAACAAGCGTGTGTTCCCAATCATCCACCCTATTCCCCAGATTTGTCTCCCTGTGATTATTTTCTATTCCCAAAATTAAAGTTACCATTGAAAGGACACTTCTTTGACGATACTGATGACTTCCAAAGGGCCGTAACATCGAGTTTAAGGGCCATACCAACAGAAGAACTGCAGAGGTCGTTCCAGTGTTTGTTAGATCGTGCCACTAACAGTATCAATGCACAAGGGGCTTACTTTGAATAAAATACACTTTATATCTTCAACTGTTGTTTATTTTATTTTTTATGTAATAGTCTCATTACTTAATTGTCGGACCTTGTAATGGCTGTTGGCGAAATCTGATCAGAACTCTTATCACATCTGCCTTTGATAACTTGAGGAACAAGCTTTTTGCTTTGGCCTTACTGAGTAGGGACCTACATAGTCCTCTTTACTGTGGTGGAGGCGTTCAAGCAGTTTGTTTCTTTGGTTCCTAACTTGGGGGTCCACAAGGGGTCCTCCCACGGCTGCATTATCAACATAGTATCTACTGAACAAAAAAAAGTTCTTAACAGCTCATGATATTGCGATCTTGCATGCACGATGATGGTCTCCAAGTTAATGTAGTTGGAAAATTGGCCTTTCAAAATAAAAAAGTTGGAAACCACTGCCCTAGGTCATCAGGAAAACCACTGCCCTAGGTCATCAGGAAAACCATTCTGTAAGAACTGTTCCTGTGACACGATAAAATAACCTTCTAATCCGTCACTTGTTGGCCGAACAGAATATAAGCTTCTAGTTCTACGGACATAGGAGACGAGAACGAAGCTGATTTATCTGTATTAGAAACTTAACACATACTGAAACCATTATCCTGTGCCATCTCCATAAGGAAGATTGGTTACAATGTGTCTTATCGTCTCTTGCTACCATATTCACAAAGAAGATAGGTTACAGCGTGTCTTATCGTCTCTTGCTACCATATTCACAAAGAAGATAGGTTACAGCGTGTCTTATCGTCTCTTGCTACCATATTCACAAGGAAGATAGGTTACAGCGTGTCTTATCGTCTCTTGCTACCATATTCACAAGGAAGATAGGTTACAATGTGTCTTCACATCTCCTGCTGCCACGGTGATCCTAGTCATTGTCCTTTGAAGATATCACTGAACGTTATTCATTCATTTACATCACCGTCGACCTTGTTTCTCCGTTTCTCTTTTTTTCACCCTTAACTTCCAGTGAAGTTTAAAGTCTGTTATCATGTTTCTTTGATAAATTCGGTGAAATCGCATTCAAGTCACACGAAAACAGTTCGGAGAAACCCACCAGCACTCTTTGGGCATTTCAAGAGAAGAGAGGCTTTGGAAAACTAACAATCACAGGACAAAGCAAAAAGAAATTAAAGATTTGAGAGAGAGAGAGAGAAAGAGAGAGAGAATAAATGAATGAAATGTCTTTGTTTTCAAAGGTTCATATAAAGAAATTGGATATACAGGCTCAACTTACATTCTATCATTCATTACTCATTTTTCATTATTACGACATAATCAGTTTAATAAAGGTAAACAAATTACCATCACTTCAGACTGAGACCTTTACGTTTACTTTCACGAACCACGATGTCCAGAAGAAAAGAATACCACCAAAATGTAGCATTACCATCGATGGCACACAACTGAAACAAGTTGATAGATTCAAGTACTTAATAACAATTATAACAGCTGATGGGAAATGTCACAACGAAATTAAAAGCAGACGTGCATTACAGAAAATGAGAAACATCTTGTGTAACAGATCCATATCAAGATTCTGAGTACTTAAATGTTACATCGAGCCAACTTTGTTTTATGGATGTGAAGCACGTTCTATGAATAAGAGAGTACAGCGAGAAATGGAGGCCATGGAAATGTAGTTCATAAGAAGGATGTTGAAGGTACCAAGGACAGCTAAGAAAAGCAACGAAGAAGTCATAAGAGAGGCTGGAGTTAAAAGGCAAATTACAACAGAGATCAGAGGCAGACAAGCGAGATTTATAGGACATTTTCTGAGAAGAGGAAAATTGGAACACATTGTGGCAACCGGAAAAATTGAGTGAAGAAGAGACAGGGGAAGACAGATAGAGAAGTTACTGGGTGGGTTGTCGTCACGGGACTTGATTGATTGATTGAATGATGAATTGATTGATTGATTGATTGATGCAAATTACATGAAAAGAAAAAATAAGTTTCTGGGAGTGCAAAATGAAGATGTTACATTCACACATATGATATAATGAGAAGTAATTAATCTAACGAGATGAAACATACACACGCACGCACAAACACACAAACAAATACATTTTCAATACAGTTCTTCTAACACCATATTCCTTCACATTCTTTAAGAAAATATCTAACAAGATCTAATAACTTACGTTTAGAACTATAATTTCTAACAAAGTCTAAAAAGTTACTTTTAGAACTATGTACTTTAGAACAGAACTTGATGGCTAGCAAGTCACGTTATGACAGACATTTAACTATTTTAAGGAGGCATATAGTCACAAACAATTAAATATTGAAAACATTTGGAGTTAAAGGATGAAATAGTGTTGATGAATTTTAAATGGTAATGGTGGAAGTTCCATAACTGCACCGCAGAGCATGCAAGGTCTTTCTTGTACAAATCACTGATGAGTTCAGGAAAAATATACTCTTTTAAACGTTGGCTATGCTGAGTGTTACATTTAACTAGTGGCTACAGGCTGTCCGGTGGACCGGCTAGCGTAGTGGTTAGAGCACTCGTCTAGCAACCAAATGGTCGAGGGTTCGAATCCCCAGCTGAGCGGGATTTTTTTCCGACCAATACGGCCCTGAGGTCGACCCAGCCTCGTAAAATGGGTACCAGAGAAAATCTGGGAAGTAAAGGCAGCGAGGAAAGGAACTGGTCACCCTACCTCATACGCTGATGACCCAGCATAATGAGGTCTCTAACGCTTCACCCCCTACGGCATTTGAAATGCTATGGGACTATCTTTACTTTTACTACAGGCAAGCCGGTGCATTATGCCATAGACTTCTATGAACAAACTTAACTTTGCTAAAAATGACTCTATATTTGAGGGTTAGAATTCTGAGAGCTGTTTGTGCTTAACTGCAGTCTGCACTGGATGCTTGTCACAAAAGAGATTTAATGCTTGTTTGTGAAGTGACTGGAGCCTTTCTGTGTTTGAGAGTAAGCATCCATCCCAGATTGTGGAACAATTCCCTAAGTGTGTTTGTATTTGTGATATGTAGCATGATTTTGTCTTGCTCGATAAAGTGTTTAATTTGAGTAAATTTGTAAACTTTCTGTGCTGTCAGGTTATGTCCATGAGAATTTCAAGTTAAATGTTGATCTATAATGAGAGTTTTGTGCTCATGAACGTTTTCTATTTCTGTAGTCCCAGCACAAATATGTAGTGTAGTTTCTGTTGCATTCTGTAGTTTCTGTCCTGTCGTGATGAGCGCTGATTTCGTTTTGTTGGTGTTTATCAACATACAGTTATTATTACTCAATTTAATCTCATTATTTATATTTTGAAGCGCCTCATGTACCTACTAATGCCACACTCACCTGTACAAAGTATAAACTGTGAAGTCTTTAGAAAAAAGATCACATGAAGAGTGTTTGAAATGAAGTGGTAGATTGTTAATGTAGACAGCAAAGAGAAGAGGACCAAGAATGGAGCCTTGAGGAACACCAGTATCAACCACAGATGAGTCAGATATTTGGTTTCTGAAGCAAACTACCTGTTGTCTGCCTGAGAGACAAGATGTGATAAATTTGGTCATGTATTGGTGTAATCTATAACCCTTCAGCTTTTTCGCTAGACTCTCGGGTAATTTATATCGAAGGCTTTCTTGAAGTCAACAAAGATAGCACCACACAATTTATCATCATTTATATCAGACAGTGATTTTCGTTCTCTGGTGTGTGTGTGTGTGTGTGTGTGTGTGTGTGTGTGTGTGTGTGTGTGTGTGTGTGTGAGTGAGAGAGAGAGAGAGAGAGAGAGAAAATGAATGAATGATCTTTATTTTTAAACGGTAAAGAATTGGGTACGCAGGCCAATCTTACATTCTGCCCTTCATCACTCCATCTTTCATTCTTCCCACACACTCGATTTAATACAAGTATATAAATTACATGAGGGAAAAACATATCAAAAGAGTGCAGAATTAAACTCTTATATTTACAATATAAGAGAAAAGGTAATTAGTCTAACAAAATAGCGCACACACGCGTGCACACAGGCAAGCATAGACATCCCAATAGAAATACATTTTAAGTACAGTTTTGCTAATATATGTTCTTGAACATTCATTAACATAATTTCTAACGAGATCTAACAAGTTACTTTTAGAATTATTTCCTTTTGGAACTTGATGGCTGTGTAACAGAATAAAGAAGATATTCTATGACAGAACAGAGGTTGTAACTTGTTGGCCATGGCACAGATGATTATGCAAGCACGGAGCGAGTTTTGCCTCCGTGTTCCAATTGGTCACTTGATCACGGGGTCTGGGGTTCCTTTTGCAAGGAAAAAGACTCCTGCTTGGGATCTGAGAGAGAGAGAGAGAGAGAGAGAGAGAAAAAAAGAGAGAGAGAATGAGAGAGAGAGAGTAGGTCTAGTTAGTTTGGTCTTGGATGGCTGTTCGAGTTGACTGGGTCATCGTGTAGGTTTTATGTAAGTTTGGTTGTCCTTTTAAGTGTATATTGTTGTGCACATCATTATGTAGTGTTTTTAAGACAAAATTATGAAATGCGATTCTGATGGAAGTTGTGCACAGATATTTCGCAATGATTGAGGTCAGTATATTTACAAGTTTGAGTGTGTGTGGTAGATTGCTATGGCGATCACAGCTCATCCCGATAGCCTGTGTACCTTCTTGTTGATTCCTTCATTTCAGTTTACATTCATAAGTTCCATTTTTTGCAATCATTCATTCAGACGTTTTTGGTTTCCATTAACGTTTTCCAGTTGTATTTTGCAACTCTTAGCTTCTGTGATATGTGGACTCCGTGTTAACTCTCCCATTTGTCATGTATAAATTGTGGTTAACTGTCCTTCACGTTAGACTGCTCGACAGCGTATTGTTATTGTTGGCCTGGGTTGTTGTGTTGTTACTTAGTTATACCGTGTATATCTATGCAACAGGGTTTGAGACTTAGTATCACAACTAAGCAAATAACTGTTTTAACAGTGCTGAATAGTATTCAAGAGAATGAAATACTGATTCAGCTGGCGACGAAATAACTGTTTAACAGTGCTGTATAGTATTCAAGTGAATGAAATACTGATTCAGCTGGCGACGAAATAACTGTTTAACAGTGCTGTATAGTATTCAAGTGAATGAAATACTGATTCAGCTGGCGACAAAATAACTGTTTAACAGTGCTGTATAGTATTCAAGAGAATGAAATACTGATTTAGCTGGAGAGCCGTGGGTTGAGAGACTCCTGGTTCTGCTATGGAGACATAGCAGGTAAATATTGACAAAAGGTTTGAGTTAAAGGATGAAGTGTTACTAATGGATTTTAAATAATAGGGGAATGAGAGGGGGATGAGGTGGGGGGGGGGGGGGGTGCGTGAACCAACAACTGTATGAAATAGCACAGAGGATGAAAGACAAATAATGTGATTATAAATAACAAGGACCGCGCGAAACGGAGCAAAATAACTTTTCGGTGTCTTATGGCTGAATAAAAATAGTGTGGGCCGTTTTTGTCACTGAGATTTTTGTTTTACTAAAAATCAAAGAAATAAAACATGAAATAGTTGTTATAGTCATCATCACCATCATCATGTGCCGTGCCGACTGGCGTTGGCTATTATGCTTCTCCAGAGTACGCGATCCTTCATGCAGGCCATCAGCTCAGTTGGTGATCTCCTCTCACACCATCCCGTCAGACTGTCCAGTATCATTTCTCTTGGTCTTCCTCTTGATCTTCTTCCTTCTATTTTTCCTGTTGTTATAATATTTTCAATGCCCCCTCTTCTCATTGCATGTCCTATGAAAGTACATTGTCTCTCTCTTATCTTTTTGACAAGGTTTTTTGTCTCTCCAGCTCTTCTCCTACATTCTTCATTAGTTATTTTTGCTGTCCAGGGGATTCGCAACATTCTTCTAATAAACCACATTTCTGCTGCTTCCAATGATTTTTGTGCAGACTTGCCTATTGTCCATGATTCACTTCCATATAACAAGATAGGTTCAATATAGCATTTTAGGACTCGTTTTCTAACATTCATTGATAAGGATGTGTTGGTCAATATGTTTCTCATTCTCTGAAATGCAGTCTTTGCTTGGCCTATTCTGTTCCTAATTTCTGTTCTGCATTTCCCATCTGAAGTTATTACTGCTCCAAGATATTTGAATTTCTGCACCTGCTTTAGAACAGTTCAGTTTAATTTAATACTGCATGCTGGTGGATTCTGTTTCTTAGATATAACCATAGTCTCTGTCTTTTTGATGTTCAAAGTAAGGCCTTTCTGTTCACTTTCTTTGGCGACTCTATCCAAGAGATTTTGCAGGTCTTGTTGGTTCTCAGCTATCAGTACTGTGTCGTCAGCATACCGAAGGTTGTTAATATTGTATCCTCCAATTTTTATGCCTGGTTCTGTGATGATTGTTCTTAGAATATTCTCGCTATACAGAGAAAAAAGGTCTGGAGATAGTACACATCCTTGTCGCACCCCTTGTTTTATAGGTTGATATTTTCCAATTCTATTTTCAACTCGAATTGCTGCTTCTTGCTGCCAGTATAGATGTTTTACAATCCTCAGGTCTTTGCCGTCTATATTGATGTCTTCAAGCATTTTAATAATTTCATTATGTTTCACCTTGTCAAATGCCTTGGTGTAATCAATGAAGCATAAGTAGAGATCTTTCTGTACTTCTAAAGCTCTTTATGTTAGTGTTCGTAAAGCATAAATGGCATTGTGTGTTCCCTTTCCTTCAACAAATCCAAACTGTTCATCTGCTATTTCCATTTTTATCTTTTTCCTTGTTCTTCTCATAATTATTCTCAGAAGTAGCTTCCTTATGTGACATGAGAGGCTGATAGTCCGGTGGTCGTCACATTCCTTTGCACCTGGTTTCTTTGGTAGTGCTATAAACGTGGATTTAATCAGGTCAAGGGGAATATAACCACTGTTGTGAATTTCATTCAGTAACTTGGTTATTAATTTTATTCCTGTCTCCTCTAGTGCCTCTATTTCTTCTATTGTTATATTATCAGGCCCAGTCGCGTTTCCTTTCTTCATGTGTTTGATGGCATCTATGATTTCATCTTCAAGTATTGGTGGTCCCTCACAGTTTTCAGTATCTGGTGTTAATTCTGGTCTTTCTCCTCCATATAGCTCACCGATATACTCTGTCCATCTGTCCACAATGTCTTCTTTTCCCATTACCTTCTTTCGATTTCAGGCATCCTGTGGTATATTTTGTTTTCCTGCCTGTGAGTTCATTAATTCGTTTGTGCATGTTTTTGCTGTCTTTAATATGAGAGTCCTCTATCTTATTATAGTATTTTAACAAATAAGTTTCCATTTTTTATTCGGCATTAAATATAAATATGTAAAACACTGTTTAGGACGACAGCTTTTTTTTTGGGGGGGGGGGGAATCAACGTTTTTAACATCATTTGTTTTCTGGTCAATCAATCACGTGCCGTGCCGCGTGGCGTAGGCGATCACTTCTCCCCACATTTCCCTGTCTTTAGACTTGATTATGAGATCCGCCGGTGACTTCCTTCCTAGCCACACTGACAGCCCATCCAGTAACTTCTCTCTCTGTTTTCCTCTGTCTTTTCTTCTCTCTCTGTTTTCCTCTGTCTTTTCTTCCCTCAATTTTTCCAGTTGCCGCAGTGTGTTCCAATTTTCCTCTTCTCAGAAAATGTCCTACAAATCTAGTTTGTCTGCTTCTGATCTTTGCTGTAATTTGTCTTTTAACTCCAGCCTCTCTTAAGACTTCTTCGTTAGTTTTCTTAGCTGTCCATAGTACCTTCAACATCCTTCTTATGAATCATATTTCCATGACGTCCATTTCTCGCTGAACTCTCTTATTCATGGACCATGCTTCAATTCATAAAACAAAATTGTCTCGATGTAACATTTAAGTACTCGGAATCTTGTTTCCATTGATATGGATATGTTGCACAAAATGTTTCTCATTTTCTGGAATGCTGACTTCGCCTGAGCATGTCTGCTTTTTATTTCGTTGTGACATTTCCCATCAGCTGTTATAATTGTTATTAAGTACTTGAATCTATCAACTTGTTTCAGTTGTGTGCCATCGATGGTAATGCTACATTTTGGTGGTATTCTTTTCTTTGAGATGAAGATCACTTCAGTCTTCTTTTTATTCAGGCTGAGACCTTTACTTTTACTTTCATGAACCATGATGTCCAGAAGAGACTGTAGCTCCTCTTCACTTTTAGCAATCAGAATGTTGTCGTCCGCATATCACTCAGTTGTTAAAGTTGTACCCGCCAGTTGATATTCCTGGCAAGCTATCTATATTTATCATTATGTTTTCGCTTTAAAAGGAGAAGAGGTCAAGAGATAGAACACATCCTTGTCTCATTCCCAATATTATGTCTTGGAATGCTCCTATTTTGTCCTCAACCTTCATTGGTGCTGATTGCTGCCAGTATATGTTTTTGATGAGCTTCAGATCTTTCCCATCTATGTTAATGTCTTCCAGCATTCTTATAATTTCTGTGTGCTCACTTTATCGAATGATTTACAGTAGTCTATGAAGCATAAGTATATGCCAGTCTTTACTTCTATTGATCTTTCCATCAATATATATATATATATATATATATATATATTCGACGAAGCCACACTGTTCTTCAGCAATTTCTGGTTTTATTTCCTCCTGAATCTTCTAATGACAATACAAAGTAGGATTTTAGTAACATAGCTGATAAGACTAATGGTTCGATGGTCTTCACATTCAACTGCACCTTGTTTCTTTGGTAGGGCAATGAAAACTGATTGCAAAATGTCTGATGGGACTGTTACAGATGTCATTCAACAGTCTGGTAATTATTGCTATGCCGAGCTCTCCTAACACTTCAAATTCTTCCTTGGTGATTTTATCTGGTCCTGGTGCTTCGTTGTTTTTCATGTGTTTGATGGCATCATCCACTTCTGCTTTTAATATGTAAGGCTCTTCATTATTATTTCGTATATCTATTTCGCTCTATTGTCCTCATAGAGTTCTCTAATGTATTCCCACCATCTTGTCATTATTTCATCTCTGTCCGTTATTGTATGCACCTCTTTTGACTTCAGGCAACCAGTCTTGTGGTATGTCCTTTTGTTTTATGGTACATTGCGAATCTGCACTTTGATTTATTTATTTATTGAAATTTTCATTTTAGTCACTCAACTGTTTAATCATCTATAGGTTTTTAGAACTGTAGTGGAGAGTGAGTGAGTGAGTGAGTGAGTGAGTGAGTGAGTGAGTGAGTGAGTGAGTGAGTGAGTGAGTGAGTGAGTTGTTTCCGCCACACCTTAACCACTTTTACCTACTGTATTCTTCTTATTCAGATATGTTCTTCTTTATAGTTCTCTCTTTTCTTTCTTTATAGTTCTCTCTTTTCTTTCTTTATAGTTCTCTCTTTTCTTTCTTTATAGTTCTCTCTTTTCTTTCTTTATAGTTCTCTCTTTTCTTTCTTTATAGTTCTCTCTTTTCTTTCTTTATAGTTCTCTTTTCTTTCTTTATAGTTCTCTCTTTTCTTTCTTTATAGTTCTCTCTTTTCTTTCTTTATAGTTCTCTCTTTTCTTTCTTTATAGTTCTCTCTTTTCTTTCTTTATAGTTCTCTCTTTTCTTTCTTTATAGTTCTCTCTTTTCTTTCTTTATAGTTCTCTTTTTTCTTTCTTTATAGTTCTCTCTTTTCTTTCTTTATAGTTCTCTCTTTTCTTTCTTTATAGTTCTCTCTTTTCTTTCTTTATAGTTCTCTCTTTTCTTTCTTTATAGTTCTCTCTTTTCTAAATTTACGATGGTTGCCTTTTTTCACTCTTGCTAATAAGCACATGTATGCTACGAGTATGTCGTTAAACTGCCTGTTATGCCATCATTCATTCATTCATTCATTCATTCATTAGACGCTATGCAGATGTGGGCAATCATGCTTCTGCATATGTGTGCTGTTATTTCTAATCATTTCTCGTGCCTTTCTCTCCGTACATCACTTGCTCGGATATCTTTTAACCTGTTCTCCCTCTCTCTCTTTTTCCTTTGAGCTTTTGTGCGAGTAAAAGGTTTTCTAACTTTCGTTTGAGAGCCATGTCCAGAATATTTGTTGTCAGGTTTCTTCAGGAGTTTAGTTAGTTCTTCTTCTTTTATTGTCTCAACATCCAGAGCGCTCTTTCTTTATTCGAGATCTTGTATTGCTTCTTTATAACTTCTATTCTAAACCATAAACTTTACGATTAGTTGTTGTTGTTGTTATTGTTTTGTTGTTGGTGTTGCTATTGTTTTGTTGTTGTTATTGTTTTGTTGTTGTTGTATCTCCCTGGAAATCTGACCCCCATGATGTTCTTTGTAGCTGATGCGATGAAGATGTTGGGGCATACTCATCGTGTCCAACAGAGAGTGGGTTTCGACTAAAAATGAGTACAGCTGAAAAGCAAGAAGCTGCAGTGCATCTTAAACAGACTCCACTATCACTGGGATCGTAGGAATCCATGCTCTATTGCTCAGGCTGAACATGTTACTATTGGTACCAAGGGAGAGACCCTACATGGTCTTGATTGTGTTCACGAACTTCAAGAGAAAAAATGACAATTTTGGTCATGAATAGGTAAATGAAGAAATGTAAACTTTCACCGGCCGCAGCTAGAAAGAAGGACAGACGTTGTCCATCGTCACAGCAATGCTTGTTCTAAGTACAGAGGTTGTCCATCATCTCATCAATGCTTGTTCTAAGTACAGAGGTTGTCCATCATCTTATCAATGTTTGTCTTAAGTACAGAGATTGTCCATCATCTCATCAATGCTTGTTCTAAGTACAGACGTTTTCCTTCATCTCAGCAGTGCTTCAAGGCAGAATTGTTTATGAGTTGCACTTGACGACCTCCAAGATTTTCTCAGTGACTAAAAGGTCTCGAAGACCGTCTGAGCGACAGAAGACCCTGTGACCTGTTTTCTGTGTCAATTTGTTCATTTTTTATCGAGCGGGGACAAGATGACAGACATCACTGGCACACAGCACTCGGTTCTCTCCCCTTCACATTTCCAGCTTTAATGCTTCCTTTAATTTACTAATGTTAAATTTTCTTATTGTTATCAAAAGCTTCTCCTCCTTCTCATCTTCCTCTCTTCCCCTCCTCTTTAGTCCTCCTCTTCTTTTTTCCTTCTTTTTTTTGTCTCTTCCGAAACCGCCTTATAAAAGAAAAGAGACGGAGATGTATAGTGCAGTTTTCCAAACAAAGGTTAAAAGAGTAACGGAATGAAGAAAGTTAGCAATAAGGCATTTTTCAAAAAAGAAACGTTTATGAAATAACACCAGCAACGCAATAGGTAAAGTTAAATCCCCGTTTCCATGACATTAAGGTCTTATATCTTATATCTTATATCCTTCCCGTGCCGTTAGACGTCACATAGGGCTCGCAAAGTAGTTCGCCAATTTTTCCTGTCTTCGGCGAGTCTTTCAACCTCAACAAAGGATTTTATGCCTGTTAACTTGGCCTCTCTTAATAATGTCCTCTTCAGAGTTTCACGCGGTCTGCCCCTTTTTCTTCGGCCTGTTGTGTTCCACTTGATAGCTTGTTTTGGAATTCTCTGATCATTTCTTCTCATCAAGTGACCAACATATGTCCATCTCCTTTTCCTGATCACCCGTGAGACTGGTTGTTGTTCAGTCATCTGTCTTATCTCTGCATTGTTCTTGAATTCATTCCACTTGATGCCGAGTATTTTCCTTAGGCATTTGTTTTCAAAAGAGTCTAATTTCTTTTCTATTTCTTTAGTTGTTTTCCAGCTTTCGCATGCATAAATGAGGGTGGATATTACATTTGAATTGAATAGTCTTAACTTGGTTTTTGTGCTTATAACTTTTGAATTCCATATGTTCTCAAGATTCTTGAAGATTGATGCTGCTTTTGCAATTCTGATTCTAACTTCCTTTCTAGTGTCACCATCCTGGTCTATGTAGCTGCCAAGGTATGCAAATTGATTGACTTCTTCAATATCTGTCCCTTCTATGTGTATTTTTCCATTTTGATTGATGGGAATTTTCATTATTTTTGTTTTGTCCTTGTTAATTTCAAGTCCTATTTTGCTAGCCAGTGAAGACAGGCTATCTGTTTTTTCTTGCATGGAATTCACATTATTACTGATAAGAGTTATGTCATCAGCAAAATCAAGGTACATTAAGGACAAAATCAAGGACATTAAGGTACGCTGAAGATAATCTGTTAGGCTCGTACCTCCAAGACCTTGGGCACATGAAGGTCTGATGTGGTCAGTATCGCGCCTGGCCGCATTTACCTTCCCAGATTTCTCTGGTACCAATTCTTAGAGGCTG
Organism: Achatina immaculata; assembly: GCA_009760885.1. Classification (NCBI taxonomy): domain Eukaryota; kingdom Metazoa; phylum Mollusca; class Gastropoda; order Stylommatophora; family Achatinidae; genus Lissachatina; species Lissachatina immaculata. Next base: position 27,115,076 of record CM019713.1, on the reverse strand, counting down.
GGGTGAACCTGGGGCCTCTTTTGTGTGATGGCACCTGAAAAAAAAATCCCCACTGCTTGGATTTGAACGCGGTGCTAGCGGAGTATCACACCGAGCGCCTAACCTACCAGGCCAGTCAGCAGCACAATATTTCATCAAGACATGCCTTAATCAAGTCCAGCATAAAGAAATATACCTTCTTCTTCTTCTTCTTCTTCTTCGTCTTCTTCTTCTTCTTCGTCTTCTTCTTCTTCTTCTTCTTCGTCTTCTTCTTCTTCTTCGTCGTCGTCTTCTTCTTCTTCTTCTTCTTCTTCTTCGTCTTCTTCTTCTTCTTCTTCTTCTTCTTCGTCTTCTTCTTCTTCTTCTTCGTCTTCTTCTTCTTCTTCTTCGTCTTCTTCGTCTTCTTCTTCTTCGTCGTCTTCTTCTGCTTCTTCTTCTTCTTCTTCGTCTTCTTCTTCTTCTTCTTCGTCTTCTTCTTCTTCTTCTTCTTCGTCGTCGTCGTCGTCTTCTTCTTCTTCTTCTGCTTCTTCTTCTTCTTCTTATTCTTCGTCGTCTTCTTCTTCTTTTTCTTCTTCTTCTTCTTCTACTACTTCTTCTTCGTCGTCGTCGTTGTCTTCTTCTTCTTCTTGAAGGGCAGAATGTAAGACTGGCCTGCGTGCCCAATTCTTTACCCTTTAAAAATAAAGATTATTCATTCATTCATTCATTCATTCATTCCTTCTTCTTCTTCTCCTCATCCTCATCGTTCTCCTCCTCCTCCTCCTAACGGCTTCAAATGTCAACATGTATACTTTTGAAGTAACTGATGATCACCTGGAGGGAGATGGACATCCCCATACAGTTTGCTCTGCTCCTGTGTGGTCGTTGGCCACATTTGCCTTCTCCGTTGTTCACATATTGGGCACCTCCGTCTACCTTTACTAGAACCAGTTTTTACCGCAGTCACTGTCACGTCCATTCATATAAAAACAAAAGTGCATAACAACGCAAATGACTCATCAGTTACGGGCATGTAAACTGGTTACATCTCATTCTGGCACTTTAACACTTGAAACTGTGAACCCAGCTCTCATTCACTTCGTGCCACGTAAACAAGAATAAACAACGACCACACGTAAACAAGAATAAACAACGACCACACGTAAACAAGAATAAACATAAAACAAACGTAAACAAGAGGAGATAATACCATCTTATAAAAACCCACGAGGCAGATCGCATCAGAGCCGCCATTATCTTGTACGCGCGGCTAATTGATATCTGACATAAGGCAACTTTTTGCAACGTAAGTCTATTTTATGAAAAATGCTGGTAACAGCAGAAGAGTTTTTAAAGATATAGTTAAATGTGTGTTCTCTATCTATCTATCTATCTATCTATCAATCTATCTATCTATCTATCTATCTATCTATCTATCTGGAATGTTGTAGATTACACCCTGACCTAACAAAAATCTTTTCTGTCAGATAGAAAACAAGCAGTTTGCTTTAGAAACGAAATATCTGACTCTTCTGTGGTTGATACTGGTATTCCTCAAGGCTCCATTCTTGGTCCTCTTCTCTTTCCTATCTATATTAACGACTTACCATTACATTTAAAGCACTCTTCATGTGATCTTTTTGCTGATGATTGTATTGTTTGCAATAGTGACTATAATACCAATAACCTACAGGCAACGCTCCATATTGATATAAACAGTTTGATTAAATGGAGTAATAAAAATGAAATGTTGATAAACACCAACAAAACAAAATCCATGCTTATCACTACAAGACAGAAACTGCAGAATGCAACAAAAACTTCACAACAGCTTTGTGCTGGGACTAAGGCAATAGAAAATGTTCATGAACATAAAACTCTAGGACTCATCACTGATCAGCATTTAACTTGGAATTCTCACGTTCATAACATAACAAACTTGATTGCACAGAAAGTTTACCAACTAGCCAAAATTAAACACTTTATCGACAAAGACACAAGAAAGATATTCTACATATCACACATACAAACACACTTAGATTACTGTTCCACAATCTGGGATGGATGCTCAGTCCCAAACACAAAAAGGCTCCACTCACTTCAGAAACGAGCATTAAATCTGATTTGTGACAAACACCCAGTACAGACTGTAGATCAACACAAACAACTCAAAATGTTACCCCTCAAATACAGAGTCATTTTTAACAAATTTTTATCACAGAATTCTGTCGCACAATGTTCCGCCTTGCTTGTGGTCACTGTTTACGTATAACACTAAACATCTCTCTCTCTCTCTCTCTCTCTCTCTCTCTCTCTCTCTCTCAACCTTAAGTGCCCAGGGCACATGGGGCTTCCGCAAGGGTTTTCCACAAATGCCTGTCCTTCGCCTTTTTTTCTGCTCTTGCCCAGGTGAGCCCTCTATTGCTCAACATCCTTTCTGTTTTTCTTCTCTATGTCTCTTTTGGTCTACCCTTACTTCTGCTCCCCTGTGGTGTCCATCTTAGTGCTATTTTTGGTAGTGAGTTGTCAGTCATTCGGAGCACATGTCCCAGCCATCGCCAGCGTCTTTCCTCAGTAATTGTTGTCAGTGGTGTCATCTGCATTTCTGCTAATAAGATGTTATTTCTTATGGTGTTTGGCCAAAATATTTTTCCAATTCTTCGTAAACATTTAGTCTGGAAAGAATTCAACTTGTTTTCTATGGTTTTGGTGATTTTCCAGTATTCACTTCCATAGAGTAGTACACTTAGACACTAAACATAGCCAGCATTTAAAAAAAACTGTCTTCTTCCTAAACCCAGGATTGATTTGTACAAGAAAGGCCTTGCATACTCTGCAGTACAGCTCTGGAACACCCTCACTTATCATTTAAAATCCATTAGTAATACTTCATTCTTTAACTCAAACCTGTTTCATTATTTACTTGCTTGCATTTATATGCCTCCATAGAAAAACCAGCAGTCTCTCAACCCATGACTCGCCAACCATCAAGTATTAAAATGATATAGTTCGAAAAGTAACTTGTTAGATATTGTTAGAAATTATTTTAATGTCTGTTTAAAAAACATATGTTAGAAGATCTGTACTGACAATGTATTTTTGTTTATGTACATGTCTGTGTGTGCGTATATGTGTGTGAGAGCTATTTTATTAGGTTAATTACTTCTTTCCTTTTACTTTGAATGTAATAGTTTAATCTTACAATCTTTTGATATATTTTTCCTAATTTAATTTGTATTAAATCAAGTGTGTAGGAAGAATAAAAGATGGAGTGATGAAGGACAGAATGTAAGACGGGCCTGCGTGCCCAGTTCTTTACCATTTAAAAATAAAGATTATTCATTCTATCTATCTATCTATCTATCTATCTATCTATCTATCTATCTATCTATCTATCTATCTATCTATCTATCTATCTATCTATCTATCTATCTATCCGTCCGTCCGTCTGTCTGTCTATATGTCCGTCCGCTCATCCGTCTATCTCTCTGTCTGTCTACACGCAATATGTTTTATTAATGTAAACCATACATACATATACATATATATATATATAATTGAAACCCCTTTATTAGTTTTGAACATAGTCCCCACCACGCTCAGCGCAGCTCTGCCACAGCTTCAATAATTCCTCTAGAAACAAAAGATATTCTTTTTCTCTTTTATCTTCCAACATAGCGCCTTCTAGAGATATCCAATCACATGATAATCACATGGTGCAAGATCCGATGAACATGTCATATGTGGAAGACACTCTACATGCAGATTCGTAATCTGGTGAGCTCCTGCAGGAGCTGTATAAGGCTGCGTATTACCATGATGTAAGAACACACTAGAACTGAGAAGACTCCAACCTTCTGAACTGATTGAAGGTTCTCAAACAGATAACAATTTGTTTTTCTGTTGGTAGTTGTTCCTTTGGGCATGTAATGTTCCAATATTGAGCTTTTACAGCTCTAGACAAGCACGAACATCAACTTTCAGTCCGACGGAGGTTTTTTTTGGTTTTAGAGAGAACGAATGTCACCATTCCGTGCTGGCTCACTTTTTCTCTGAATGCTGGATGACTGTGACTGAGTGAAAGCTGTATGATGAAGGGCAGAGTGTTAGACGGGCCTGCGTGTGCGATTCTTAACCCTTTGAAAATGAAATATGTTTGTTCGTTCGTTCGTTCGTTCTGTGTCCAACAACCGTAGCTCCGATTACGTCTATCTAAAGAGGGAGAGTACAACATATCTGTCGTACAAATGTCTACTACTCGATTTCGAATTCTGATGGCAAAACTGCGATCTCTTTTTGACCCTCCCTCGTATCTGCCCATGCTATTCTCTCTTCGTGATCGTCTTCTCTTTGTGTGTCTTTCCTTTGGCATTAGCTCCAGTTTTGCTTGTACTTTACTTTGTCTCTTTCTTCCTCTTAAATTACCTTCTGGTTTGTTTTTTTTTTGTTTCTTTTCTTTAAATTACATTTTTCTATTTTTCGGCCTCTTTCGAACTACCTCTCTCTCTCTCTCTCTCTCTCTCTCTCTCTCTCTCTAAATCCTTTAAAGTAGCTTTTTAAATCTTCCTTTCGTATAATTACTTTTTTTTAATACGTTTGAATTTATCTTTTTTCTGTTTCTTCCAGGTCGGCAACTTTTTTTCTTTCTTTTTGTTCCTTTTCAATTACTTTTCTCCTCTTTCTATCCTTCGAATTATTTTTTTTCCGTTGAACAGTCTCCCTCGTGATACATCTAACTGTATTTCTGTAAATATACTTTTGTTATTTTTATTTTGTTGCCTGATTCAGTTTTTTGTGAGTAAGAATCCAAATCAGTTGTGTCCTGTCAGGATGGTTCTTTCATATGTTGCGCATTTAACACTAGTACCATCTCCAAATATACGGTGTTGTTTTTGAGAGACACTTCTCTCTCTCTCCCTCTCTCTCCCTCTCTCACTCTTTCTTTCTCCCTCTCTCTCTCCCTCTCTTTCTCCCTCTCTCTCTCTTTCTCCCTCTCTTTCTCTCTCCCTCTCTTTCTCCCTCTCTCTACCTCTCTCTCTCTCCCTCTCTTTCTCCCTCTCTTTCTCCCTCTCTCTCCCCCTCTCTCTATCCCTCTCTTTCTCCTCTCTCTCCCTTTCTCTCTCCCTCTCTCTTTCTCCCTCTCTCTCTCCCTCTCTTTCTCTCTCTCTCTTTCTCCCTCTCTTTCTCTCTCCCTCTCTTTCTCCCTCTCTCTACCTCTCTCTCTCTCCCTCTCTTTCTCCCTCTCTTTCTCCCTCTCTCTCCCCCTCTCTCTATCCCTCTCTTTTCTCCTCTCTCTCCCTTTCTCTCTCCCTCTCTCTTTCTCCCTCTCTCTCTCCCTCTCTTTCTCCCTCTCTCTCCCTCTCTTTCTCCCTCTCTCTCTCCTCTCTCTTTCTCCCTCTCTCTCCCTCTCTTTCTCCCTCTCTCTCCCTCTCTTTCTCCCTCTTTCTCCCTCTCTCTCTCCCTCTTTCTCCCTCTCTTTCTCCCTCTCTGTCTCTCCCTCTTTCCCACTCTCTCTCCCTCTCTTTCTCCCTCTCTCTCTCTTTCTCCCTCTCTCTCTCCCTCTCTCCCCCTCTCTCTCTTTCTTTCTTTTTTAGTCCGTCAAAGCGTGTATTTGTTTCCATGAGAACATCAGATTTATTCAAATCTTGTTATTTCCTGTGCCCTGGTATAATGAGATGCCTGCTTGCGTCCTATTTAAGTTTAAGTTTCTCATCTCTTCGATCGGAAAGATCCTTGAATTCTCTTAAATAATGTGTGAAATTCACTTCCTTTATATCAGTGTTTAGGCTACGTCTTCTCTTATTTCTGTATTATTCACTACATTCTTCTTCTTCTTCTTTAATGCTCTTGTTCCTAAACGTAATATCTGCATCAGAATTATATATATATATATATATATATATATATATATATATATATATATATATATATATATATATATATATATATACGTATCTGCATATTTGTCTGTATATGAATTTGAAGAACGGCCATGCTCTGCTGCTGGCCTAGAGATGGGCCTCCTTACACTCAGGACAATCCTGTGTGTGTGCTCAGCCTTTAATCTCGGTGGTGCTCCCAATGTATGATATGTGAGAGTGCCAATGGCACATTGACTGAATACAGTTCGATCTTTTCAGCTAAGTTCTGAATACCTGCCACTGCCCTTTGTTATTCCCCTTTCGCATAGTCTTTGTTGATAGGTACTACATTCACAATTTATTTGCTTATCTCCCTGTAATTTTGATAGGGCAGCTGTTTATATATGATTAGTTTTTAAGTGCCTCCTTGCAGTGGCGTTTTAATGTATGGGCCCACCTAGGCACTGCCCAGGGGCCCCAAGTGTATGGTGGCTCAGCCAGCCCATGGAAGTCTATGTGTGTGCATGTATATAGTGGGTGTGCTGTGCGTGCATAGAGAGAAATAGTGGAGGCCCAGTGCATTACTTTGCCCAGGGGCCCCGATGCTGTTAAAAGGGCCCTGCCTCCTTGTCGATATGATTAATCAGTCCGTCCATCCATCCGCCCAATTCTTAACCCTTTGAGCCCAAATCTTAACTCTTTGAAAATAAAGTATGTTCGTTCGTTCGTCCGTTCGTTCTGTACATTTCCCCTTGCTTGTTTGTCCATATTTGTGGGTTTGTGAAATTATGTCCAAAAATTATTTTTATCATTTACCTAGCGATTCAAAACGGCAATAATCAGGGGGAAAAGTGAACTATGTTCTTTCGTTTCCGAAAATGAAGCCCCCTATCAACAGTCACAAGGAAATATATGTCTTTGCTGTGTGGGAAGATTTGCAACAAAATGTTATATTTTGAACTGGATCAAAGTCTGCATACGAAATGTATAATAAATTCATCCGCCATGTTATACTGGGAATTGACGAGTGGCACATGTTTAGCTTTTATGGCAGTTTAAAAATTGAGTATGCAAAATATTTGTGTAATGAAACATACATTAGCCCGGTTTGAGAGCAATGTCTGCTGCTCTCAGTATTCAGTTTTCCACACAAGACAAGCAACAAAGCCATCAGTCAAGCCTGTGTATCCGTATCACTGCCATTAATGCGCAGAAGTGCAAAGATCTCGCCCGCAAAACAGGATAACATAATTTCTCATTGCTTCTCTTGTTTATTTATCACTTCAGCTCCCGACTTCTGCTTTTTAAAAAAATTCCAAACGCTTACCCTGTTCCTCACCTTTCCTGTTCGATATCTGCTGAAGTTATGCTGACATTTTTCTGCTGTTTTTCTCCGGTGCAAATCACGATGTTTTCTTAGCGCGGAGTGCTTTCAGGCTGCAGAAAGATGTCCAGAGAAAAATGACACGTAAGCAGTGGCCGACTCTTTCAATTATTCATGAAGCGTAGTGTGTACGGAAGACCAGTGCGGCCAACGTTCTCTTGATCCCTGGTGTATAGAGTCGTATGTTCTGAGAACACTCCAATATTGCCCTCAACTGACACTCCTTATAGATAGCAGTAATGGATTTACTTACACGAAAAAAAAAAACCGAAAAGAAGGGAAAAAAAGGTGGGGGGGGGGGGGAGAGAGAGAGAATCGAATTTAGTGTAACAGGAATTTCTAACTTTCATTTTAAATGACATTCTACGCGAACATTTTCAGTAATCTTCACGTCAGTCTGAAAGTTTGACAGTCTGAAGTCGGACGTGAAGAGAACATGAACAAGCTGCCTCTAAGTCCACTTCTTGATCTTGTCCCACTTATGTTTTTGTGATACTTTTATTATTTTGGTCTTGGCCTTCTTTTCACTCTAAGATACTATAACAATGACCAGCCAGGACACGTCTGATTGAGTGAGAGGTGTTTGAAGTGCCGTTGATGCCTTAGGCATATCACCTGAAGATAGTAATGGAGGAAAATAAAGTTTTAAAAGGGCAGGATAACGTCAACAATAAAGATGGATGGGGAAAACATGATGGTGTGTATCACAGAAACAAGTCATAGAATACAACGATAAAGATCCACTGCAGCCAAGCTTCCCGTTTTAGACGGCGCAAGATTATGATGACATTTCAGACGGAAAGATAAGACTTCTCCTCGTAGTGATATCATTAATATCTTCATTAAAAGTCGACTAGAAATAAACTCAGAACAAAAGAAATAACTGAACATTCATTAAATGTATTTTATGCTACAAGGCACACAATCCCGGTGGACTAAGTCCCAAGTGATAAAGACTACAGTATCGCATAGCAAGTGAAGTTCTATAACTTAACGATCTTTATAGTCCTTTATTTGATTCGATTTAATTTGTCAGTCATTTTTAAGCCTCTAAAGTTGTTTTCTAAAGTCTTGGTGGACAACTTTGCCCTTTAAAGTAATCGTGAAACCACTTGGTAACACCTCTCATTCTTCTAGAATCTAGCAAACTTTTCCTTATTTTATTCACTTTTGAAATGGAATATTCTAGTACTTCAAATCCGAAATATCCAACAGCTGATTTGCAGTATAAAATAAAGGAACTATAACACTGAAGGAATCCAGCTCTATGTTATCTGTTTTCAGACGTGTATAGTGCAGCTGAGAAGAGCGTGTGTAAATGTAATACAAACAGTAGCAAACCAATATTTTCGCCACATGCCTTTATCAAGGACGGCGAAAATAATGAAACAACAAATAAACACAAAATAACACGTAGCTGAAAAAGATCCTCTTGGTTGGAATGTGAAGCAAGTAATGTGGATAGACAAAGTCAAGTTAGGACGTGAAGCCAGTAATGTGGATAGACAAAGTCAAGTTAAGACGTGAAGCCAGTAATGTGGATAGACAAAGTCAAGTTAAGACGTGAAGCCAGTAATGTGGATAGACAAAGTCAAGTTAAGACGTGAAGCAAGTAATGTGGATAGACAAAGTCAAGTTAGGACGTGAAGCAAGTAATGTGGATAGACAAAGTCAAGTTAAGACGTGAAGCCAGTAATGTGGATAGACAAAGTCAAGTTAAGACGTGAAGCCAGTAATGTGGATAGACAAAGTCAAGTTAAGACGTGAAGCCAGTAATGTGGATAGACAAAGTCAAGTTAAGACGTGAAGCCAGTAATGTGGATAGACAAAGTCAAGTTAAGACGTGAAGCCAGTAATGTGGATAGACAAAGTCAAGTTAAGACGTGAAGCCAGTAATGTGGATAGACAAAGTCAAGTTAAGACGTGAAGCCAGTAATGTGGATAGACAAAGTCAAGTTAAGACGTGAAGCCAGTAATGTGGATAGACAAAGTCAAGTTAAGACGTGAAGCAAGTAATGTGGATAGACAAAGTCAAGTTAAGACGTGAAGCCAGTAATGTGGATAGACAAAGTCAAGTTAAGACGTGAAGCAAGTAATGTGGATAGACAAAGTCAAGTTAAGACGTGAAGCAAGTAATGTGGATAGACAAAGTCAAGTTAAGACGTGAAGCAAGTAATGTGGATAGACAAAGTCAAGTTAAGACGTGAAGCAAGTAATGTGGATAGACAAAGTCAAGTTAAGACGTGAAGCAAGTAATGTGGATAGTTAGGGCGTTAATAGGAAACAAAACAACTGTCTGAAAAATAAAAAATTAGAAATAACCACATAAAGGCCAGGCCGGCGGAACAAACAGATCAATTATACAATATCTTATTCTCCATATGACACAGACAACATAGACAATGGCCAAGTGATCCAAAAATGGAGATGGAAATAGGGAGAAGAGAAAAATGCACTTCCTGGTAGGACAAGATAGTACAATATCTGAAAGTGCAACTGAATAGGAAACATGATTGAAAGTTAGGCAGTGACTGAGGAGTGTGGGAAGAAAAGACTAGAATGTACTAAGTGAGAATAGAAACCCAAGCAAATGAAAAGAAAAACGAATGGAGTAAGAGAAGCTAGAGAGACACAAACGATCCCGTCAGATGCTGTCATGTTGTAACTCTTAAACGCGTAGTTAAAATTTCAACTTCTGGTGGCAAATGAAATGGCTTTGAGTTCGATCTTGGGATTACTTCAGTAAATTCAGTGCAGTCATGTCGTTTGTTGAGGGATTTAAAAAAAACAGGCAAGGCTGTAATGAGAACGGGGATCTCTCTTGAGGAAGATGAGTAGATGAATCATGAACTGCTCATATTTTTTAGTAATTCTCACATTTCGCCATCAACTTTTTTCCAATTGCGTGCCAGTTTTTTTTTACAAATGAGCCAGATGAAGTGCAGGTGAACTGGGTCTCCGGACCAAAGCCTACGCATTACAACTAGTTTCATCATCAGCACGGCTACTCCTACGTTTGCTGATATTAACAAAATCTTATTCTATGACTTACAGAATACCGTACGTCATCAACAGATCTATTTGTCGAGAAAACAAAGTCAATGGCAAAAGTAATCCCATTCTTTAAAACGCTGCATGCATAATTAATCGGCGCGTATCTCTCGAACTACATAAATGCGTGTTTCTTCGTATGAATAAATAGAATAATTAAAGACGGTTTTATGCGTCTAATAACTGTAATGTAAACCTCTGATCGAGGAAAGAATACGTGATTATCACAAAAAAACGTTGATTCAGAACTTTCTGATCGTTTTTCGAACGCGCGTTGCCCACATAAAATTTGTAAATGTTGTGTTTCTTTGATAGCGATAGATCGACATTTGTTTTACTTAAGTCTTGTGTCAACCATATGGCTCCGGGAAGGCAGGAGAATCTAATTAGCTCATGCCTGACAAGTATTGATAACCATTTCACTATAACTGGGCCAATATAGGCTGGAGTTTTAGCAGGGGCATTTGCGGAGGAGACAAAGGAGAAAACTTACGAGAAAAAAGAGACTTTTATCTGTCTATCCGAGCGTTTCTTTAAAATAGGTACTGGATTGTACATCGCTGTGGATACGGGAGACACTCATTCATACCCACACGACTGATCTTCAGGCAAAATATCTTTCTTCTCTTCATCTACTGACAATATGTGTGAGTATGGGAGGAGAATAGCGTAATCCGATATGTCTCCTCTCTATACAAGAACATGTTCTCCATTTGCAGAATCAAACTTCCGCGACTTTAGATGATCAAGTTCCCTCTTTGCTATTATCCACTGATTGGTGGATCTTAAGCCACAAACTTGGGGTGGAATGACAGTTTATCAACGACTAAACTACTCCCTGTGTGACAGCCTTTTTTTTTTTGCCCTTAATTAGAAAATTAAATTTCATTGCTGCTATATTTCTTTGTTTTACTCTACCTGCAGCTCATTCTTCATTTCTCATACTATGTTTTATTCTTCTTCTTCTCATTTCTATTACCCTTCCCCTTACCTTTCTCACCCTTCCTTCATATCTCTCTCTCTCTCTCTCTCTCTCTCTCTCTCTCTCTCTCTCTCTCGTGGCTTTACTTATTTATCAACCAATAAACAAGGTTGAATCAAATGACAGTCAGACAACATGAATAAAGTTTTCGAAAGAATGGATAGAAAACTACAGTAGCACCAACTCTGTACACTTAAATCAGTGACGTCAGCACGCATTTAGCGCCACCGTCGCTAAGTAGCAAAGCCGAGAATAGCGCATGTCAAAATGGTGATCACATTTGTAACAGATTACGTGTGTCAGGGTATGCAACCCTGCAAGAACTCGTGTAAAGTTAACGCCCCTGAGTTTGTCTCTATACTCGGGATATTGGGATGATTTCTCTCTTCCCCCTCCTTTTTCAGCTCAGTTTAGGGCATGCTATGGTGTCCTGTAGGGAAATTGTGGGAGTAACTGAGCCTTAGTTGGAAGACGTACAGAAGCTTTGGTTGTTGAGTAAGTCTAGATTTAGTCACCTGTTGTGCGGTCTATATGTTTACAGAAAGCTGTTGTGGGGTGTGTATGTTTACAGAAAGCTGTTGTGGGGTGTGTATGTTTACAGAAAGCTGTTGTGGGGTGTGTATGTTTACAGAAAGCTGTTGTGGGGTGTGTATGTTTACAGAAAGCTGTTGTGAGGTCTATATGTTTACAGAAAGCTGTTGTGAGGTCTATATGTTTACAGAAAGCTGTTGTGGGGTGTGTATGTTTACAGATATCTGTATATGTCATACTGAGAATGAGAGAGACACATATGTCTCCACTACATGCCACTACTCCATGCCAGGAGCCGACTGCAATAGTGACCATGACACTCTCTGTGGAAAAATTAGAATAAAGCTAAATAAACCATGAAGAAAAGTGAGAAACATCAAACTGAATACAGAACTCTTTAAAAATGACCAAGAACTGCGAGAACAATACAAAGTTATTATAACAAATAGATACAATGCAATATCAAAGATATATAGTATAGATGAACAATGGGCAATGTTAAGAGATTCTATCTACCAAATTGTTAAGGAGATAATACCACCGAAAAAAGAAGCCCCTAAAAATAAATGGATGACAGACGACATCTTAGGACTGATGGACAAGAGGAGGAGGAGAAAAATAACCAAGAAAAATGTAACAAGATAAATAAAGAAATAAAACGCAAATGCAGGAAGCAAAGGAAGTGTGGTTAAATGAACAGTGCAGACAGATAGAGGACTCTCATAATAAAGACGGCAAAAACTTGCACACACGAATTAGTGAACTCAAAGGCAGGAAGACAAAATATACCACAGGATGCCTGACATCAAAAGAAGGTAAAATGTTAATGGGAAAAGAAGACATTGTGGACAGAGTACATCGGTGAGCTATATGGAGGAGAAAGACCAGAATTAACACCAGATACTGAAAACTGTGATGGACTACCAATACTTGATGAGGAAATCATAGATGCCATCAAACACATGAAGAAATGAAAATCGACTGGGCCTGATAATGTAACAATAAAAGAAATAGAGGCTCTAGAGGAGATAGGAATAAAAATAATAACCAAGTTACTGAATGACATTTACAACAGTGATTATATTCCCAGTGACCTGATTAAATCCACGTTTATAGCACTGCCAAAGAAACCAGGTGCAAAGGAATGTGTTGACCACCGGACTATCAGCATCTCATGTCACTTAACGAAGCTACTTCTGATAACCATTATGAGAAGAACAAGGAAAAAGATAAAAATGGAAATAGCCGATGAACAGTTTGGATTTGTTGAAGGAAAGGGAACACACAATTCCATTTATGCTTTACAAACACTAATAGAAAGCGCTTTAGAAGTACAGAAAGATCTCTACTTATGCTTCATTGATTACACCAAGGCATTCGACAAGGTGAAACATAATGAAATTATTAAAATGCTTGAAGACATCAATACAGACGACAAAGACCTGAGAATTGTAAAACATCTATACTGGCAGCAAGAAGCAGCAATTCGAGTTAAAAATAGAACTGGAAAATATCAACCTATAAAACAAAGGATGCGACAAGGATGTGTACTATCTCCAGATCTTTTTTCTCTGTACAGCGAGAATACTCTAATAACGATCATCAAAGAACCAGGCATACAAATTGGAGGATGTAATATTAACAATCTTCGGTATACTGACAACACATTAACGATAGCTGAGAACCAACAAGACCTGCAAAATCTCTTGGATGAAGTTCCTAAAGAAAGTGAAGAGAAAGGCCTTACGTTGAACACTAGTAGTTTGACATGTAACTTGATATTTTTGTCCGGCCACCAGTAATTTGTCATGTAACTTGATATTTGTGTCTGGCCACCAGTAGTTTGACATGTAACTTGATATTTTTCATCCATTATTCAACTTCATCATCACTCGAAGCCCCCAATATGTTCATCTTATGTTACTAGATTGATGGCGTTGGTATCATGCCGTGTCAGTTTTTCAGCTGTGTACGTGAGATGTCTACTTGCGTCCCTGTCAAATGTGTAACATATAGGATATGTGATGTTCTCAGTCCCTGTCAAGTGTGTAACATATAGGATATGTGATGTTCTCAGTCCCTGTCAAGTGTGTAACATATAGGATATGTGATGTTCTCAGTCCCTGTCAAGCGTGTAACATATAGGATATGTGATGTTCTCAGTCCCTGTCAAGTGTGTAACATATAGGATATGTGATGTTCTCAGTCCCTGTCAAGTATGTAACATATAGGATATGTGATGTTCTCAGTCCCTGTCAAGTGTGTAACATATAGGATATGTGATGTTCTCAGTCCCTGTCAAGTGTGTAACATATAGGATATGTGATGTTCTCAGTCCCTGTCAAGTGTGTAGCCAAGCAGTTAAACCTATTACTTAGTATGTAACCCTGTAAGGGTCTAAGCAGCTAAAACTATTACTTACTATGTAACCCTGTAAGGGTCTAAGCAGCTAAAACTATTACTTAGTATGTAACCCTGTAAGGGTCTAAGCAGCTAAAACTATTACTTAGTATGTAACCCTGTAAGGGTCTAAGCAGCTAAAACTATTACTTAGTATGTAACCCTGTAAGGGTCCAAGCAGTTAAACCTATTACTTAGTATGTAACCCTGTAAGGGTCTAAGCAGCTAAAACTATTACTTACTATGTAACCCTGTAAGGGTCTAAGCAGCTAAAACTATTACTTAGTATGTAACCCTGTAAGGGTCTAAGCAGCTAAAACTATTACTTAGTATGTAACCCTGTAAGGGTCTAAGCAGCTAAAACTATTACTTAGTATGTAACCCTGTAAGGGTCTAAGCAGCTAAAACTATTACTTAGTATGTAACCCTGTAAGGGTCTAAGCAGCTAAAACTATAACTTAGTATGTAACCCTGTAAGGGTCTAAGCAGCTAAAACTATTACTTACTATGTAACCCTGTAAGGGTCTAAGCAGCTAAAACTATTACTTAGTATGTAACCCTGTAAGGGTCTAAGCAGCTAAAACTATTACTTAGTATGTAACCCTGTAAGGGGCCAAGCAGCTAAAGCTATAACTTAGTATGTAACCCTGTAAGGGGCCAAGCAGCTAAAGCTATAACTTAGTATGTAACCCTGTAAGAGGCCAAGCAGCTAAAACTATAACTTAGTATGTAACCCTGTAAGAGGCCAAGCAGCTAAAACTATAACTTAGTATGTAACCCTGTAAGGGTCTAAGCAGCTAAAACTATAACTTAGTATGTAACCCTGTAAGGGTCTAAGCAGCTAAAACTATAACTTAGTATGTAACCCTGTAAGGGGCCAAGCAGCTAAAACTATAACTTAGTATGTAACCCTGTAAGAGGCCAAGCAGCTAAAACTATAACTTAGTATGTAACCCTGTAAGAGGCCAAGCAGCTAAAACTATAACTTAGTATGTAACCCTGTAAGGGTCTAAGCAGCTAAAACTATAACTTAGTATGTAACCCTGTAAGAGGCCAAGCAGCTAAAACTATAACTTAGTATGTAACCCTGTAAGGGTCTAAGCAGCTAAAACTATAACTTAGTATGTAACCCTGTAAGGGGCCAAGCAGCTAAAACTATAACTTAGTATGTAACCCTGTAAGAGGCCAAGCAGCTAAAACTATTACTTAGTATGTAACCCTGTAAGAGGCCAAGCAGCTAAAACTATTACTTAGTATGTAACTCTGTAAGGGGCACGACTGAAGCTAAATCGGCGAATGTGGTTAAATATCAGTTCATTACTATCCCTGCCAGGTGGAACTTGTCAAATACAAAACGAAACGTTAACGTGATATTGTGAAGAAAGTATGTAAACTTAATATAAGGTTAGACAGTGTGAGAAGAAAGATACGAAGAACTGGACCAATTTAGATGGCAGGTACAAGGTGAGTCAAAATGTAAGATCTGATTCCCAGTTAGTGTCTCACGATCAGTAGACCGGTGGAATGCTTTTAAAGATTGCAGTTTGTATGTCTAATATTTGCTTACATCAAATAGACAGACAGGAGACAGACAGGCAGAAAGACAGACAGACAGACAGACAGATAGACAGACGGTCGGACGGTCGGATAGATAGATATATAGACAGATAGACAGACAGACAGATAGACAGACAGACAGACAGACAGACAGATAGATAGATAGATAGATAGATAGATAGATAGATAGATAGATAGATAGATAGATAGATAGATAGATAGATAGATAGAAACAATGATATAATGAGAGAGAGAGTACAAACAGTAATAAAAATAGGGAAAGAGAGTAAATCTGTGATAAAATAGAGAGGGAGACAGAAATAGAGAGAGAGGGAGAGAAAGAGAGAGAGAGAGAGAGAAATAGTAGCGAAGAGAGTATGAGAAACAGAGAGAAATAGTAAGAGGAAGAGAAAAGGAAACACTGATAAGAAGGAAGGAGATAAACAGATAAGGAGAGAGAGAGAAAGAGAGAGAGAGATGTAAAAGTCCATCTTGTCACCACAAATAAAGAGCTTTCAGACCAAATAATATTTACCAATTTTGTTCCCGCCCACGTGCCCTATGAGGGCAGCGGTTCCCCCATTGTTCCTCGCTAACCGTCTCTGTCAATCATGGTTACCACTTCGGTCTAGGCAGCCCGGGACGAACAGAAAAGTACGTCGTGTGCCAGGAACAAAAGTGTCAGGGACTTTCTTACATTAAGTGAAGCCAATGTGTTTGATTAGTCGAGGACCTATTTTGTTTCGACTGTCCTTGAATCCAGACGTAGACAATGTAAAACTGGCCAGAAACAGAATTCAGCGAAGAGACAGATGATACCAGAGAGATTGCAATAGGAAGGAAATCATTCTCTCGAAGTAGAAGAAAGCTTTCTGTGGTAGCAATGTGCCTTACAAGCAAGCAAGATTACTGATAAAGATTTGATAACTGAATAAATAAGTACATGTAAGTTTACTATCAAGTGGAACACAACAGGCCAAAGAAAAAGAGGCAGACGGCGTGAAACTCTGAAGAGGACATTGTTAAGAGAGGCCAAATTAACAGGCATAAAATCCCTTGATGAGGTTGAAAAACTCGCCGAAGACAGGAAAAATTGGCGAACTACATTGCGAGCCCTATGTGACGTTTAACGGCACAGGAAGGATATAAGATATTAGAAGAAGAAGTTTATTAGTAACAGTAGAAAAGCTAGAAGGACAAAGGGACAGAGAAAGACAAAGAAACAAGATATTTGAGGAACTAAAGGAGTGGCACGTGGCATGGTCCAACACAGATCTTGTAGAAGTAGAAACAGTTAAGGACAGATGGTTGTGGGAATCAATGACGACCAACTCTTGATTGGCATGTACCATGCACAGACAGACAGACAGACAGACAGACAGATAGATAGATAGATAGATAGATAGATAGATAGATAGATAGATAGATAGATAGATAGATAGATAGATAGATAGATAGATAGATAGATAGATAGATAGATAGGCAAGCGAGTGAAAATGAGGATTCTGAATCCATTCTATCGTATCTGATTTTTTAGATAACATGTGCTGAGATGACAGAATAAAATAAATGCCGCAGGTTTCAATAAAACTCACGTCTACCCTGTGCGTGCTCCAAGCAGGTTTTTTTTTAATTTAAATTTTACTAGAGTGTTTGGCCCTCACCCCCCACTCAAAGATTGGAGTAAATGGCACCTTGTCTGCAGGTATCAAAGACTGAAGTAAATGGCACCTTGTCTGCAGGTATCAAAGACTAGAGTAAATGGCAAAGACTTGGAGTAAACAGCACCTTGTCTGCAGGTATCAAAGACTGGAGTAAATGGCAAAGACTGGAGTAAATAGCACCTTGTCTGCAGGCATCAAAGACTAGAGTAAATGGCAAAGACTGGAGTAAATAGCACCTTGTCTGCAGGTATCAAAGACTGGAGTAAATGGCAAAGACTGGAGTAAATAGCACCTTGTCTGCAGGCATCAAAGACTAGAGTAAATGGCAAAGACTGGAGTAAATAGCACCTTGTCTGCAGGTATCAAAGACTGGAGTAAACAGCACCTTGTCTGCAGGTATCAAAGACTGGAGTAAACAGCACCTTGTCTGCAGGTATCAAAGACTGGAGTAAATAGCACCTTGTCTGCAGGTAACAAAGACTGGAATAAATGGCAGCTCGTCTGAGGGTATCAAAGACTGGGCTAAATATCACGTTGTTTGAGATTATCAAAGATTATAGTAAATGTCACCCTGTCTGAGGGTATCAAAGACTGGAGTAAATGTCAGCTGGGACAAAAATGGCTCCTCGATGGACTTCAAACGCAGTTTAGGCTTGCTGGTGACACTTAATCATGTAACACGCAATCACGCGACACTTAATCACCCGACACTGAATCATCGACATCCAACTTACTCTGACTTTAAAGCACGTGCCAACCTTAACCAACCCTAAACCCTGAACCCTGAACCTTGCCCCCCAAATCGTACACCCTACTCCGACGGGTTGCCTGTCGGTAATTAAGTGCTGTGTGATCAATGTCCTTCCGCTGTCCAGGAACGAGTGAGCACTGCCTGGTAGACACGGTCCTCAGATAAAGAAAACGCAAACCTCTGCTGGTATACAGACACTTAAACTGTTTACACGGGATGTAGACACCCATCTACATCTCATTTTAATTGCACATCTAAACAAATACATTCCTTGTTTAATCCAGTGACATATGTTGCTATATTATCTTTCGTCTTTTTTCCGTTTTCATTTTCATTACATCATTGTTTTCGAAGAACGCTCTGTTTTAAATGAAAGAACATTTTAACCCTTTTGATTTATTTCTTTTTCTTTCTTCTTTATATCATCTCTTCCTCTTCTCTTATAAATAAAGACATAAACAGCAATGTTTCCACATATACTCGCAGTCTTGCTGCACTCATAAAAACAATTATAGAGAAATTTCTGGGGTTCATATTTTTTTGAAGATCATAAAAAAGATCAAAATATCTATCAATAATTTAGATCATAAAAAAAGATCAAAATATCTATCAATAATTTTATATCTCCCCTCAGCGCTGAAAGATAAATGAGGAAGGAGAGAAGACAAGCTAGAAATATTTAAATTTTAAAAAAAAAACCATGGATCTACGTCTGAAGATTTGCATGATCTCATAAAGCCCAGATTATGTTTGTTAATGTTTTTATAACGCCCTAGGGCCCATCTTCGTTTTGCCCCAGAGATGATTTTTGGCATTTTAAAGAATCTCTTGGGTGACGCCATCTGGAATGTCTATGCGCTGATGGCTAATGCATGGAAATGACGTCCATAGAACATTAGAACTTCAGTGTTTGATGAGAGAAATGAATGCCATAGAACATTAGAACTTCAGTGTTTGATGAGAGACGTGTTTTAACGCACACAGAGCCAGAGAGAAAGAGAGAGAGAGAGAGAGAAAAAGAGAGAGAAAGAGAAAGACAGAGAGGGAGAAAGAGAGAGGGAGAAAGAGAAAGACAGAGAATGAATGAATGAATGAATGAATGATCTTTATTTTTCAAGGGTAAAGAATTGGGCACGCAGGCCCGTCTTACATTCTGCCCTTCATCACTCCATCTTTCATTCTTCCCACACACTTGATTTAGTACAAAATACAAATTAAATTAGTAAAAACATATCAAAAGAGTGTAAGATTTAACTACTACATTCAAGGTAAAGAGAAGAAGTAATTAACCTAATAAAATAGCACTCACGCACACATACACCCGCAGACATATACATAAATAAAAATACATTGTAAATACAGATCTTCTAACATATGTTTTTTTAAACAAACATTAAAATAATTTCTAACAATATCTAACAAGTTGCTTTTCTAACTATGTCACTGAAGTACTTGATGGTTTACGAGCCATGTGTTGAGAGAGTGCTGGCTATTTTATGGAGGCATATAATTACAAGCAAGTAAATAATGAAACAGGTTTGAGTTAAAGGATGAAGTATTACCAATGGATTTTAAATTGTAGGGGAGGGTGTTCCAGAGCTGTACTGCAGAGTATGCAAGGCTTTTCTTGTACATATCAATTCTGGGTTTAGGAAGAAGACAGTTTTTTAAACGCTGGCTATGTTTAGTGTTATACGTAAACAGTGACCACAAGTAAGGCGGAGCATTGTGCGAGAGAGAAAAAGAGAGAGAAAGACAGAGAGAGAAAGACAGAAAGAGAAAGACAGAGAGAGAAAAAGAGAGAGAAAGACAGAGAGAAAGACAGAGAGAGAAAGACAGAGAGATTGATTGATTGATTGATTGATTGATTGATTGATCTTTATTTCAAAGGGGTTAAGAATTGGGCACGCAGGCCCGTCTGACATTCTGCCCTTTATCATACATCTTTCACTCTATTCCAGACATTCTACAAACATGCTGTTCATGTAACAAACATAATGAACATTGAAGCTGAGAGACATAAAATAAAATATAACATTTACGTTTCGCTCTTAAACATTCTCTCAGTACAGAAGTAACTACATACATAAATAAATGACTATCTACTAAACAAAAATTTCGGGACTATTCAGAATAAACAATTAACTGTATTCGGTGTCTGTAAGAGCAGTTTAAGATAACTTTTAAGTTTTATAATTCATGGAGGCATGTAGTCGACATCAAATAGATATTGGGAAAGTTTGTAGTTGTAGGAAGGAGTATAATTTATATATATTTTTTATACAGCATGGGAGGTTATTCCAAAGATGAGCAGCAGAATAACTAAAGCTTGTCTTGTAAAGATCAAGTCTAGGTTTTGGAAGACATATGTTGTTCAAGCGTTGGCTGCACTTTGGGCTAAATTTAAACAGGTTCCATAGATAAGGCGGGGCATGCCGTGAAAGAATTTGATGTACCAACTTGGCTCTGTTGAAGAGACAAAGAGAAAGACAGAGAGAGAGAGGGAGAAAGAGAAAGACAGAGAGGGAGAAAGAGAGAGAAAGAGAAAGATAGAGAGGGAGAAAGAGAGAGAAAGAGAAAGACAGAGAGAGAGAGAGAGAAAGACAGAGAGAGAAAGAAAGAGAAAGAGAGAGATAAAGACAGAGAGGGAAAGAGAGAGAAAAAGAGAAAGACAGAGAGAGAAAAAGAAAGACAGAGAGAGAAAGAGAAAGACAGAGAGGGAAAGAGAGAGAAAAAGAGAAAGACAGAGAGAGAAAAAGAAAGACAGAGAGAGAGGGAGAAAGAGAAAGACAGAGAGGGAGAAAGAGAGAGAGTGAAAGAGAAAGACAGAGAGGGAGAAAGACAGAGAGAGAAAGAATGAGAAAGAGAGAGATAAAGACAGAGAGAGAGGGAGAAAGAGAAAGATAAGAGAGGGAGAAAGAGAAAGACACAGAGAGAGAAAGAGAAAGACAGAGGGGGAGAAAGAGAAAGACAGAGGGGGAGAAAGAGAGAAGAAGAAAGAGAAAGATAGAGAGAGACAGAAAGAGAGAGAGAGAGAGAGAGAACGAACGAAGGAACGTTATTTTCAAAGAGTGAAGTAGTGGAGAAGCCAGTCCGTGTGACATTTTATTAGTCGTCTCCAAACTTGTATGCAAAACCTACTCATTCATAATTCAACATCAGTCATAAACATATTATACAAGGCAACACTAAGTATGTATTAAAAACTGTTACATATAACCTCTTACCCACATATGCACATAAAAGAAATACGATAAAGTTACTTCACGTTCTCACACATGCGAGTTTGTAACTAGAGACAAACTGACAAACAAATCTCCTAGCAGAATTAGTTCACCTGCTTTTAAAATATTCAAGGGTGAAACTAATGAAAGGCAGAAAATGCTGATTAAACAGAGCTTGTAATTTATATGGATGCGAAGCATGGGCAGTAACCAAGAGCATTCAAAATCTACTGGAAGAAGCAATGGAGGTCGTTCATAAGAAGACTGATGAGAATACCATAAACAGCCAAGAAAACAAATGAAGAGGCTCTAAGTGAGGCAGGGGGAAACAAAACAAAGATTACGGCAGTCCAGAGTTGTAGGACGTGTTTCAAGGGGAGACAAACTACAACACCTAGTAACAACAGGAAAAGCTGAGGGACAGAGGAAGACAAAGAAACAAGATACTTGGTGGCCTGGCTGGCTGAGTGATTGGGCGCTCGGTCTGCTAACCCAGTGGTACCGGGTTGAAGTCCTAGCATTCAGAGTTTTTTTTCCCTCTTTTTGGTACCACCACACACACACGACCCCGGAGTCCACCCAGCCTCTAAAAATGGGTAGCAGGGAAATCTGGGAAGGTAAATGAAGCCAGGCGTGATACTGACCATATCACACTCTCATGTGCCAATGATCACCGTATCCCCAATATGCATTAATATCATAGAAATCGGGATTTTATCTTTACCTTTTATTTCTTTAGAACGTGTAGAAACTGTACCACTATTTTCGGTATATATTTCTTCATTTGCACCACATCTTCACCAGCGCCTGAACTCCAGTCAGAAAAAAATTCCTTTGTCTTGACTTCTCAGTCAACTGTGCACTGCAGTCTTTGTGTGCTTGCACAGACTCGTCCACGTCGTGTAGGGCTGTTGTGTCTAGTTTTAACTTTGCGACCCACTTGTAGATTTTAGCCTCCCGCCCGCATTGGTTGCCCTGCACACATGTACTTCTTGGTATGTGTCTGAGAGGCTTAGAAGCGAATGACAGAACCGACTTCCTCCTTGGAGTATGTGTGTCACGTAATGAAGAACTACTTTTATTGCAATCAATACGCCCTTTGAAGTTGTCTAAGGAAAACATAGTTTCTTCACGTGGAGCTTCCAGTGCTATGATTTAAAGAACTGCACAGTTGCACACTGAGAACATCACATATCCTATATGTTACATACTTGACAGGGACTGAGAACATCACATATCCTATATGTTACACACTTGACAGTGACTGAGAACATCACATATCATATATGTTACACACTTGACAGTGACTGAGAACATCACATATCCTATATGTTACATACTTGACAGGGACTGAGAACATCACATATCCTATATGTTACACACTTGACAGGGACTGAGAACATCACATATCCTATATGTTACATACCTGACAGGGACTGAGAACATCACATATCCTATGTCAAACTACTGATGACCAGATACAAATATCAAGTTACTTGTCAAACTACTGGTGGCCAGACACAAATATCAAGTTACTTGTCAAACTACTGGTGCCCAGACACAAATATCAAGTTATTTGTCAAACTACTGGTGACCAGACACAAATATCAAGTTACTTGTCAAACTACTGGTGGCCAGACACAAATATCAAGTTACATGTCAAACTACTGGTGCCCAGACACAAATATCAAGTTCTAACGGCATGTTCCACCACAGCCAACTGGAACCCACCAGGAAACGACAAACGCAAGCATCATCATCATCATCAGGTGTCGTGCAGACTGGCGGTGGCTATTATGCTTCTCCAGGGTACATGATCCTTCATGCAGGCCATCAGCTCAGTTGGTGATCTCCTCTCACACTATCCCGTCAGACTGTCCAGTATCATTTCTCTCGGTCTTCCTCTTGATCTTCCTTTTCTATTTTTCCTGCTGTTATAATATTTTCAAAGCCCCCTCTTCTCATTGCATTTCCTATGAAAGTAAGTTGTCTCTCCCTTATTTTTGTGACAAGATTTTTTGTGTCTTCAGCTCTTCTCATACATTCTTCATTAGTTATTTTTGCTGTCCAGGGGATTCGCAACATTCTTCTAATAAACCACATTTCTGCTGCTTCCAATGATTTTTGTGCAGACTTGCCTATTGTCCATGATTCACTTCCATATAACAAGATAGGTTCAATATAGCATTTTAAGACTCTTTTTCTAACATTCATTGATAAAGATGTGTTGGATAATATGTTTCTCATTCTCTGAAATGCAGTCTTTGCTTGGCCTATTCTGTTCCTACTTTCTGTTCTACATTTCCCATCTGAAGTTATTACTGCTCCAAGGTATTTGAATTTCTGCACCTACTTTAGAATAGTTCTGTTTAATTTGATATTGCATGTTGGTGGATTCTTTTTCTTAGATATAACCATAGTCTCTGCTTTTTTATGTTTAAAGTAAGGCCTTTCTGTTCACTTTTTTTAGCGACTTTATCCGGGAGATTTTGCAGGTCTTGTTGGTTCTCAGCTATCATTACTGTGTTGTCAGCATACCGAAGATTGTTAATGTTGTATCCTCCAATTTTTATACCTGGGTCTGTGATGATCGTTATTAGAATATTCTCGCTGCACATATAAAAAAGGTCTGGAGATGTATATATCCTTGTCGCACCTCTTGTTTTATATGTTGATATTTTCCTGTTCTATTTTCAGCTCGAGTTGTTGCTTCTTGCTGCCAGTATAGATGTTTTACAATCCTCAGGTCTTTGCCGTCTATTGTGATGTCATGAATCATTTTAATAATTTCATTATGTTCCACCTTGTCGAATGCCTTGGTGTAACCAATGAAGCATAAGCAGAAATCTTTCTGTACTTCTAAAGCTCTTTCCGTTAGTGTTCGTAAGGCATAAATGGCATTATGTGTTTCCCTTTCCTTCAACAAATCCAAACTATTCATTTCCTATTTCCATTTTTTATCTTTTTCCTTGTTCTGCTCATAATAATTCTCCGACATAGCTTCGTTAAGTGACATGAGATGCTGATAGTCCTGTGGTCATCACATTCCTTTGCAACTGGTTTCTTTGGTAGTGCTATAAACGTGGATTTAAGCAGGTCACTGGGCATATAACCACTGTTGTAAATGTCATTTAGTAACTTGGTTATTATTTTTATTCCTGTCTATCTTAATCATACAAAAACCTAGAAGACAGAGAAACAAAAGATATAAATTTAGATAAATAATATACAGTAAATAAGAATGTTTTTCTCTCTCCTCTCTCTCTCTCTCTCTCTCTCTCTCTCTCTCTCTCTCTCTCTAATTTCAATAACAAATGCTGAATATATGTGGCTGAATGAGATAAGAAATAACAGAAACAAGGAAGTACTTAGCTGTAACTTGCAAGAAGCTGCTTCTGGCAGTAAATTTGGTGAAGTTTTCATGAATTTCTAAATGATGATTTGTGAGGTGTCACGCCTGTCTGACTTTTCGGTACTAAAGAAGAAAATGAGGAAAAGTAAAAGGTTGTCAAACTGAGAGCAGAGTGTGCGGAACGGATGAATGTAGTTGGAGCAGAGGATTTGTAGTATAGTGCGGTGAAGGTCCTGGAATATAGACTGCAGGCGAGGAAACAGTAGACGAGAACTTAGTAGAGAGGGAATACTGATTATAGGGAAAGGAAAGGTTTAGAGTAACTGAATGTGAGAAAGTCCAACTCTGGACTGGATGGGCAACCACCTCTCACCCGGCGGTGATACACGGGTATCTCAAAACATATCGAGGTTTTCCGGTGAAAAGGTCCAACTCTGGCCTGGGTGGGCTACCGCCTCTCACCCAGCGGGGATGCACCGATATCCTAAACACGTCGAGGTCTTCCGGTGAGAAAGTAGAACTCTAGATTAAACTGGTGCAACGAAAACCACGGTGTCACGCAATCCGCTTCAGAGACCCACCAAGAATACAGGCTAAAGCCCTGCGATACTCTGAACCTCTTGTGGTCCTCTCGGGGATCATGTGTGGTCCTTTTGGGGACCACACAGGAGACCACGCGACCTAACGAGGACCACAGGCGTAAATTCAGTAGGATCACAGTGCGGTCTTGGTGGTAGAAGCGAACGAAGAAGAAGAAGAGTAACTGAATTTCCAGTTCAAACTGTGTGGTTCAAATGCCCCATATTCTTGTATACAGGCGGCTTCTGTCATCAGAGTGACACGATTTGATGGCTTTTACTAGAAAATCAAACTTGCCTCTGTGTATGGGACAGCTGAAATGATTTGAGATTGGCTTAGAAAAGTTTAAATTATAGGTTAGGACACAACTATCCTCTCTGTCAATGGCAACATTTCTCTGCAACCTCTGTCATCAGATTTTATTACAGAAAACGATAGGACACACAAGACGTGCGACAAAAATCCTCCATGAGCTCTGCACGATTTAGCACGTTCTCAATAAAACTAGCTCATCAAACAATTACACCTGGTAGGTGATCTCCCTCATTTTACTAACTCCCTTGACTGTTTCAGCGTTACGTTATTTTATGCTTTAAGTTATCCGATCAGTTACATAACCTGAAATTAGATTAGTTACAGAGCCTGAAATCAGATCAGTTACAGAACCTTAAATCAGATCAGTTACAGAACCTTAAATCAGATCAGTTATAGAACCTGAAATCAGATCAGTTACAGAACCTTAAATCAGATCAGTTACAGAACCTAAAATCAGATCAGTTGTAGAACCTGAAATCATACCACTTGCAGAACCTGAAATCAGACCAGTTACAGAACCTGAAATCAGATCAGTTATGGAACCTGAAATCAGATCAGTTACAGAACCTTAAATCAGATCAGTTACAGAACCTGAAATCAGATCAGTTTCAGAACCTGAAATCAGATCAGGTATAAAACCTGAAATCCGATCAGTTACAGAATCTGAAATCAGATCAGTTATAAAACCTGAAATCCGACCTGTTACAGAACCTGAAATCAACTCAGTTATAGAACCTGAAATCCAATCAGTTACAGAACCTTAAATCAGATCAGTTACAGAACCTGAAACCCGATCAGTTACAGAACCTGAAATCAGATCAGTTACAGAACCTGAAATCAGATCAGTTATAGAACCTGAAATCCGATCAGTTACAGAACCTTAAATCAGATCAGTTATAGAACCTGAAATCAGATCAGTTACAGAACCTGAAATCAGATCAGTTACAGAACCTTAAATCAGATCAGTTACAGAACCTTAAATCAGATCATTTACAGAACCTTAAATAAGATCAGTTACAGAACCTTAAATCAGATCAGTTACAGAACCTGAAATCAGATCAGTTACAGAACCTTAAATCAGATCAGTTACAGAACCTTAAATCAGATCAGTTACAGAACCTTAAATCAGATCAGTTATAGAACCTGAAATCCGATCAGTTACAGAACCTTAAATCAGATCAGTTATAGAACCTGAAATCAGATCAGTTACAGAACCTGAAATCAGATCAGTTACAGAACCTTAAATCAGATCAGTTACAGAACCTTAAATCAGATCAGTTACAGAACCTGAAATCAGATCAGTTATAGAACCTTAAATCAGATCAGTTACAGAACCTGAAATCAGATCAGTTACAGAACCTGAAATCAGATCAGTTACAGAACCTTAAATCAGATCAGTTACAGAACCTTAAATCAGATCAGTTACAGAACCTTAAATCAGATCAGTTACAGAACCTTAAATCAGATCAGTTACGGAACCTGAACGGACCCCTTTTTTTGGGTTAGGCTAGTAACATCGTTAAGGAGTGCCCACATGGCGGCCCTCCTGGTTATTTATTGCGGCCTGCGGGGTTATCATGAAAATGTAATTTATTTGATTAAAATTGTTTTTTTTAAATTTAAAAACATATATAAAAGTTTCGAAAAGCTATTTTTCTTTTATCCTCTCTCTCTCTCTCTCTCTCTTTCTGTCTCTCTCTCTCTTTCTCTCTCTCTCCCGCGTACTTGTAGCGATTCTGTTATATTACTTCTACACAATGAAAAAACAAAGCTCTTATGTGGAAACATACAGCACAACAGATGAAGCTGACAGTCATCTAATGTTATGTGCTGACATTCATCTAATGTTATGTATTATAACATTGTTCCGTGATGCAGACGCTGAGAGTCATCTAAAGTTATATATATATATATATATATATATATATATATATATATATATATATTCTCCAGACTTCTATGTCGTGCAGAAGCATGTAATTTAAATACCAAAATGGACCCCTCCCCCCCAAAAAAATGGAGGATACGTGAATCTGTAGCATAACAGGGCTTGTGAAATCCATGGTCAGAAACTAAAGCAAACAAACAAACAAACAAATAATAAATCAACTGAAATTGAAAAAAAGAAATAATAAAAACCTTAAGACCCAGAGGTTAATGTTTTGATCATATCAAGAGCTGCAATACAATAAGGAAAGTCTTGCTAATAGTGAAGACAGGTGGACAACGTAAAAAAGTGGATTGGACTGAGATGGCCCAAGTGCACTGTGAAGAAGAGGGATAGGACAAGCTGGATGATCATGCAGCCAACCTTCTCAGGGGAGAGGGCACAGGATGATGATGCTAGTTCATGGAAATATTTATTTTTCATACGTACTGAAACTTATTTCAGCTGCTGGCTCCCACTGGCTGGAAAAAGAAAACGTGATAGAGTAACTAATAGCATCTATTTACCGTGAGTAAATGCCCACACAGAAATGTTCTTCAGTAGCTTACGGCAGGGAAAAAGTCTCGCAGGCAGTTAAGTAAATCCATCCTACGCAGATATGAACAATTCTGAGGTCAAATCGCCCCAAGAACCGAAATAAGACGGGCGGGTTAATTACACCAAGTTAATTCAGTCTCTGCTCCTTTGTAATCCACACGCCGGCCCTTCAGACAAATTATTGCGTAGTTATTTCCCTTGATTTGTCAGTTGTAATGTTTTCTCATTTCACTTACTGGAACTTTAACCAAGAACGAGTATTGGAAAGCAGAACATAATTAGACATTTTAACTTCTTTTCAAAATTTTACATTATATACTTTCCTGTTTTAACCTTTTTTCAGTTTCACATTCAAGTAATCAATGTTCCATTTTTGTGAAGATTTGTTGCAGTCGTTCTTCTCTCCATGTGTTTACTTTCAGCTTACATATTTCCTGCATGAAGTTTGTGCAATGCTAATTAAAAATAACTTCTCTGTAACATAATGTAGCTATTTCTATTTTTCGCTTTAGGGGTTCTCTGTTCTTTTGACAAAGACTTAGGCAAACTAGTTTTGTTTTGCGACATTCTATCAAGGTTTCTTTTTTAACATACGGTTCCCATAACAACAGCATCACTGATTGTATACAGGGTAATATTTTTATTCCGATTTTGTTATCTATTTGTGTTTCAAATTATCTTTCATTAATGTTTATTCATTTTTAATGAATACGAATGCTTAGATTACGTATAATTTTTTTTATATTATAAAAATAGAGCAATAACAGAAGTATATAATTTGGGTTTGTGAGTTGATCTTCATCTTTTAGATATAGATGGCCAGGATAAACCTTGGATACTACTTGTTTATTATCTTCCTTGCCAGTTTATCTTCTGTCTGACTGTAGATAACTTTCTTGTCAGTTTATTTTCTGTCTTACTGTAGATAATTTTCTTGACAGTTTTTCTTCTGTCTGACTGTAGATAACTTCCTTGTCAGTTTATCTTCTGTCTGACTGTAGATAACTTCCTTGTCTGTTTATATCCTGTCTGACTGTAGATAACTTCCTTGTCAGTTTATCTCCTGTTTGACTGTAGATAACTTCCTTGTCTGTTTATCTTCTGTCTGACTGTAGATAACTTCCTAATCAGTTTATGATCTGTCTGATTGTAGATAACATCCTAATCAGTTTATGATCTGTCTGATTGTAGATAACATCCTAATCAGTTTATGATCTGTCTGATTGTAGATATTTTCCTAATCATTTTATGATCTGTCTGATTGTGGAAGTTAAGTTTCTTATCAGCTTATGGTCTATCTGACTATACATGTGGAAGTTAACTTTCTTGTCACTTTATGATCTATCTGACTATACATTCCTCTTAGTGTCTCTATAAATGTGATATGCATTTCTGGCCGTCTCTTATGTTATAGATTTGTGAGAAGTGAAAAAATAGTTTTATTTTGCTTGTTAGTTAACTTTGTCAAAATTCTAACACATTGTTCATCGGATGAACTACTCTGAATGATTTCTTACCAGGTTCATATAAGTCATGATTGTCCCACAAAATGACTATGAACGCCAGTGATACTTCCTGTGTGATACTTCAGTGATACTTCTATAGAAACCAAGCTTCAGAATTCACCTGCTTCATTATAACTTTTCACAGGTAAGTCCACGCTCGTAATTTCACAGACTCTATATTTTCTTACATTCTTCGGCTTTTATTTATTCATTTTTTTCTAGCTTTGGTTATAACCAGATAACGTACAGCTAAACATAGAATACTTCAGGTCTTCAAGCGACAGCGACAGATCTTGAAAGACTTTGCTGGCGACGGTTGCAAGTGGGAAACCATCCGGAGTCAACATCTCTGAGAAGGTTAAGACAGGCTACTGTGTCAGGTAGAGGTAAAAGGCATATTGGGGAATACAGTGTCAGACCTGGATTTTCCATGACCTTCGGCGCATGAAAGTCTGACGTGGTCAGTATCACGCCTGGCCGTATTTAGCTTCCCAGATTTCTCTGGTACCTATTTATAGAGGCTGGATGGACCCCGGGGGGGGGGGGGGCTTTTTCGATGTATACCAGAAAGAAATCCCACTGCTGGGACTGAACCCGGTACCACCGAATTAGTAAACCGAACGCTTAACCATTCAGCCAACCAGGCCGCCATCAGATAGAGGAGACAATTAAAATGTTCAAAGGAACGGTAGATAACCCGAACACGAGTAGTCCATCTTGGCTTCTCGAGGGGGGGGGCGTCATCTTGTGGATTTAAATAACAGGAAGGAGTGTAATACAAGAAGTTTATGTTTATAAATACAGATTATAAGTTAGTGTTTATAAATACAGATTATAAGTTAGTGTTTATAAATACAGATTATAAGTTAGTGTTTATAAATACAGATTATAAGTTAGTGTTTATAAATACAGATTATAAGTTAGTGTTTATAAATACAGATTATAAGTTAGTGTTTATAAATACAGATTATAAGTTTGTGTTTATAAATACAGATTATAAGTTAGTGTTTATAAATACAGATTATAAGTTTGTGTTTATAAATACAGATTAAAAGTTTATGTTTATAAATACAGATTATAAGTTTGTGTTTATAAATACAGATTATAAGTTTATGTTTATAAATACAGATTATAAGTTAGTGTTTATAAATACAGATTATAAGTTAGTGTTTATAAATACAGATTATAAGTTAGTGTTTATAAATACAGATTATAAGTTAGTGTTTATAAATACAGATTATAAGTTAGTGTTTATAAATACAGATTATAAGTTAGTGTTTATAAATACAGATTATAAGTTTGTGTTTATAAATACAGATTATAAGTTAGTGTTTATAAATACAGATTATAAGTTTGTGTTTATAAATACAGATTAAAAGTTTATGTTTATAAATACAGATTATAAGTTTGTGTTTATAAATACAGATTATAAGTTTATGTTTATAAATACAGATTATAAGTTAGTGTTTATAAATACAGATTATAAGTTTATGTTTATAAATACAGATTATAAGTTTGTGTTTATAAATACAGATTATAAGTTTATGTTTATAAATACAGATTATAAGTTTGTGTTTATAAATACAGATTATAAGTTTATGTTTATAACTACAGATTATAAGTTTGTGTTTATAACTACAGATTATGCGTTTGTATTTATAAATAAAGATTATAAGTTTGTGTTTATAAATACAGATTATACGTTGGTGTTTATATAAATACAGATTATACGTTGTGTGTATAAATACAAATTATAAGCTTGCATTTATAAATACAGATTATAAGCTTGTGTCTATAAGTACAGATTATAACACAGACCAGGGCTTTGGACTCTATACGTCACGTTTTCGGCCTCACCTTCCAACTGTCTTTTGTCCTTTCTTAAAATTTGATTTCGACTTTAACTACTACGTCTGTCTACAGTCCGCATCCACCCTCAACTTCTCTGTCTCTTTACTGGACAAATGAGTCCTTTACTGAAAAATAAATACATAACAACTGAAACAAAAAGGGGCACTGTACAACACAATTTTCCTCCAAACTCTATGGTATCAATATCAAACATGGACGCTAACAGCCAAGAGCAAAAGAAAAATCATCACGATAGAAATGAGATTTATTGATTGACTGGTTGATCTTTATTTCAAAAGGGTTAAGCATTGGGCACGCAGGCCCGTTTGACATTCTGCCCTTTATCACACAGCTTTCACTCTGTTCCAGACATTCTACAAATATGCTGCTCATATAACGAACATAATTAACAATAAAGTAACTACATACACATAAAAATGACTAACTACGTAAACATATAAATAACTAACTACATACACATAAAAATGAATGAGTACATATACATATTAATGACTAACTACATATACATACAAATGACTAACTACATACACATATAAATGACTATTTACCAAACAAAAATGTCATTACTATTCATAATATTGAGTTCAGTGTCTGTAGGAGCGGACTAAAATAACTTTTTAAGTTTTACGATTCATGAAGGCATGTAGTCGACATAAATAGATATAGGAAAAGTTTGTAGTTGTAGGAAGGAGTATAGTTTATATTTTTATACAGATTGGGAGGATATTCCAAAGATGAGCAGCAGAATAGATAAAGCTTTCTTGTAAAGGCCAAGTCTAGGTTTTGGAAGACATATGTTGTTCAAGCGTTGGCTGCACTTTGGGCTAAATTTAAACAGGTTCCATAGATAAGGCGGGGCATGCCGTGAAAGAATTTGATGTACAAACTTGGCTTTGTTGAAAAGGAACCTGTTCTTAGAGGCAGTATTTTGATACGTTTGTGCTAGTTAGTTGTTTGTGCTTGATCTTTGTCACTAATAAGCTTTACTGCTAGCTTTTGAAGTGAGCATAGCCTCTTTGTATTTGACACTGAGATGTCTAAGAAGAATACTAAATGTGACAAGAAAGACCAAATAAAAAATGACACCATCAGGGTAAAGGTTGGAGTAACACCAGTATTACATTATATCCAGAAACAGCAAATCAAATGGTTTGGCCATGTTACACGGTTACAACCAAACAGTCAGTCATTTGCATGTCCCTTGCGGAACTTTGCCCCTCCCCCCCCCAACAGCTCTCCTGTAGGCCTCTCAGCTGTAAGCAAGATGTCCTGCTGCTGAATCTATTTGCAGATTATCAACGATGGCTTGCAGCCATCTTCGCTTTGGTCTTCCTCTCTTTCATTTTCCCATTATGTACCCTTCCAAGACTCTAAATTATCATGACGTTTAATGTGTCAAAAAGGTTTTCTCTGTTTAATCCTCTTCACTAGCCAGCCTTCTTCAATATTAAGCTCTTGTAGTATAGATATATTTGTTCTTTTTTGTGTCCACGATATTTGGAGAACTCCTCTGTAGCATTTACATTCAAAGGCATTTATGTGTTTCTCAGCTGTTTTGTTAAGTGTCCAAGTCTCACAGGCATATGTTGCGATGGCAAAGATGCAATGCCCTTAGAAATCTTATTTTTGTAGTTCTGTCTGTTCCTCTCTACAGATTCTTTATTTGTTTTACTTTCTGAAGAGCGACAGATGTTCTCCTTTTAATTTCCCTCATTGCATCTCCATTATTAGTTAGTAGTTATCCAAGATGTTGAAAACTCACTACCTCTTCAAATTTTTCCTCATTGATATATATTTCAGCTGCCTTATTTGTTTTGTCAGTTGTTATCAATTTATTTTTCTTCGCATTAAGATAGAGGTTCTGCTCTTCACTATTCTTACAGACTGACATAATTAGTTTTTCCATTCCTTTTTGTGTTGTGGACAGTAATACTGTGTCATCAGCATATCTAATCTCTGGTATTTCATAACCTTCAATTGTTATGACTTCGTAATATTCTTTGTCTACATCTTCTCTAACATTCCTCATTATATTTTCAGTATACAAGTTAAATCAGTAAAGCGAACACCAGACAGTATATCACAGAAAACATTCACACTAAGATTTGTAAGTAACAGAGGAAGAGGTCGCCCAAGCATGAAATGGAGTGAGTAAGTTACAGAAGCTTTAAATATTCCATGATATGAGGCAAATCGCTGAGCCCTTTCAAGACGTCTGTACGTCCCCTCAACACTGAAAAGTATATGAGGAAAGAGACAAGGCAAGACAATTACGTTTATTCAAAATTATGTTCAAAAGACGTTATTTAAAAATGGTTACGGCAGAGACTACATGAACTAAATTCAAACCAAAGGGATATACTTGCTGCATCCAATAAATTCAAATGAAGCGATAGTTTATCATGTTTCTCTCTCTCTCTCTCTCTCTCTCTCTCTCTCTCTCTCTCTCTCTCTCTCTCTCTCTCTCGTTAACACAAACCTTGCTCGATGCGTTATATTCAAAGAGAAATACCCCCTTTCTCTTTGTAAATTCCAGGCAGTGAATAACAGCTTTGTTTTGGGTTTGTTTTTTTTTTTCAATTCCCTGATGAGGAAATTTTGTTCCCATGTTTCTAGCAAAGATCGTAAGAGTTTCCTCTTAACTTGTCGTGAAATGTAGCACTTTAAACATCCGGGCATCGCTTCTTTTCCAGACCAAATTTTTAAAAACCTTGACGTGGCAGTGGAAACTTCATCCAGGCGCTAGAAAGGAAAGGCCTAAAACAGAGCGGAAGAAAATTGACTGGAGAGAAAAGAAGCCATCCCAGACGATGATGTGGCCATGAAGGCAGCGACATAATCTCATTTGCTGGAAACTTCATGAAGATAAAACAACCATTAAGACCCTGGTTATGGCTGACCGGTTCTCTAGTTCTTCTTTGCGTTTTATTTTTCTGTATTAACTGTGTTCATATTTCCTCATTAGAAATACCAGGCTGCACTTTAATAGACAGGTAGCTGTAGATTAGTGGGAAAACGACGGGAAAAGAAATAAAAATATGATATGTACTTTAAAAGTCATTCAAGAATTTGTGAACTGTACAATTATTCTTATCAGAATACTTTTCGTGGAATAATCGACAGACACGATGTATCAGAGAGCGAGTTTTGCGCACAACACACGTCTTTATAATGCACAAAATACAAACTATACTGCTCGATATAATAACACGGTATACGCGTGCTGATCTTGATGTTCCTTAAAGAAAAATATATTCTTGAATCTATAGTTAGAAAACACAGTACCTGCAGTCTAATAAGTAGCACTTATGTGGTTAGAAAAACTGTGAGTATAGCCGTTATACAATTATTTCTCTTTAATCTATTGCTGGATATAGACGCATCTGCCAGATTTTGCTTGCGAAGACTTGCAGATGTCTGGAATTCTTGGAGTTTATCTTCTGAAGTATGAAGTCTGCACTTTTTGCCATTTCCTACGTCATTCTAGTCCACCAAGGCTGCCTGTAAAGTGCCAAGTCAAGTTTCTGGGCCTTTCTAGCATTTTCTAATAGTCTCCGGTTATGTAACCACAAAGGAGATAGTCTCTGTTAATGTAATCGCAGATTAGAAACAACTAGACAGTCTCTATGTAATCTTCTGATCAATGTCTTGTCCTCTAATTCTTTGACCCAACCCTTGACTTCTGTTTCTACGTCTCACTTCTTCTCTAATTCTTGCGTAGTTTCTCTTTCTTCAGTCACACTTTATCTCACTGCAGTATGATTTATGATATTGTCTTTATTATAATATTTAACAGAAGCTGAACCATCGCCAGAAACATATATGGAGCCAAACAGTACCGTCATAAACAGCAATAACACCAGCTACAACAGTGTTATCACCAATAACAACAGAAACGTACAAAAACGCAGGAAGACTGGCAAGGTCAAGTTCAAACTATCCTCTCTTGAACACGCTCGTCGCAGCCAGGCAAGCTTCGGCTCTGTCGTGGCAGATGATCCGTTCTCCGCTACAGAAGGCCGCGTTGGGGTGAACAACAGTAGACAAGACAACAGCTCCTGTGAAAGCAATGCTCAGTGTGGTCTTACGGCAGACTGCGTCAGACTGGCGGACAACCAGCCCAAGCGGTGCTGGTGCGTGAGTGACCTGCAGGCTCCGGATCCAACCACTGGAGAATGTGGTTCCAGAAATAGCCATGTACCTGGTGAGTAAAGTCTAAGTCTAGTCACGTGTGTGAGAGAGAGAGAGAGAGACAGAGACAAAGAGAAACAGGTAGGCAGAGGCAGAGACAGACAGAGACACAGAGAGGGACTGAGAGGGAGAGACAGACAGACAGACAAACAGACACAGAGAAAGAGAGAGGCAGACAGATAGACATGCAGAGCGATTGTCAAACTGTAATAGGTGATATAGAACTTTACACGGCAGGCATGTGTTGTCAATCACAACATTTGTAGAATTAGTCTTGAGATATGTTTCACAGGAAAAAGATAATTAGCAGCTCCCTCTGGCAGATGAAAAAAACAGTCATAGATCCATTATTACATTCTGGGAACGTGAAAGAAGTAGTAGTTAGCGCCCTCGTCTACAAGAAGTAGATGTTCCAAAGTCCAGCCTCAGACGTCATGTCACAAGACGAAGTAGATGTTCCAAAGTCCAGCCTCAGACGTCATGTCACAAGACGAAGCAGATGTTGTCAAGTCCAGCCTCAGAAGTCATGTCACAAG
The DNA here is from genome assembly GCA_009760885.1 of Achatina immaculata. Taxonomy (NCBI): domain Eukaryota; kingdom Metazoa; phylum Mollusca; class Gastropoda; order Stylommatophora; family Achatinidae; genus Lissachatina; species Lissachatina immaculata. Next base: position 27,078,878 of record CM019713.1, on the reverse strand, counting down.
ACGAAGTAGATGCTGTCAAGTCCAGCCTCAGACGTCATGTCACAAGAAGAAGTAGATGTTGTCAAGTCCAGCCTCAGACGTCATGTCACAAGACGAAGTAGATGTTCCAAAGTCCAGCCTCAGACGTCATGTCACAAGACGAAGTAGATGTTCCAAAGTCCAGCCTCAGACGTCATGTCACAAGACGAAGCAGATGTTGTCAAGTCCAGCCTCAGACGTCATGTCACAAGACGAAGTAGATGTTGTCAAGTCCAGCCTCAGACGTCATGTCACAAGACGAAGTAGATGTTCCAAAGTCCAGCCTCAGACGTCATGTCACAAGACGAAGTAGATGTTCCAAAGTCCAGCCTCAGAAGTCATGTCACAAGACGAAGCAGATGTTGTCAAGTCCAGCCTCAGACGTCATGTCACAAGACGAAGTAGATGTTGTCAAGTCCAGCCTCAGACGTCAAGTCACAAGACGAAGTAGATGTTGTCAAGTCCAGCCTCAGACGTCAAGTCACAAGACGAAGTAGATGTTGTCAAGTCCACCCGGAGGCGTCCCCCCCCCCACCCCTGCCCAGCTATATAAATGGGTACCAGGTTCCTTGTAGAATTGGGGAAGGACAAACAGCCAGGCTTGATGCTAGTAGCGACGTCACTTTGTCCTGTGCTTGCAGTTTAAGAAAATTAAGCGTCCTAAATCTCTACGTGTGTATCCACAACGTGTCGTCTACTGCTAGACGTCCACCACCAGAGTGACCCGCGTCACCTAACACAGCTAGAAAGACGAGACTTCCAGGAGAAATATCTCATGTTGTGAAATCTGGGAAAACTGGAGACCTTGCTCTGAGTACAAGGCTCCTACATTCACCTTGACACACGGGCCTGAACGCTTAATATGAAGAACGAACTTGGACAAAAGAAGAAGAAGAAGAATGAATGAATGAATGAATGAATAATCTTTATTTTTCAAGGGTAAAGAATTGGGCACGCAGGCCCGTCTTACATTCTGCCCTTCATCACTCCATCTTTCATTCTTCCCACACACTTGATTTAGTAAAAAAAAAATACAAATTAAATTAGGAAAAACATATCAAAAGAGTGTAAGATTTAACTATTACATTCAAGGCAAAAGAAGAAGAAGAAGAAGAAGAAGAAGATGATGATGATGATGATGATGATGATGATGATGATGATGATGATGATGATGATATTCATTTTATAGAAAACACAGTCTGCACATTCAGGAAAATACATTTACTATGCTTCTATATACAGTGTATAAGAGAAAAAGAGACACGCCCACATGTACAAAGAGACAGACAGAGAGAGAGAGAGAGAGAGAAAGAGAGAGAGAAAGAGAGAGAGAGAGAGAGAGAGAGAAAGGAGTGTTTTCCCTAAACATAGCAAGTGCCAAAAAGTTGGAGTGCCCTGGAAGAACATAGTCCCCTTAATAAATACCATTACCAGAATGCAATAATGGATCTCTGACTTCATGTCAGCACACAAGATATACGAGAGCATTTCAAGGACGAGGGAAGGGAAGAGGAAAGCGTTTTTCAAGATAGAGGGCCCTACTTTTGTCACACATTTTGATATGCATATGAATGTAATGACGCATAATAAAGTAAAAATCGCATGGCAACTGCATAAAGTATATGCAATAAGAGACAAAATGATCATTTGATGTATATCTGTGCCCAGTAAGATCGGGGGCTTTATCTTATTCTCCAGTATGGTTAGGGGCTGTATCTCATTGCCATGTATGGTCGGGGGGAGGGCTGTATCATTGCCATTATGGTCACTTGCTGTATCTCATTTTACAGTATGGTCGAGGGCTGTATCTCTTTGCCATGTATGGTCGGGGGGAGGGCTGTATCATTGCTAGTATGGTCACTTGCTGTATCTCATTGCCCAGTATAGTCACGTCCTGTATCTCATTGTTCAATATAGTCGGAGGCTGTATCTCATTGCCATAAAGTAGGGAGCATGAGACAGTCTCTATGTAATCCAGAGTAGAAACAATGAGATAGCATGGGTCTGTGTATCCACAGAGTAGGAACAACGACATAATTTCGGCCGATGTAATCACAGAGTAGGAACAACGACATAATTTCGGCCGATGTAATCACAGAGTAGGAACAACGACATAATTTCGGCCGATGTAATCACAGAGTAGGAATGTCAGAAATCTTGTGATTCGGCGGCGGTAAATAGTAGACGGAAAAAAGATAAACATAAAAATACTCTGCCATAATCTACTACGAAGCTTTAATAGTGATCACATTAGTAATAAGAGATATTGTAAGACAACATCTCTGTCAGACATTATCATCTGATGCTCACCGGCGACTCTAGTAACGGTGTTTGTATAGGACATTATATTCAGATATTGCCTGCAGAGACCTCGCTCTTATCTAATTCTGTGGCCTGAACACAATTTGGCTTCCTTTGTTTACGTTCGGGCCATCTGGGCTGGTGCGAAGAATCGTATCTGTCTAGCTTAAATTTCGCGTGATATCGTGCTCTCCATGCATTCATTGTACGGTACAGTGTGTCTCACCCTGCAGACATTTATTTTCCTTCTTTATTGGATTGTAGCGTATCTAGTATCCATTTCTACAGGTGGATCTATTGGAACGGGACTAGTATACCCAAAAATTCAGAGTGAAAAGACAGGTCACATAGACCAGCCTACTCCATTTCTGTTGGTTTCCTTTGCTTCTTTCTCTTTTTCTTCTTCTAAAGATACCTTACACTGGAATGATCAGTCTCAGATTAGGTGACCACATGCACAAGCATCTTTATGATGTCTCCCAGCATGCATCTAAGCCAGTCTCTAAACATTTCAACGGCCCCAATCACAGAGGCAAGTCTGACTTCCCTTTACCAGCCTTTAACTAATGTCACTCTGATGACAGAAGGGTTCCAACAAGCTTGTGAATGTGATTTAAGAATAAACTGGGAAAAGCACTGAGGGTTTGCAGTAGATTAAAAAGCGTAAGGTCACCTGCTCTAGAATTACCCATAATTTTCGGCTTGGCCATGAATTTTATCAAATGACCGTAATTGTATTATGAACCAAAACGTTTTCATGCAAACAAAATGCCAGTATTAATATATAAGACTGTATCTTGGTTAGTAGTAAAATAAAATAAAAATGAATATTTTAAGGTATTATACCATGCTTTATTTCATATTTAACGTGGCCGATGAATATCTTATCAGAAAACAACTCCACCTTCTCAAGTTTAATTACATTTTTTTTTCATTCTTTTGTACTTGTAACCGTTCATTTCATTAACATCGATCTGTGCTTATAACTAACACAGGAACAAACTGTGAGCTAGATATGTCCTTGATGCTTTAGATCACACACTGAAAAAATGTCAAATAGAAGAAACTGATAAACGCTCTGTATAATTATAGTTAGGAATACAAGAATAAAGAAGTGGTTGGCGTATTCGTGTTTCTTCACAATGTTTGATGTCTTCATCTTGACCGCGGGCACTCTAGTGGGTTCTAGCTGTTATAACTTCCAGGAGCTGAGACCAGGATATGGTGAAGGTGATGAAGTACAAGCCTTGCATCAGACGGGGAGCGGGTTACACCGCAGGACGTTGAGGACTCAGTGTGATACACACAAAGCAAGTTCTCTGGCCAGGCTCTGCAGTTCATAGTGATAGCGCCAGACTCTGCAGTTCATAGTGATAGCGCCAGACTCTGTAGTTCATAGTGATAGCGCCAGACTCTGCAGTTCATAGTGATAGCGCTAGACTCTGCTGTTCATAGTGATAGCGCCAGACTCTGCTGTTCATAGTGATAGCGCCAGACTCTGTAGTTCATAGTGACAGCGCCAGACTCTGCTGTTCATAGTGATAGCGCCAGACTCTGCAGTTCATAGTGATAGCGCCAGACTCTGCTGTTCATAGTGATAGCGCCAGACTCTGTAGTTCATAGTGACAGCGCCAGACTCTGCTGTTCATAGTGATAGCGCTAGACTCTGCAGTTCATAGTGATAGCGCTAGACTCTGCTGTTCATAGTGATAGCGCCAGACTCTGCTGTTCATAGTGATAGTGCCAGACTCTGCAGTTCATAGTGATAGCGCCAGAATCTGCAGTTCATGCTGACAGCGCTAGACTCTGCAGTTCATGGTGACAGCTCTAGACTCTGCAGTTCATAGTGACAGCGCCAGGCTCTGCAGTTCATAGTGATAGCCCCAGGCTCTGCAGCTGATGGTGACAATGGCGAGCTGGCCAAGCTAAGCATTTTATTGTAAGCGCCAAAGCCAAGGAAGAACAGGTTCTTTGCCAACTTTGGTTCGTATATCCTTATAACCGAAGTCTTTAGGCCAGTCTGAGATCAAGCAGAGACAACCTAGCGAATACTTGTAGGTGCGGAAATGAATAGCATGAGCACATATAGGGGGACACCAAGTAAAGGTTGGCTGCAGACAGCGGGAACATGAGAGAGCTTATCGCTGACCTGCAAGACGCCACAAGGCGTACTGAACAACAACTGCTTGGTCGATAACTGATCATGGATGGAGAGATGGATGATTCCAACCCCCAGACAGTAAATCAGCCGTCCACATATATACCCTTTTTTTTTGGTGATTCTCTGAGGGTTACTGTTAAATATATAATCCATAATGTTATAAATATTTTGTAGATCTAGACAGCTTTCTTCCATTTTTCTGCGATTTGTAGACCTACATTTTTACTGTTAAAGTTCCTAATCATATGTAATAGTATTTATAGTTTATTAAACCTTCACTGGTCGATACATCACATTTCTGACATCATCTAAAAAACAAAAAAGGGAACATCTCAGAATACAGGAAATTACAAACATAGTTCATTTTCTCGTTTATGTTTGATTGAATGAGATTGCTAAGATTAGCAGCCAGTGAGACAAGAAAACTAATATTTTATTTGTTATCCTGGATTACGGATGCCATGTTTCACAGGGAGAAGACGTCACTTCTGTCTTGGAATTTCTTGCGGTTTACAATTACAAACTCCCACATGTGGAACAAAACAACGTGGATATTGTTATCTTTTTACTTTTATTAATTTTCAAATGGCTCATATTATTTCAAAAGATATGGAACCATCAGATGCCACCTCGCCTGGCAGAACAACACAAAATAAACAGATAAACAACCATCAAATGTCACCTCGCCAGGCAGAACAACACAAAATAAACAGATAAACAATCATCATATGTCACCTCGCCAGGCAGAACAACACAAAGTAAACAGATAAACAAATTAAATGCCACCTCGCCACGCAGAACAACACAAAATAAACATATAAACAACCATCAAATGTCACCTCGCCACGCAGAACAACACAAAATAAACAGATAAACAACCATCAAATGTCACCTCACCAGGCAGAACAACACAAAATAAAAAGATGCACAACATTAAATCCTACCACGCCTGGCAGAACTGCGATGAGCTACGGTAAGAAGCAACACGAATTTCGAAGTTTAGAAGGAGTTGGCAACCTTCTTCCATTCTGGAGTCAGATGCCAAGTCTGTGAGTGATTGGCGAGCCAAACTTACCACTATAGCTATGAGTGATTTGCAGAGCCATACTTACCACTATAGATGTGAGTGATTGGCCGAACCATACTTACCACTATAGCTATGAGTAATTGGCCGAGCCACATTTACCACCATAGCTAATATGTGACGGCCACAGTAATTAAACAAAAATAAAACTGAATAATACTTACGCCTGGTGTTGAGATTCAAGGCCCTGCAAGCCAGAAGTTGCTGATCCTTGAAGTGCTGCACAGACTTTTAGGAATCAAGACCTAGAGGGGTCTACCCCACCTCGAAGTTGGACAAATCGATTTCTCGTCTTAGAAAACCTATTTCTCTGATCACGTACGGAGTTTCCACATTGCTCCGCTGTCTTCAAAACATTGTCCTTCGTCTTCTTCAGCTTTCCGAGCCAATTAAGGCTCATTTGCTGCAGATAAAGTTCGCCTCCACTCCTCCTTATTCCAGATCTTCTGTCTCCAGTTGGTGACACCAATTTCTTTTATACCTACTTCTATGTTGTCTTCTATGTTGTCTCAAAACATTGTCCTCCCTATTCCAGATCTTCTGTCTCCAGTTGGTGACACCAATTTCTTTTATACCTACTTCTATGTTGTCTTCTATGTTGTCTCAAAACATTGTCCTCCCTATTCCAGATCTTCTGTCTCCAGTTGGTGACACCAATTTCTTTTATACCTACTTCTATGTTGTCTTCTATGTTGTCTCAAAACATTGTCCTCCCTATTCCAGATCTTCTGTCTCCAGTTGGTGACACCAATTTCTTTTATACCTACTTCTATGTTGTCTTCTATGTTGTCTCAAAACATTGTCCTCCCTATTCCAGATCTTCTGTCTCCAGTTGGTGACACCAATTTCTTTTATACCTACTTCTATGTTGTCTTCTATGTTGTCTCAAAACATTGTCCTCCCTATTCCAGATCTTCTGTCTCCAGTTGGTGACACCAATTTCTTTTATACCTACTTCTATGTTGTCTTCTATGTTGTCTCAAAACATTGTCCTCCCTATTCCAGATCTTCTGTCTCCAGTTGGTGACACCAATTTCTTTTATACCTACTTCTATGTTGTCTTCTATGTTGTCTCAAAACATTGTCCTCCCTATTCCAGATCTTCTGTCTCCAGTTGGTGACACCAATTTCTGTTATACCTACTTCTATGTTGTCTTCTATGTTGTCTCAGAACATTGTCCTCCCTATTCCAGATCTTCTGTCTCCAGTTGGTGACACCAATTTCTGTTATACCTACTTCTATGTTGTCTTCTATGTTGTCTCAGAACATTGTCCTGGCTTTCTTAAATTCGATGTAACATTATTTTTGTCTCTGTCTTCTATTTCTCTCAGGACATCCATATGATATCAATGACCACGGCGTTATCCATACCGGTAACATCAAGGACATTGTGTTACCAGACGACGCCAATGCTACTTCTGTTAGGTTCACAAATGAGGTATGTATGTATATATGTGTGTATATGTAGCAAATTCATGTCCCTCTTCTTTGCTTGTCTGACACACAAGGCCATTTTTCCAACTTGTGCACTGTGGAAAGACAAACGTCTCATCCCAAGCCTCGTTTCATCATTTTGTGTGCGGTAATGTAGCTCCGTCATACCATCAAAGTATAGAGCGGATATGCTTTTATTTCTCATATTTTCCTAGACTTATCAGCAAAAAGTAAAGTAAAGATAGTCCCATAGCATTTCAAATGCCGTAGGGGGTGAAGCGTTAGAGACCTCATTATGCTGGGTCATCAGCGTATGAGGTAGGGTGACCAGTTCCTTTCCTCGCTGCCTTTACTTCCCAGATTTTCTCTGGTACCCATTTTACGAGGCTGGGTCGACCTCAGGGCCGTATTGGTCGGAAAAAAAATCCCGCTCAGCTGGGGATTCGAACCCTCGACCATTTGGTTGCTAGACGAGTGCTCTAACCAATACGCTAGCCGGCCCCCTTATCAGCAAGCTAGTGTGAATTTGCTTTTATTTCTCATATTTTCCTAGACTTATCAGCAAGCTAGTGTGAATTTGCTTTTATTTCTCATATTTTCCTAGACTTATCAGCAAGCTAGTGTGAATTTGCTTTTATTTCTCATATTTTCCTAGACTTATCAGCAAGCTAGTGTGAATTTGCTTTTATTTCTCATATTTTCCTAGACTTATCAGCAAGCTAGTGTGAATTTGCTTTTATTTCTCATATTTTCCTAGACTTATCAGCACACTAGAGGATATGTGGTCCAGTTGGTGGAAAGTATTCACTTCGACAGCTAGATTGGCTTTTCGGAATTGAAACATTGTCTCGCAGGGATGGTTTAGGGAGGTTTTTTCAACGTTGTCACCATCTCAGAGAGGTCCTTCAGTGTAGTTAGCACCTCTAGGAAGTCTTTCTGCGTTGCTACCATCTCATGGAGGTTGTTCAGCGTTGGTACCATCTCAGGGAGGTTGTTAGTGTTGTTACCATGTCATGGAGGTAGTTAGTGTTGTTACCATCACATGGAGGTTTTACAGCGTTGTTACCATTTCAAGAAAGTTGTTCAGTTTTGCTACCATCTAATGGAGGTTTTTCAGCGTTGCTACCATCTCATAGAAGTTGTTCAGCGTCACTGCCATCTCATGGTTGTTGTTTAGTGTTGCTACCATCTCATGGAGGTTGTTCAGTGTTGTTACCATCTCATGCAGGTTGTTCAGTGTTGCTACCAACTCAGTGAGGTTGTTCAGTGTTGCTACCATCTCAATGAGGTTGTTCAGTGTTGCTACCATCATCTCAGAGAGATTGTTTAGTGTTGCTACCATCTCATGGAGGTTGTTCAGTGTTGCTACCATCTCAATGAGGTTTTTCAGTGTTGCTACCATCTCAGTGAGGTTGTTTAGTGTTGCTACCATCTCATTGAGGTTGTTCAGTGTTGCTACTATCTCATGGAGGTTGTTCAGTGTTGTTAACCATCTCAAGGAGATTGTTAGCGTTGCTACCATCTTATGGAGATTGTTAGCGTTGCTACCATCTCATGGAGGTTGTTGAGTGTTGTTATCATCTCAAGGAGGTTGTTCAGTGTTGCTACCATCTCAGTGAGGTTGTTCAGTGTTGTTATCATCTCAAATAGGTTGCTCAGCGTTCCCTCTCTACACGCTGCGTAACATGTTGGAAGGTTGAGCAGCAGAGAATCTATAAATGTCTCTAAGTCTCTATCATAGTCACAACATCCCATCTCAGAGTATTGTAACAAACTTATCAGAAGCACATAACTCTCACTAGTCCTTGCTATGTATGGTTTATTTACTGCTCATATTTAGGTCGAGTAGGCTTAACAGTGGTCAGAGAACGTCGCATAACTGATAGCCCATACAATACCTTCTGACCTTGTAAGTGTCTCAGTAACCTAAAGTCTCGTCATTTCTCTTCTCATCAGTAGAGCTCCATCATTCGGAGGCTTCGCCTAGCAATAACAGTATCTTAGCTAAAACTTGCAGGAACAGTATCTTAGCTGAAACTTGCACTAACAGTATCTTAGCTGAAACTTGCAGGAACAGTATCTTAGCTGAAACTTGCACTAACAGTATCTTAGCTGAAACTTGCAGGAACAGTATCTTAGCTAAAACCTGCAGGAATAGTATCTTAGCTAAAACTGGCACTAACAGTATCTTGGCTAAAACTTGCAGGAACAGTATCTTAGCTGAAACTTGCAGGAACAGTATCTTAGCTGAAACTTGCAATAACAGTATCTTAGCTGAAACTTGCAGGAACAGTATCTTAGCTAAAACTGGCACTAACAGTATCTTGGCTGAAACTTGCGGGAATAGTATCTTAGCTAAAACAGTCACTAACAGTATCTTAGCTGAAACTGGCACTAACAGTATCTTAGCTAAAACTTGCTGGAACAGTTTCTTAGCTGAAACTGGCACTAACAGTATCATAGGTGAAATTGGCACTAACAGTATCTTAGGTGAAATTGGCACTAACAGTATATTAGCTGAAACTGGCACTAACAGTATTTTAGCTGAAACTTGCAGGAACAGTATCTTAGCTGAAATTGGCACTAACAATATCTTAGCTGAAACTTGCACTAACAGTATCTTAGCTAGAACTGGCACTTGCAGGAACAGTATCTTAGCTGAAATTGGCACTAACAATATCTTAGCTGAAACTTGCAATAACAGTATCTTAGCTAGAACTGGCACTAACAGTATCTTAGCTAGAACTGGCACTAACAGTATCTTAGCTGAAATTGGCACTAACAATATCTTAGCTTAAACTTGCAATAACAGTATCTTAGCTGAAACTTGCAGGAACAGTATCTTAGCTAGAACTGGCACTAACAGTATCTTAGCTGAAATGTCGCACCTTCCCCTGCGTTTTTACACGGTGGTCTCAATTTGGTCGCAGACATGCCACGCCCCGTGCAAAAAAAACATGCCTCTGAAAATCTCATTCCTACTTCTGACTTGACCTCTCTCTGGCCTGGCCTCTCTCTGCTTTCCTTCTCCACCATGGGCCCCATCTTGTATAATCCTCACTCTGTTGCTACCAGTTGCCTCATCAACATGTATTTTAGCTATCAACCATTAGTACCATGACGATTTAAAACTGCAACCATCTTCTGATGACCTTCTCCTGAGATGACCACCCATCGCCGTGTCAGACTGCTCCAGTGCCCCCAACCTTTTTGTTTTGTGTGGATCTATCTCTGTCTGTTCTCTTTCCCTTTTTGTGCCACTTAGTCAGCTGGCGTAGATAATTTTCTCTTTGTCTCCCTCTTTTAGATAAGGTTTCCAGCCAGCAAAGTTAATGAAAACTTGAAAACCATCTATTCGAAACCAGGAAAATGTTTCTAATTTCGTGAAATTTGGAATGGAAGTTCGGGTTAATTAAACTTAAATGTTCGTATGCGCGTATAGCATATTTCTGGAACGTGTGGGCGTTTTAACAAAAAGTATCCGTTTGCTGTTGTTGTTTTGTGTGGAGTAAACAAAGGAAGGTTGCCAAAAATGGGAAGGAACATGAGCGGCTTTTTGTTCTTGTAAATTTTGTGGAGAACGGGCCATTAAATTGTTTTCTCTTGTAAAGATTGAAGGACATGAAACTGTAAGAAAAAAAACATGAATGAACAGGAAGATTCTGCAGTTGTTTTTTTGCTTTTGTTATCGTCTTTATTATTTTTTTTACCTGGAGCGTAGGCAATTAATCTGTTGGCAGCTACAACAACTACATACCTTGCAAACTACATCTCTCCTCCTCTACGTGGCTCCAAGGGGAAATATAGTTGCTTTCCAGCAAGCGGGTTATTGTATAGGCTTTGGATGTAATATGTGGGTTTAAGTTGATAATATGTGGGCTTGTGTTGGTAATGTTGGGTTTATGTTGGTAATGTGTGGGTTTATCTTGGTAATGTATATGTTTAACGTTAGTAATGTGTGGTGTGGGTTTATGTTGATAGTGCAGTAGTGCAGGCATTTATGTTGGTACGGTATGTGTTTATATTAGTAATGTGTGTGTGTGCTGGTAGTGTGCGAGTTTTTGCTGGAAATATGTGGGTTGATGTTGATAATCTGTGGAGTTACGTTGCTAATGTGTGGGTTATATTGATAATCTGTGGAGTTACGTTGCTAATGTGTGGTTTATATTGATAATCTGTGGAGTTACGTTGCTAATATGTGGGTTATATTGATAATCTGTGGAGTTACGTTGGAGTTCCATGACTGGCAACCTTCCCTATAGGGATGGTACGTGATGTTGAGTCTCTCTTTACTTTTAGAATCTTTTCCGTTTTTTCTTCCTCTCTGATATACCTTACTGTTTACTTTACTGATATACCTTACTGTTTACTTACTGTTTACCTTACTTTGATCTTCCTCTCTGATATAATTTACTGATCTTCCTCTTTGATCTTCCTCTTTGATCTTCCTCTTTGATCTTCCTCTCTGATATAACTTACTGATCTTCCTCTCTGATCTTCCTCTCTGATATACCTTACGATCTTCCTCTTTGATCTTCCTTTCCGGTCTTCCTCTCTGATATACCTTACGATCTTCCTCTTTGATCTTCCTTTCCGGTCTTCCTCTCTGATCTTCCTCTCTGATATACCTTACTGATCTTCCTCTCTGATCTTCCTCTCGGATCTTCCTCTCGGGTCTTCCTCTCTGATCGTAGTTTCTAAAACGTGAAAGACGAGGGTTGAAATACCTTGTACTTCACTGGCCTTCGTAAACTATATGAATCTTATTCCTACAATTCTTTTAGTGAATCCTTTGATTACGTTTGCCAGTTTTATCGCTTCAAAGAATGTTTTGCAGTCAACAATGTTGAAGAGTTTATTCTTTTCATTAGTAATCTGCCTACGGCAAGACAATACTTGTCACACAAGACGTACGTTTCTATGCAGATTTCCCACGAACACAATCAGTAACATGCCTCAGAGTTATATGTATGCTCATTCACATGCTGAAATAAGCTTATAAGCTTTTCCGAGAAGCCTGTATTTGTTGATTTATAGGATTGTTCTGTGATAAAATAAGCTAACGTTGACTTGCTTGTCACGCAGTTTTGGGTTAGTGACCTCTGGATCTTTATTCCGCCTGCAAAAAAATAAACGTGGAAAAAGATTTACAGTTACACAACCTGCACGCCAGTGCCGTTAGTTGTCCCCGGTAGATCTCAGTGGCAGCCTCCAGCTGATTCACCGTCAGTTCTCGTTATGCTGAAGAGTACAGTAGAATCTCTCTTAACCGGCACCCAATTAACCGGCAGTGCCAAAACAACGGCACTTTGGAAGGTTTAAACCGAAAATTTAGGTCTATGAGATAAGAAAAATATACAATGGGTTTGCATTTTTCAGTGCCGTTTAAATTTGGTATTGTAAAATATAAAATTATGTGTTTTTAACTTAAGAAAAAAAAATCCGTGCGATTTATATCCTGTTTATTTAATTATGGCCGGTAGATACAACAACACGACCAAAGAACTTCGCATGCTGCCATTTCTATAGAAGACATCACAGAACATGAATAGATGAGATCTCTAGATATATGTTCAATTATCCGGCAAAATCTCATATCCGAAATCGATTAAGTCCCGTTGTTGCAGACTAAGAGAGATCCTACTGTAAATGAGAATATTGTACAAGTGTTTACTCCAGCGACAGCGGCCAACTCAGAAGATGGCAGTTAGGTCTGTTATAATTACGCAGAGTTAGCATAAGCATGTTGTAAGTTAAAGTTTTACTACGAAGTTTGGTTTGAATTTAACTGATGTACCTGGCAAGTTTACACACAGCACGCTCGTACCCGCGGCAGGGAAAACATGGAAACAAAGCCATGATGAGTTTTCTTCAACAAGTTATTCCCATGTCTGACAAACACATTACCAACAGCTGATTGCAATGACACTATAAAATATTTTTACGCGGAGAATAAATATAAAATATGTTTACAATTGGAGGTTATGAAGTACCAGAGATTAGATATGCTGATGACACAGTATTACTGTCCACAACACAAAAAGGAATGGAAAAACTAATTATGTCAGTAAGAACAGCGAAGAGCAGAACCTCTATCTTAATGCGAAGAAAACTAAATTGATGACAACTGACAAAACAAACAAGGCAGCTGAAATATATATCAATGAGGAAAAATTGGAAGAAGTGGAGAGTTTTGAATATCTTGGATCACTACTAACTAATAATGGAGATACAATGAGGGAAATTAAAAGGGCATCTATCGCTCTTCAGAAAGTAAAACAACTAAAGAATTTGTGGAGAGGAGCAGAAAGAGCCACAAAAATAAGATTTTTAAGGGCATGCATCTTTCCAATCGCAACATATGCCTGTGAGACAAAACAGCTGAGAAACTCATAAATGCCTTTGAATGTAAATGCTACAGAAGAGTTATTCAAATATAATGGACACAAAAAAGAACAAATATATCCATACTACAAGAACTTAATATTGAAGAAGGCTGGCTAATAAAGAGGATTAAAGAGAGAAAACTGAAATATTTTGGACACATTAAACGTCATGATAATCTAGAGAAGACGATCTTGGAAGAGTACATAATGGGAAAAAGAAAGAGAGGAAGACCAAGGCGAAGATGGCTGCAAGATATCGTTGATGATCTGCAAATGGATGCATCAGCAGCAGGCCATCTTGCTCATAACCGAGAGGCCTACAGGAATGCTGTTAGGGAGGCAAAGTTCCGCAAGGGACATGAGAATGAATGAATGAATTAACGCGGAGAAATGAAAGTGAGGTTAAAGTGAAGGTAAAAGTATTTGTTGAAAGCAGTGGGAAAACTATCAGAGAAAAGCGAATATACTGATACTAATACAGGCACTCTGAAACGAAAACTATACACCTCTGGCTGGTAGATACGCCACTGTACACCTCTGGCTGGTAGATACGCCACTGTACACCTCTGGCTGGTAGATACGCCACTGTACACCTCTGGCTGGTAGATACGCCACTGTACAGATAGTTTTACAATGTCTGAGACAACGGGTAGACTAACGTTGTTTTCAAAGCGTGAAGAACTGGGCACTCATGCCCGTCTAACATTCTGTTCTTTATCTCACAACTTTCTTTCTATTTAACATATTCAATACAACTTGGTACAGACTTCTATAGCACATCTTTCATTCTATTTAGCATATTCTACATCACTTGGGCACAGACGCAGGGGAAATGTAGAGAAGGAAGATAACGATTAATAGAAGGAAACTGACCAAACTTTGCTGAAGTAAAACAAACTTCACCTTGACCTGTGTGGGGTCAACATAATATTGTAGTTCACAGAGTAGAGAATGTAATGATGGTGATGATGATGATGATAATTATGATGTGAAATATGATGGTAACGTGATGGTGAAAGTGCCACACATTATCCAGTTTACTTCAATGGTAAAATGGCAAGAAGAATGTGCCAATTTGTCTGTGGCAAAAGATTAAATTAGACATTTAAGTAATTCACTTTTTAAACTGATATTTTAAATTGTATGCTGCTTTACTTCGCATCTTTTCTCTGCAAAATCCGATAAGCGAAAATTTCTTTCGCTACATCCTATTTGTCATCTTCATCTCATCGTTTTTATTTCCTCTTCCTTTTTTTCCCATTGTTTTTACTGTCTGTGTTTGAGTTTCTGTCTGTGTTTGTCTTTCTGTCTGTTTTTGTGTTTGGAAAAGTCGAAATCCAAAATATCACTTTGTATTATTACTATAGTGACGGCATAGCTGACTGAATGGTTAGACTCTCAGGCTGCTAATCCTGTGATACCAGGTTCAAGTTCCAGAAGTGGGATTTTTTTCTCATCATCATCAGGTGCCATGCCGACTGGCGTTGGCTATTATGCTTCTCCAGAGTACACGATCCTTCATGCAGGCCATCAGCTCAGTTGGTGATCTCCTCTCACACCATCCCGTCAGACTGTCCAGTATCATTTCTCTTGGTCTTCCTCTTGATCTTCTTTCCTCTATTTTTCCTGTTGTTATAATATTGTCAATGCCCTCTCTTCTCATTGCATGTCCTGTGTAAGTACATCGTCTATCTCTTATTATTTTTTTACAAGATTTTTTTTGTCTCTCCAGCTCTTCTCATACATTCTTCATTAGTTATTTTTGCTGTCCAGGGGATTCGCAACATTATTCTAATAAACCACATTTCTGCTGCTTCCAATGATTTTTGCGCAGACCTGCCTATTGTCCATGATTCACTTCCATATAACAAGATAGGTTCAATATAGCATTTTAGGACTCGTTTTCTAACATTCATTGATAAGGATGGATTTTTTTTCTGCTACACACAACAAGGGCCGGGGGTCCACCCAGCCTCTAAAAATGGGTACCAGAGAAATCTGGGAAGATACAGCGGTCAGGCGTGATACTGACCACATCACACTTTCACCTGCCGAAGGTCGTGGAAAATACGGGCCTAACACTCTATCCCCAATCTGCCTTAATAGCGTGGAAACAGGTATTCTACCTTTATGTATCTTATTACTATGCTAAAGCTTTTTGCTATCACTTTATAGTTAAAGCTTCTTCTCATAGTTTAATTGTAGAGGCTGTTATGCACGTATGTATGTATGTATATATTTTGAACACATTAAAGTCATAACACATTAGTTATAGTCGAAGCTACAAATCTTCCTCCAACTTAAGAAAGGCACTATGGTTTATGTTCTCTTTCAGACCTCTTCAGTGCTACAACTTCCGGACAGGGGACATAACTCCAGCACCACCTTACCTGAGATTCTCCCCCCTTTTGTTGGTTCGTTCGTCTTCATAGCCATCATCATCGCAGTCAGCCTCATTTATCGACGCCGTTATCTGAGCAAGAAGTTGGGTGTGGACAGAAATGTGGACATTACCCTCAGGTTGGTGGTTAGCACTACTTTTGCTATAATTATTAAACAGGCAGTCCCCGACTTACGAACTAGTTTCGTTCCTAAAATTGTTCGTAAGTCCAATTTATAGGTAAGTCGGAAATTTTAGGTACTGTTCGTAACTAACGTCAGTTATGTATTATATGGCATGCAGGGTACCTTTATATATAATATTGATGATTTGTGTATTATATATTTCTGAATACATAATATAATAATAATGTAGTGTTATAAACTCTTATTGTGTTGATGATTTGAAGTAGTTCTCTGATCAACACATCCAGGTCTCACACGCATTACCACAATCGCTAAACCACATGATTATTTAATCCTGACAAATAAATTCAAGATGTATTGTCGACTACATCAGTTGGATTGAATCACTTAATCATTTGTTCACAATATCAAACTCTATCATATTCTACATGCTGCAAGTTTTCAACTTCAAAATACTCTGCACATGATACGAGGACAATTCTAAACTCTGTACCATATTCCATCTGAAACACGTGGTCAACTAGTTTCTCGTCTAAAATCACTGTACTCAAAGTTTCAAAAGTGTCGGTTATTCTTAATCACTTGAATCACTTGAAAACCATCTTCCGTCCAACACTACTTCTGATTTTATATCGTCTCGTCCTCTTTCTTCTCTTGTCTGTCTTCTGATTTCTTCTGACGCTCTTCCTCTGCGGTCTCTCAATCGCAGTGTACTAACGAGCAAGGTCTACTTGCCTCTTCTCTGGACTTCTGTTCTTATCTCTCATCTGATGGCTTCTCGGCTGTTCTGGTCGGACCTGCTTTCTTCACTTTTGGCTGTCCACGTGCACTGACCATCCTTCTTGCAGTTCTGGTCAGTCGCTACTTGCCGGACCGACGGTTTTCTGACGATCTCTCTCCTCTGTCTCCTCTCTCTTCTACTTCCGTACTTCTTCCTCTCCTCTTCTTCCGAACTTCTTGGCTCTTCTTTGCTCTAGACTGTCTGTTCTTCCGTCTTCAGGCTCCCTCCTCTGTCTCCTCTCCTCTACTTCCGTACTTCTTGGTCTTCTTGGTTCTTCTTCTTTCTTGGTTCTTCCATCTTCAGACCCCTCCTCAGTCTCCTCTCTCCAGGACTTCCGTACCTCTTCGTCCTCTCCTATACTTCCGTGCTTTTTCTTCTTCTGATTGTCTGTTCTTCCGTCTTCGGGCACCATCCTCTCCTCTTCTACCTCCGCGCTTCCTCATTTTTCTTGGTTCCTTGCTGTCTCTCCACTCACCTTTTTATCTTCAAGTCCAGCTTGACGGATTAACCAAGAAGTATTGACTCCACCTTTCAGATGTCCACTGGTTCCCATGAGCGTTCTGATTGTCCGTCATTCAAACTTCCCCATGACTTATATGTCGTAATTTAATTGTCTTGTCCAATAGGCCACTCCTCTAAATATTTAATTGGTCAGCTGGCCGAGTTGGTCACCCCTTTATCTAAAAACCGTGTGCAATCGCGTCATAACGCGTGTCAGTCTGTGTTAGTTTCGTCTATACAATTGTTATTTACCTAAGTCATTATCATGCTCTTTCATGTCGGAGGTTTTATTGTGTCCTGGCTTTTTCATTGTGTCTGTTTCTTCTATTCGTCTTTTCTATTTTGTTTACACATGTCACCGTCCAGTCACCGCTTTGTTATCACTGGACCATCCTACTTTCTGGCGTCCTTCCTTTGCATTACCTAAATCTCAGCGTCACTGAGTCTCGTCTTTTTTTCTATTCACTGTTTTCACTGTTTACTTTTGTCCGTGTCTTGTTCTAGTGTCATGGAAGTTCTGTGCTACTCTATTCCATTCCTACCCATTTTTCTCTGTCGCTATTCGATGTTACTATTTTGTTTACAGTATATTTTCATAATCATATTAATTAATAATAATAATAATAATAATAACTATACTCATTACTTACAAGGCCATGGTACAATATGTAAAAAAAACATTAAAGAAACTAACGAACTGCTGTAGATGCCCAATGTTTTGATGCACAGAAGGGTCCGTTTGTTATTACAAACCATTAACTAGAATTGTTAACATATTAGGCTTTACGGGGGGGGGGGGGGGGGGGAGTAGTTCTTAACTGGAAGTTGCTTGTAATTCGGAAGTTCGTAACTCGCGGACTGTCCGTACAGTTATTTCTGAAGACGGTCTAAAATGCTTCTCTTCGATCCAAAGGATGGTGTCAAAAGATCTCTTTAACTGTGAATCTTGGGGCCTGTGACGTCAAAGATAACGTACCTCGTGAATGACAAGTACAGAATGGTGTGCTCACAGAAGGATGTGTTCACAGAATGATATGCTCACAGAAGGATGTGCTAAAAGAATGATGTGCTCACAGAAGGATGTGCTAAAAGAAAGATGTGCTCACATAAGGATGTGCTCATATATGGATGTGCTCACAGGTGGATGTGCCCACAGAATGCACAGTTAAAGCAAACCCAGACCTATAAAAGAAACGACGACCTGTTTGCAGTTCTGTTACTTATGACAAGTATGTCATTCTTGCTTTGATAGATCTTTCGGTTGGGTACTGTGGCAGCTGGCGTTAGCTATCATTTTTCTTTATTCTGTTAACTGATCTGAACAGATCGTGTGGTGCTTTTTTTTCCTTGTGCCAATGGTGAAGCATGATTTGAGCAGGGAACGAAAGCACGGCAGTGCTGTCCATTTGTTTTCTGTTCAGTTCTTTGTTTTCTGTTTTCTCGGCTGGCTGTTGTCTAAAGAAACTGACCAACGAAGCAGCGGTGGGGTGGCGAGAGCAGGTTCCTTGTTTGGTCTGCTACTGTTTATTTCAATAGCGAGTTAGCTTCTGTTTCTAAAACCTGTTCATCATCATCCATTGTAGAATCTTCTATTCCAAAACCCGTTCATCATCATCTATTGCAGAATCTTCTATTCTAAAACCCGTTCATCATCATTTATTGCAGAAGCTTATATTCTAAAACCCGTTCATCATCATTTATTGCAGAAGCTTCTATTCTAAAACCCGTTCATCATCATTTATTGCAGAAGCTTATATTCTAAAACCCGTTCATCATCATTTATTGCAGAAGCTTATATTCTAAAACCCGTTCATCATCATTTATTGCAGAAGCTTATATTCTAAAACCCGTTCATCATCATCCATTGCAGAAGCTTCTGTTCTAAAATCCGTTCATCATGGAAAGCAATTAACATTCTAGCATACAAGAGAGAACAGTCTGACTTGCAGAGTTATAATCATGTGGCCGCTTGTGAAGAGTTCAGCAATCACTTTAGAGAAGTAGTCAGTAACTTAAAATCTTCACTACCAACCCCTACCTTTGAATTAAGCGAATTAAATACATTTATAGGTAGCAAATGTGCAAATCTACAGCAACCCGGTATTCCTTTCATGTCAGTTAGTGTTGTTTATAATTATCTTTCATCTATAAAGAACAACAACACAGCAGGACTTGATGAAATCAACAACAAGATATTACGCTACTCAGCCCAGTAATTACAGATACATTAATATACATTTACAATCACTGCATTGCTCATTGTCATTTCCCTCAGGCTTTTAAAATTGCAAAAAATATATCTCCTTTTTAAATGTGGTTCAGAGAAAAATCCCTCAAGCTATAGACCAATTTCCGTTCTATCGACTTTATCAAAGCCCCTAGAAAAACACATACAAAAAAAGCAACCTGACAACACATGCACGAAAATGATTTGTTTGTCGACTGTCAGTCAAGGTTTAGGCCGAAACATTCCTGCCACACAGCTCTCACAAAAATGAGAGAATGTTGGTTATCTAATATAAACGATGATAAATTATGTGGTGCTGTCTTTGTTGAATTTTTTAAAAAAAGCATTTGACATGATTGATCATGAAATCTTAGTTAGAAAGCTCTAGACTTATAAATTTCACCATGACTTGACAAAATTTATTACATCTTTTCTTTCCAACAGACAGCAGGTAGTTTGCCTAAAAAACTCAGTCAAGTTCATCTGTGGTTGATAAAGGCGTTCCACAGGGATCTATTCTTGGTCCTCTCTTGTTAACATCTACATCAATGATCTTCCATTTCATCTCAAAAAATCATCTTGAGACCTCTTTGCTGATCACTGCACAGTTTACACTAGTGACAATGACTGTATTAACCTTGAGTCAACGCTTCAGATTGAAATAAACAGTTTAATTAACTGCAGCAACAATAACAGAACGCTAATAAACACCAGCAAAACAAAATCCATGCTCATTTCAACAATTCAAAAATTAACAAATTCACCAACTACAACACTACAACTACACGCTGGAATTTCACAGATAGAGAATGTTAGTGAACATAAAACTCTAGGTCTCATGATTGACCACCACCTCAGCTGGAATCATCATGTAGACAATCTAACCAAACTCACTGCATAAAAGTGTACCAATTTACTAAAATTAAAACTTTTCTTGACATAGACACCAGAAAAATATACTACATATCATAGATACAGACACACTTGAACTACTGTTCCACAGTCTGTGATGGTTTTTCCATGTCAAACATGAAAAGACTTTACTCACTTTAAAAACGGGCAGTAAAGATTATAGATGACAAACACGCAGCACGTATTACAAATAAAGAGAAACATCTTGATACCACTCAAGAAGAGATTTCTTTTCAACAAGGCCAAGTTAATTCATAAAATTCTTTCACACAATGCTCCACCCTATCTGAGGTCGTTGTTCAAATCCAGTCCAAAACACAGTCAACGCTTAAGTAATTATGTTCTCCCAGAACAAAGGCTTGACATGTTTAAAAAAACAAAAGCTTCTCTTACTCAGCTGTCCGCCTTTGGAATGCCCTACCAATGTATGTAAAACTTATAAGTAATATTCGTTCTTATACTTTAAACTTTGTCAACATCTGTTTAATATAGACTATATGCCTCCCTAAGCATAGTCTAAAGTAGTTTAAAGTATGGCTTGATTGATGTAATTTTTTTTATACTGCTTTTCTATAAATGTGTTAGTTTTGAATGAATGTAAGAATGCAGGGTTTTTTTTTTCAAGTTGTTGCATAAATCATGCTGTAGAGTGTATGGACATGAGAAAAGTTTATTATTTATTTATGTAAACATTTAATGTGTCTTCATGATTATTATGCACATTAACAAATGCTGAATGACTGTGACAGTGAAAGCTGAATGACCAAGGGCAGAATGTCAGACGGGCCTGCGTGCCCAATTCTTAACCATTTGAAAATAAAATGTGTTCGTTCGTTCGTTCTCTCTCTATAGCTCTCTCAATCTCTCTTGCTCTCTCCCTTTCGCTTTCACCCATGCTCTCTCTCTCTAGCTATCTCTCTATAGCTCTCTCCCTTGTTCTCTTCCTTTCGCTTTCACCCTTGCTCTCTCTCTCTCTCTCTTTCACTCTCTCTTTCTTTCTCACTCGCTCTCTCTTTCCTAAACTACAAACCTTATATATTGATGCAGGTGCAGTTGGTCTCCGTTCATCTCTTCCTGTCTTTCTCTCTCCACATCACATCAAGCTCTACCTTCTTACTCTTCATCTGCTCCATGTCTTTTCCCTTCCATCTCCGTTTCTATCTTGTTAAAAATAAAGTTTTTTTTTAATCCTCTTTACATTATAGTTCAGAAATTCATCTCTTTAAGAGATATCACAAAGGCTACGATAACACGTCCGAAAGGACCACTAGAGTTACTCGTTTTCCTTGTTAATAACATGCTCAAATACAGTTTCATTAGGCGCTGTTGAGAGTTCCTGAAAAAGATGAATGTGATCACGCGCAATTCATTTTATTTAATTACGCGTAATGATCTAAAATGCTAGAAACATCCGGCATTGGTTTTAAGAAGAATTACTACAACTGACACACGTAGCAGATTCATCGTTCATTCATTCATTTGCATGTCCCTTGTGGAACTTTGCCTTCCTAACAGCTCTCATGTAGGCCTCTCTGTTGTGAGCAAGATGGCCTGCTGCCGGTGCATCCATTTGCAGATCACCACCGATATCTTGCAACCATCTTCGCCTTAGTCTTCCTCTCTTTCTTTTTCCCATTATGTACCCTTCCAAGATAGTCTTCTCTAGATTATCATGACGTTTAATGTGTCCAAAATATTTAAGTTTTCTCTCTTTAATCCTCTTTACTAGCCAGCCTTCTTCAATATTAAGTTCTTGTAGTATGAATATATTTGTTCTTTTTTTGTATCCATGATATTTGAAGAACTACTCGGTAGCATTTACATTCAAAGGCATTTATGTGTTTCTCAGCTGTTTTGTTAAGTGTCAAGGTCTCACAGGCATATGTTGCGATTGGAAAGATGCATGCCCTTAAAATTCTTATTTTTTAGTTCTGTCTGTTCCTCTCCACAGATTATTTTCACCTGTAATTCATACAAAATGTAATTAAACGTCAGAATTCTTGTTACTGAAAAAGCAGAACTTTATAATCCACGTATTAGATATATTTTATTCTTTTTTTTTCATTGGCGTTTTATGTTCTAGAAGATGGTTCTGGAGTGGGCAGGTATCAGCTGTTGAGGGATTTTCAAAAGCATCATCTTTACTGGACAAGATGTTCTCATGACCAGAAAACGGTCCTCCAAAGTAGACTTTTTTGCCCCTAATTAAGAACATTTTCATTTTGTTATACAAGAACACTATGACTCGTAACATTTTTTACTCAAAAACACTATGACTCGTAACATTTTTACTCAAAGAACACTATGACTCGTAACATTTTTACTCAAAGAACACTATGCTTCATAATATTTTTACTTAAAGAACACTATGACTCGTAACATTTTTACTCAAAGAACACTATTAACTTTATTAAGACTCCGCAAAAAGACTCACATGACCGTGTGGAAAAATTCTTTTGAAACTACCATCTCAGGTATATATACATATTCTGGAGGTTTTCTCTAATCACGAGCGACATCACGTGATCCAGATGCGCTTATATTTCTTCTGAAGGAACAATGACGGCGCTGTTCTCCTGGACAGAATGAACAACATCAGCAAGAACCCGACCTACTTCTGCCACAGCAACAACAGCACTGGCAAGCAGCATGTTAAAGTTGTCGCCTCCGAGCACCTGACACTCCTGGAGGTTGTTGGCGAAGGAGCTTTTGGGCAGGTATTCAGAGGTGGGTGTTGTAGGATGTACGAGCTGAGAGTGACATCACAAGGACTCAACGCCATTGACAACATGACCATTCTAATTGTTCACATGACCATTGTAACTGATCACATAACCATTGTAACTGATCACATGACCATTGTAAATAATCACATGACCATTCTAACTGTTCACATCGTCGTTGTAATCGACCACATGACCACTGTTACTGACCAAATGACCACTGCACCTGACCACATGATCATTCTAACTGATCACATGACCATTGCAACTGATCACATGACCTTTGTAACTGTGGCATATTGACTGACTATTGTATCTGGTCACATGGTGGCCAGTGTAACTGACTAAATGGCCTTTGTTACTAATGACATTGCCACCGAAACTGACCACGTGGACTATGTGACGCATTATGATGTCGTGACCGATTATAGTATCAAGGTCGATGCCCAGTGAGGTCACATAAAGTAAATTCCATGGTTACATCACAATCAACAATACAGTGTCTGCATGCTAAATCTATACAACTATCTCTGTCATTTTGCCATTACGTGAAGCCAACCCCTCGTGGTAAAAAGCGAAATAACTGTTACATAAATATTCAGAATTTTTCAGACCACTGTAAGTTCTCTTCATGGACTTCAAAGTACTGAAATCATTTTATTTAGTATAGAATTACATATATGGAATAACATCTAAAATTGTCAACATCATTAGAGATCTCTACAACGGATATGTTTGTGCACTCAAGACAGAAGAAGGAATGAGCGAATTGTTTCAGATTGAAACAGGCGTGAAACAAGGATGTATATTATCTCCATTGCTTTTTGGAATTGCCATAGACTTTACAATGAAAAGACACTGTACAGATAAAACCGGCATTGACTGGGTTCATGGGACCCAAATGGAAGATCTTGATTTTACAGATGACATAACTCTTATCATTGACAATGTGAAATTGATGCAGGAAAAAACAGATTCCTGACTTTCTTGGCTAGCAAAATAGGTCTTGAAATTAAAAAGACAAAACAAATATAATGAAACTTCTCATTAATCACGAACGAAAACTATACGTAGAAGGAACAGTTGTTGATGAAGTCAACCAATTTGCATACCTTAGCAGCTACACAAAAAGGAATGGAAAAACTAATTATGTCAGTCCGTAGGAACAGCGAATAGCAGAACCTCTATCTTAATGCAAAGAAAACTAAATTGATGACAACTGACAAAACAAACAAGGCAGCTGAAATATATATCAATGAGGAAAAATTGCAAGAAGTGGAGAGTTTTGAATATCTTGGATCACTACTAACTAATAATGGAGATACAATGAGGGAAATTAAAAGGAGGACATCTATTGCTCTTCAGAAAGTAAAACAAATAAAGAATCTGTGGAGAGGAGCAGACATAACCACAAAAATAAGATTTTTAAGGGCATGCATCTTTCCAATCGCAACATATGCCTGTGAGACCTAGACACTTAACAAAATAGCTGAGAAACACATAAATGCCTTTGAATGTAAATGCTACAGAAGAGTTCTCTACATATCTTGGACACAAAAAAGAACAAATATATCTATACTACAAGAGCTTAACATTGAAGAAGGCTGGCTAGTAAAGAGGATTAAAGAGAGAAAACTTAAATATTTCGGACACATTAAACGTCATGATAATTTAGAGAAGACCATTTTGGAAGGTTACATAATGGGAAAAAGAAAAAGAGGAAGACCAAAACGAAGATGGCTGCAAGAAATCGTTGACGATCTGCAGATGGACGCAGCAGCAGCAGGCCATCTTGCTCACAACCGAGAGGCCTACAGGAGTGCTGTTTGGGAGGCAAAGTTCCGCAAGGGATATGCAAATGAATGAATGAATGAATAAGCAGATACATAGACCAGGATGATGACACCAGGTAGGAAATTAGAATTCGGGTTCCAAAAGCAGCATTTTCCTTCAAGAATCTTGAGAGCATATGGAATTCAAAAGTTATAAGCACAAAAACCAAGTTACGATTATTCAATTCAAATGTGATATCCACCCTCATTTATGCATGTGAAAGCTGGAAAACAACTAAAGAAATAGACAAGAAATTAGACTCTTTTGAAAACAAATGCCTAAGGAAAATACTTGGCATAAAGTGGAACGAATTCAAGAATAACGCAGAGATAAGACAGATGAGCAAACAACAACCTGTCTCATGGATGATCAGAAAAAGAAGATGGACATATGTAGGCCATGTGATGAGAAGAAACAGTCAGAGAATACCACAACAAGTTATCAAGTGGAGCACAACAGGCTGAAGAAAAAGAGATCGACCACGTGAAACTCAAAAGAGGACGTTCTTAAGAGAAGCCAGTTTAGTGGGCATAACATCCCTTGATGAAATTGAAAGACTCGCCGAGAAAAGGAAAACTTGGCAAACAACTATGCGAGCCCTGTGTGACGTCTAACGGCGCGGGAAGGATGTAAGAGAAGAAACAATTACACTTTCACTTGACACTCCACGCGTGATCCGAGATTTTGTATGCTAAAATTCATATAATAGCTTCTCTCTTTGAAGTAAGAGTTATACTCGTATGTAGCAGTCATAAAATGTGTGAACAACGAGCAGAATTTTGTGAGGTCAGGTCCGGGCAAAGTTTATTTTATTTTATTATAATTTTCTTAGAAAAGGCTTGGAAGTAGAGAGGGGGGGGGGGGGTGGGAGTGGGAGTGCATGGTTCAGATTTACACACAAACATGAGTGAGGAAAGTGGGCAGAAACAAGAATGGCAGAAAGCAAGATGAGTACATACAAGTGAAGAACATACAACAATCCAATATTTCGGCAAAAAGCCTTTTTCAAGGATTACATACAGAAGCAATACCACAGATAAAAATACATTACTAGAACCAGTTTTACCACAGTCGTCATTTCTCTTATCTCTTAGGAAAGGATTGTACAGTTTTTAATTAGTATCAAATATTCATTATTTATTCCATTATTTTTTGTGTCAGACACTTCCCACGCGAAACACAAAATGGAATACAAAGTTAAAAGTAGAGAACAAAATTAAGATATAAAAACAGTTTAAGCGTGGCAAAAAGATAATGAGAAAGATAATGCCTTGCGAAAGATAATGAGGTGATAAATGAGAATTAATCGGAGATTACTTATATTTATTGTAACTTTAAACGGGAGCGTCTAGCATAGACATTAAAAATTTAAACTGAAGAGAAAGCTAGCAGCTACTATGCCAGTTTTCAGCGCTTGATATTATTCTGTGCTAGAAAGCTGTAACTCGCCGAAACTGACGAGAACAGAAGTGAAAATGTAATTTTCTTCTCACAATCGTAGAGTTTATGTAATATTTTCTTGAATTTAATTGTATCATCTCATTGAGAATTTTCAACCTAAATTACCTCCCCGTCTCCCTTACTACTTACTGCATCAGCTACAAAAATCAGCCCTCTGTAAGCTGAGAAATGAATGAAACAATCTACAAGCACACATCAACCTTCCCGCGTAATCTCATTCTCTGACGTAATGTACACTACAGTCCGACTAACAAATTTAGGAAATTATGGTATTATATTTTCATACACTGGAGCACACGTAATTCCGTGTTCCCAGCTCAAGTCGATTACTATTTCATACATTGTATTATTCTCAACTGCTTATTACTGTTTCATACATTGTATTATTCTCAACTGCTTATTACTATTTCATACATTGTATTATTCTCAACTGTTATTACTATTTCATACATTGTATTATTCTCAACTGCTTATTACTCTTTCATACATTGTATTATTCTCAACTGCTTATTACTATTTCATACACTGTATTATTCTCAACTGCTTATTACTATTTCATACATTGTATTATTCTCAACTGTTATTACTATTTCATACATTGATTATTCTCAACTGCTTATTACTATTTCATACATTGTATTATTCTCAACTGCTTATTACTATTTCATACATTGTATTATTCTCAACTGCTTATTACTATTTCATACATTGTATTATTCTCAACTGCTTATTACTATTTCATACATTGTATTATTCTCAACTGCTTATTACTATTTCATACATTGTATTATTCTCAACTGTTATTACTGTTTCATACAGTGTATTATTCTCAACTGCTTATTACTATTTCATACATTGTATTATTCTCAACTGCTTATTACTATTTCATACATTGTATTATTCTCAACTGCTTATTACTATTTCATACATTGTATTATTCTCAACTGCTTATTACTATTTCATACATTGTATTATTCTCAACTGCTTATTACTATTTCATACATTGTATTATTCTCAACTGCTTATTACTATTTCATACATTGTATTATTCTCAACTGCTTATTACTATTTCATACATTGTATTATTCTCAACTGCTTATTACTATTTCATACATTGTATTATTCTCAACTGTTATTACTGTTTTATACACTATATTCTGAACTTTTGATAGCATACACAGAGATTCATTATGGAGAATTTTAAGTCTATATGAAATACCATCTAAAATTGTCAACATCATTAAGGACTTTTACAATGGATATGTTTGTGCAGTCAAGACAGAAGAAGGGATGAGTGAATGGTTCCAGATTGAAACAGGAGTGAAACAAGAATGTATACTGTCTCCTTTACTTTTTTGGGATTACAATAGACTTCATAATGAAAAGATGATGCACAGGTAACACATGTATTGACTGGGTACATGGGACCCAACTAGAAGATCTTGATTTTGCTGATAACATAACTCTTATCAGTAACAATGTGAATTCCATGCAAGAAAAAGCAGATAGCCTGTCTTCACTGGCTAGCAAAATATGACTTGAAATTAACAAGGACAAAACAAAAATAATGAACGTTCCCCTTAATCAAAATGGAAAAATACACATAGAAGGGACAAATATTCAAGAAGTCAATCAATTTGCCTACCTTGGCAGCTACATAGACCAGGATGGTGACACTAGAAAGGAAGTTAGGATCAGAATTGCAAAAGCAGCATCGATCTTCAAGAATCTTGAGAATATATGGAATTCAAAAGTTATAAGCACAAAAACCAAGTTAAGACTATTCATTTCAAATGTAATATCCACCCTCATTTATGCATGTGGAAGCTGGAAAACAACTAAAGAAATAGACAAGAAATTAGACTCTTTTGAAAACAAATGCCTAAGGAAAATACTCGGCATCAAGTGGAACGAATTCAAGAACAATGCAGAGATAAGACAGATGACTGAACAACAACCAGTCTCATGGGTGATCAGGAAAAGGAGATGGACATATCTTGATCACGTGATGAGAAGAAATGATCAGAGAATCCCAAAACAAGCTATCAAGTGGAACACAACAGGTCAAAGACAAAGAGGCAGACCGCGTGAAATTCTGAAGAGAACATTGTTAAGAGAGACCAAATTAACAGGCATAAAATCTTTGATGAGGTTGAAAGACTCGCCGAAGACAGGAAAAACTGGCGAACTACTTTGCGAGCCCTATGTGACGTTTAACGGCACGGGAAGGATATAAGATATAAGATTTTTCTCAACTCAAGGCGATTACTGTTTCATACATTGTATTATTCTCAACTTAAGTTGATTACTGTTTCATACATTGTATTATTCTCAACTTAAGTTGATTACTGTTTCATACATTGTATTATTCTCAAATCAAGGTGACTTGTTTAGCCCGGAAAGTGAGTCCCACAAACAGGTGGCAGTCAAGGTGCTCAAAAGTGGAGCCACGCGAGAGGTAAGCAGCCACATTGGCGGTCTGTTAGTCACGTGGTTGACGGCCTTCAGGTAACGTACACGAGTTGTTTTTCATCCTGCCTGGTCCGTGTGCCCAGTTCTTCACAGCTTCGGAATAAAGTTCTTCAGTTCTCTCGTTAGTTCGCCTCTGGCGTGGGTGCACTGATGAAAGCGTCAATCCTTAAAACATAACACGCTGAAGATAAATCTTTCATTGAATTCAAAATCTTCTCAGTCTCATCTTCTTGGAGCTTCAGATTCGTCCTTTCTGTAATCCAGCTCGTGATGATCTTAAATCAGATGAAACGTGTAGGACCAGAAGTGGGGTTACTTTGGCCTGCCTGAAATTCCGAGGCTAACCCCCTCCCCCCCCCCCCTCCTAAAAAAACGTTCTCAACAAGGGGAATCACGTTATTGCTGCACTATTTCCCAGAGTTTTCTAACAGTATGTTACAAAGGTGACCATGAGGTTGTTCAGGGTCTTCCTGACCTCTTTTATTTCGCTGGGTATCAAGTCAGCAACGTTACCCTGGTAATCTTGAGAGCTGCTTTTAGATTAAACTCTAGGATTTTTTACGTTTTTAACACTTTTTTAACATATACGTGAATACACGTTTTTAATGAGAGTTGTTCTTAGTAATTTCCCTTACGTAAACCATTAAGAAAGAAAGAAAGAAAGAAAGAAAGAAATGATTTAACACACAGCTTATGAGAGCTGTTTGATGAACTTAATATTCGAGCTCTCATTTTTGGCTTCGGGACACAAGTTAAGTTTGAACCGTTTAATGCGGTATTAAATTCTGGCTCTTTTCAACAATTTACATTTTTAAAGCTGTCACTTTTTGTTCACAAGGGCGGGATAACTGAAGATGGAAGATGAAAGTTTTGTAGTTCTATAAACAAAAAAAAACATTCAAATTTCTTGTGTAAGGTTGTAGCACTGAAAGAACTGACACCAAATGCGGTTTAGAGAGGTGATGCTAATGGCGTTGTTACAAAAGATAATACTAGCAACGTTTCTTGGAGAGATGACACTTATGATATTAGAGAGGCAGCACCAGTCTCGATTGCCTGAGAGATAATATCTCTGAAGACGTTAAAGAAATAACATCAGTGACGGTTGTTAGAGTGAAGGCGTTACAAAAAATGACACCTATAACAGCGTTAGCGAAGTGACACCAGAAATACTTTCCCTTATTGTCTGTTCCACTCAGTCAGCTCTAAAGTGACTATCACATGCTGTAACTTCTGCTTTCTCATGAACATGTTCAAAGACGTTTCACTGCCTCTCCTTGCCCTTCTAACTAGTTTTTTTTTACTATATTTTATTTGAAATGACATCGTCTTTTGATAAAACTTTGAAACATAATGGTAAGCCTACTAAGAGAATATTAAGCCCACTGACAGAATAGTAAGCTCACTGACAGAATGGTAAGCCCACTAAGAGAATAGTAAGCCCACTGACAGAATAGTAAGCTCACTGACAGAATGGTAAGCCCACTAAGAGAATAGTAAGCCCACTGACAGAATAGTAAGCTCACTGACAGAATGGTAAGCCCACTGACAGAATAATAAGCTCACTGACAGAATGATAAGCTTACTGACAGAATGGTAAGCCCACTGACAGAATAGTAAGCCCACTGACAGAATAGTAAGCCCACTGACAGAATAGTAAGCCCACTGACAGAATAGTAAGCTCACTGACAGAATAGTAAGCCCACTGACAGAATAGTAAGCTCACTGAAAGAATAGTAAGCCCACTGACAGAATAGTAAGCTTACTGACAGAATGGTAAGCCCACTGACAGAATAGTAAGCCCACTGACAGAATAGTAAGCCCACTGACAGAATAGTAAGCCCACTGACAGAATAGTAAGCTCACTGACAGAATAGTAAGCCCACTGACAGAATAGTAAGCTCACTGAAAGAATAGTAAGCCCACTGACAGAATAGTAAGCCCACTGACAGAATAGTAAGCCCACTGACAGAATAGTAAGCCCACTGACAGAATAGTAAGCTCACTGACAGAATAGTAAGCTCACTGACAGAATAGTAAGCTCACTAAAAGAATAGTAAGCTCACTGACAGAATAGTAAGCTCACTGACAGAATAGTAAGCCCACTGACAGAATAGTAAGCCCACTGACAGAATAGTAAGCTCACTGAAAGAATAGTAAGATCACTGACAGAATAGTAAGCCCACTGAAAGTATAGTAAGCTCACTGACAGAATAGTAAGCCCACTGACAGAATAGTAAGCCCACTGACAGAATAGTAAGCCCACTGACAGAATAGTAAGCCCACTGACAGAATAGTAAGCCCACTGACAGAATGATAAGCTCACTGACAGAATAGTAAGCTCACTGACAGAATAGTAAGCTCACAGTAAGCTCACTGACAGAATAGTAAGCTCACTGACAGAATGATAAGCCCACTGACAGAATGGTAAGCCCACTACGTGGTTCGTCTAATAAATGAAATCAGTCACGCAGAAAATCTATGACCAGGGATTACACACTAGCGGACTGCACCACAACAGAATTCTTTAGTTCAAGGGTTCTCAAATAGTGAGGCTTTTACTCCACACCCCTACCTCCAAGGGGGAAATTGTAGAATTTCTGCGGCAAGAGGGAAAGGGGGATTTATGACCACATATTGCGGAACACAAACTGTAAAAAGAAAGGTCAATATCCCATAATACATGATCCCATTTTCTCCCCAGGAAACCCCAAAATTCCCCACGGGTTGAGAACCCGGCTTTAGAAGACAGCTAGACTTATGTCATTAGATAAGAACTAGGGTTTTGGATATGAGGTAGAGCTATAGTTTTAGATTTGAGCTAGAGTTGTATTTCAGATATGAGCTGGAGTTTTGGCTTTAGATATGAACTAGAGTTATAGTTTTAGATATGAGATAGAGTTATCATTCATTCATTTGCATGTCCCTTACGGAACTTTGCCTCCCTAACAGCACTCCTATAGGCCTCTCGGTTGTGAGCACGATGGCCTGCTGCTGATGCATCCATTTGCAGATCGTCAACGATGTCTTGCAGCCATCTTCGCCTTGGTCTTCCTCTCTTTCTTTTTCCCATTATGTATCCTTCCAATACTGTCTTCTCAAATTATCATGACGTTTAACGTGTCCAAAATATTTAAGTTTTCTCTCTTTAATCCTCTTTACTAGCCAGCCGTCTTCAATATTAAGCTCTTGTAGTATAGATATGCACAAAAATCATTGGAAGCAGCAGAAATGTGGTTTATTAGAAGAATGTTGCGAATCCCCTGGACAGCAAAAATAACTAATGAAGAATGTATGAGAAGAGCTGGAGAGACAAAAAAACCTTGTCAGAAAGATAAGAGAGAGACAATAATTGGTGTATAAGTATACAACTATACACTAAACACTGCAGTAAAGCTGTGATACTAGAATGTATAAAATTGGAAAAAAGTAGGAGCAGCTTTATTACTTAACGATTACAAAGTTGTGACGTTTCGGCGTGAGCCTTAATCATACAAAAACATACAGGACGAAGAAATAGGGAGAGGAGATAAAGTATAGATTTACATGAATACTGTAAAAAAAAAAAGGTACTTAGCTGTAAATAAGGTGTGGCTTGTCTGGCGGTGTGTGTCAGGAATTGATCTGGTAGGACGTGGAAATTGTTTAAATAGAGACCTGTGACATGTGGTCGGTGGGTTGTAACTGGGAGTGGTGGATGGGGAACCGGGGAGGGGAGAGAGAGTGACGCACTACTGGCCTAGCTAGGAGAATTTGAAACAGGTGATTGGGGAAGAGATGTTGCAGAGAAGAGGGGTTGCTGAGAAAATAGCGGGGTTGCAGAGTGATGCTGTGAGGAAGTTTGAAAAGTAAAAAGGGGTGGATTTAGTGGAGAGGTACTATAATGATTGAAGAAGATGATGTTACGTGTAACTAAACAGCGAGTTTAACCCATGTGGTTCCAGCGTCCCATAATTTTGAATGCACCGGTTCTCAAGTGCCAGGCGGCTTGTGTCATCTGCGTGACATTGTTTAATGGCTGTTACCAGAAAATCAGATTTGCCTCTGTGGTTGGGGCCATTGAAATGATTTGGGACTGGTTTCGAAGCATGCTGGGTGATGTCGTATAGATGTTTTTGCATGCGGTCCCCTAATCTGAGGCCAGTCTCACCGATATATGTTATCCTGCATCTTTTGCACACGATGACATATATCACATTTCGGGACTCGCATGTGAATCCCTCATGAAGAGTGAGGATAGTTTTGGGAAAGGTGATTGTTTTCGTTTCCCAAACTACAGGGCAGGTAACGCAGCGGGGGCGGTTACATTTTCTGGTGCCAAATTCTCTGCAACATCTCTTCCCCAATCACCTGTTTCAAATTCTCCTAGCTAGGCCAGTAGTGCGTCACTCTCTCTCCCCTCCCCGGTTCCCCATCCACCACTCCCAGTTACAACCCACCGACCACATGTCACAGGTCTCTATTTAAACAATTTCCACGTCCTACCAGATCAATTCCTGACACACACCGCCAGACAAGCCACACCTTATTTACAGCTAAGTACCTTTTTTTTTTACAGTATTCATGTAAATCTATACTTTATCTCCTCTCCCTATTTCTTCGTCCCGTATGTTTTTGTATGATTAAGGCTCACACCGAAACGTCACAACTTTGTAATCGTTAAGTAATAAAGCTGCTCCTACTTTTTTCCAATTTTATACATTCAAGAGAGAGACAATGTACTTTCATAGGACATGCAATGAGAAGAGGGGGCATTGAAAATATTATAACAACAGGAAAAATAGAAGGAAGAAGATCAAGAGGAAGACCAAGAGAAATGATACTGGACAGTCTGACGGGATGGTGTGAGAGGAGATCACCAACTGAACTGATGGCCTGCATGAAGGATCGGGTACTCTTAAGAAGCATAATAGCCAACGCCAGTCGGCACGGCACCTGATGATGATGAGTATAGATATATTTGTTCTTTTTTGTGTCCACGATATTTGGAGAATTCTTCTGTAGCATTTACATTCAAAGGCATTTATGTGTTTCTCAGCTGTTTTGTTAATTGTCCAGGTCTCACAGGCATATGTTGCGATTGGAAAGATGCATGCCCTTAAAAATCTTATTTTTGTGGTTCTGTCTGTTTCTCTCCACATATTCTTTATTTGTTTTACTTTCTGAAGAGCGATAGATTCCTCCTTTTAATTTCCCTCATTGTATCTCCATTATTAGTTAGTAGTGATCCATGATATTCAAAACTCTCCACTTCTTCTAGTTTTTCCTCATGGATACACATTTCAGTTGCCTTGTTTGTTTTGTCAGTTGTCATCAATTTAGTTTTCTTTGCATTAAGATAGAGGTTCTGCTCTTCGCTGTTCTTACGGACTGATATAATTAGTTTTTCCATACCTTTTTGTGTTGTGGACAGTAATACTGTGTCATCAGTATATCTAATCTATGGTATTTCGTAACCTCCAATTGTTATGGCATCGTAATATTCTGTCTACATCTTCTCTAACATTCCGATAGAGTTATAATTTCGGATATGAGCTATTTACTAATTGTGTCCGACTTTCATGTTCTTGTTTAACTGTAGAGTAAAATGAAAAGCTTTCAGAAATTACGACAGAACGCTAAATACATTATTCTGTTCTTGAAGCTTTCTATGATACAAGCGTAAGAGAGAAACTAGCAAGTGTTCAGTGTTTATATCTGCTAGAAGATTTGCCTCCACGAACAAAGAGAAGTTCCTTTGTTCCAGATGAACGCTCTATAACGCGTTATCATTGAGTTATATCATAGAAACTGATAACTTCTTTTGAAGCCATAGAAAGCTTTATTTCTCATCCTTTCTTTGTTTCTTTATTTACCATTTTATTGTTTATTTCTTTATATTTTTACTTCTTGTATTATGATTATTATTATTATGTTCTATCGAGCCAATTTTGTTTTATGGATGTGAAGCATGGTCCATGAATAAGAGAGTACAACGAGAAATGGAGGCCATGGAGATGTGGTTCATAAGAAGGATGCTGAAGGTACCATGGACAGCTAAGAAAACCAACGAATAAGTCTTAAGAGAGCCTGGAGTTAAAAGGCAAATTACAGCAAAATCAGAGGCAGACAAGCGAGACTTGTAGGACATTTTCTGAGAAGAGGAAAATTGGAACACATTGTGACAACTGGAAAAACTGAGAGAAGAAGAGACAAAGGAAGAGAGAGAGAGAGAGAGAAGTTACTGGATGAAAGACAGAGAGAGAGAGAGAGAGAAGTTACTGGATGGGCTGTCAGTGTGGCTAGGAATAAAGTCACCGGCGGATCTCATAATCAAGTCTAAAGACAGGGAATTGTGGAGAGAAATGATCGCCTATGCCATGCGACACGGCACTTGATTGATTGATTATTATTACTATTACTAACAACAGTAATAGTCGCATATGTAGCAATGCAGCAGTAGTAGTAATAGTAGTTGTAAAAGTACTAATAGTAGCAGTGGTTATAGTAGTGCTAGTAATAATCGTAGTCACAATATCTGTTACACGCGTATACATAATTTCAAAGTTAGTCAACCGTTTAAGCGCCCATGTTCATACTTAGGACTACTAGATTACGCCGAGAGCTAAGACAGGTTCAGAGTTATGGGTTTTTACAAGAGCTAGAGTTATGACTTCATATAAGAGCTAGAATTATCGGTTTACGTAAGAACTAAAGTTATGGTTTTATATAAGAGCTAATTAAATAAGATCTGGAGCTATAGTTTTATATCACAGCTTGAGTTGTGTCTTTATATTAAAGTTATGGTTACTCCTTTAAGTCAGAGCTTTGGTTATGGCTTTAAGGTAAGGTTACTGTTAAACCTAACATTTGTGTTGCAGTAAGTTATGATTTAGTGGTTGGGTTAAGATTTAATGTCAGAGTTATGATTGAGGCTAGAGTTGAAGTTAAGGATTCAGATTACTTCAAGATAGGGTTCGGAATTAATATTAGGCTTAAGATTAAGTTTAGCAATGGGGGATCAAGGTAAAGCTACTGTAAGGATCTGAAATATCTCAATCTAATCAGTTGCTGTTGGCTGTATATCTTACTGTCTGATATATTGTTTACTCTGCTTTCAGCTAGCACAAGGTATATTGGTGATCATTGCTGTTACGGTAATTTTTTTAAAACAGGTTGTACAGCTAATAGCTAATTGTCTTCTTAAGCTAAGTCTTTGGTATGGGAGGCGACCTATTCCGGGCGTGGAGGGAAAATGTAAAATCTGGAATTCCTGTTTTTAATAAAGGAAAATCTTTTCCTGCATTTTCAGACGTTCTGTTTTACGTGTGTTCTAAATGTATAAACTGGGGGCGGGGGGGGGGGGGGGAGAGAGAGAGAGAGAGTAGGAACAGCTTTATTACTTAACGAGTACACAGTTGTGATGTTTCGGTGTGAACCTTAATCATACAAAAACATACAGGACAAAGAAATAGGGAGAGAAGAAAAAAATATATATTCACGTGAATGCTGTGTTAAAAGCAGGGATGGAAAAAAATAGAATAAAATAAAATAAATGGAGCACTTAGTTGTGACTTGTAAGAAGCTGTGTCCAGAAATGCACATGGTGGAGTGTTTATTTTATTAACGTATATACGCGGCTGTCGTTATAAGAGAAAGCAAGATATGTGGTATAATTATGTCACATAGATATATTTTTAAAATCTCTTTTCCGGACAGACGCGGGTAATAACTTAGTGTAAGGTTATCCTAATTTCTAGTTTGAAATTTACATTTCAGGCGAAAGAAGACTTTGACAGAGAAGTAGAGATCATGGCATCATTTGACCACGACAATATTCTCAAACTTCTCTGCGTCGTAGCTCAGGGTAAGAGAGAACCTGTCTTCTTAAGTTACCTGGTGTTTTCCCCCAAAATTTGCTTGGTTTCATGTTATTCTGTGAATTATGTCTTTTCATATTCTTATCTTCTTTTACAAGATCTTAAATTTGGATCATGTTTTTGTTTTGTTTTGTTTTGTTTTCCTCTTTCCAGCTTTAACATTTACCCATACATTGTCTGACCCTTTGTTTGCTATATATGTTACTTTTTTGTTCTTTGTACTTGGTTGTCCCTTTTTCAAATGTTTTTTTTTCATTTTTTCCTGCTCTTTTTTTTTTTTAAATCATCATTTCAATCCTACACTTATCTTTACTTCTTGCCCTTTTTTTAAATATTATTTTTCAACAATTTAAAAGTCTCTTTTTGGTGTTAAAAATAGTATGTGTTAGCAGTTTGTGGAAGTTATTAAGTGTCATCTTGATGATGGATGTATCTGACACTGTTAACAATAATTTGACATGATCGACCATATGTGCACCAAACTGCGTCCTGCAAGGTTTGAGTTTTTTTTTTATTTCGCTGGCGTATTCTATCTTTCATTTCAGTTCTTATTTCAAGTCAAATAGTGAGTAGATCATTATGTGGCATTCATTACTAATTCTCGTGGTCCATAGAATAATCCTGGATGGATGGATTGCTAATATCCATGTATTTCAGTTTTGGTCTCCATTGCGTCCTCCATCGCTCTGGACATTTGAGCTAAGGCTGTCGTCCACTCTTGCTGCTTCTCTTACCCATCTTAACCTTCCTCCTCTGCGTGCTGTCTTCATGATCTGGCCGTGCTGTCTTCATGATCTGGCCGTGCTATCTTCATGATCTGGCCGTGCTGTCTTCATGATCTGGCCGTGCTGTCTTCATGATCTGGCCGTGCTGTCTTCATGATCTGGCCGTGCTGTCTTCATGATCTGGCCGTGCTGTCTTCTTGATCTGGCCGTGCTGTCTTCATGATCTGGCCGTGCTGCAGCAGTTCAGAGCTCATCTGGGTAGCTAGTTTATGGCGCAGCGTCGTGGAGGACCATGATGCCCCATGGACCTGTGAGGAGGGGCGCGTCCCCTCACTCACAGACGGTAAAGGTAAGCCCTCAGCATCAAGCAGCAATAAAGAAGAGCAAGGAGGAGAGAAAGAACTAGAGAAAGCGTACAGAGAAGTCTGGTCTTGCTTCAGAAGCATATCGACACGTGGTAAGAAATGACCAAAGAGTGTTGATAAGACTACTGCAGTTACGGCTGCTACGTGTATAACCTTTTATCACTATTACTAAAAGTTCTAACTAAAGCCAGTGCTAAAATTTGCCAGCAAAAGCTAGCAGAGATTTCGTGGGAGTAGTAAACACCTTCGATGAGTTTTATACCAGTTAGTCAGACTTGGCTAAAACGTTAAAAACAACAACAACAAAAAACTCTGCACGAGATGTTTCTACACTACTATGTTATTGCTGCTACTAAAACCACTTCTGTTATTCTTACTAACACTTTCACTATTACTTCTGCTACTATCACAAATGCAGCTACTATTTCTACTACTGCTACTGCTACATTTGTCATTATCTTGGCTGCTACAGTTTTTCAAAATGTCAAAATTTCCATATTCCTTCCCCTTTTTTTTTCAGTCTTCCTGGAAGTGTGAGTTACTTTCTGTACAGTCGATTAATGGAGATGTTGAGGCACAGCATCGCGTTGGCTTGGCAAAGTGTCACAACAACTATTTTTTCTTTCAGACCCTGACTGTTTCTAAACGGCAGGCTATGTGCAATATTTCTTTAGTAAACCCCACCGCAATCAAAACTATGGGAATCCCTGCTACGTTAGTCAGGATAGGCCTGCTACTGGAGGTACCAACGGAGAGGTGTGACAGGGTCTTGGTCAGCCATGGTTCGCCAGCTCTAACGCTAGCATGTCAGGTATGGGTCTCTGATTGCCAGATCTGACAGCGTCCTCGCCCATATATTTCGCATATAGCTTGTCTTTATATGACAGTTCTTGTGAAACTGAGAACTGCGTTGCTGTGACGGTATTTGGTCAAGGGAATCTAATGTTTAAGCAGCAGCACACAAATACGCTTTCATAACCGACTAAAACCACTCTTGTCTTGGAATTAATTGCAGGAACTGACGGGAGTCCTTACATGGTATTTGAGTACATGGAGCACGGAGACCTTTCAGAGCTTCTGAGAAGTAACGACCCACATTTCAGAGACCGAGGCGGGAAGTTTATCTCGCTAAATAAGGTTAGTTCGTGTTTTTTAAAAATTCTCTTTAGTATCCTCAATGATCGAAGAGCGTCTATGTTCTGTTCGATAATGAAGATAGTAGTAAAGTTATCTAAGACAGTTTTTCGTGACTTCGCTTCGGACTAGAAGTATGTAAGAACAGGTGATAAAATGTTCTTCCGTCGCTAATTTTCAGAGAACTGCAGTTATTACTATCATGTGCCATCTCCCTATGGAAGGTTACCTACAGCGGATCTACAGCTTGACCTGTCTTTTGCTTTCGTGGCTTCCACCAGCCAAGCTGGACCATGTCCTTCTCTTGATGTTGTCCACCCTGCCACATCGTTGCCATCCTTTTGTTCTTTTTTTCCCTGCCACTAAAGGGAAAAAAAAAGAACTGCAGTAAGAAGCTTCTAAGATTCATCCGCCATGAATACTACGTCGGACTATTTTCTAAGGGAGCTAACAGGGTTTTGTCTTGGCAGTAGTTGCCTTGCCCTGACGTTAGCGTAAATTTCCCACATTCCAAGTCTCAAGGGACAAAAACCATTAAATGGACACAGTATTTATTATATGGAGATCAAGGGATGTGGATAATCTTCTGAGATGGGCCATTTGAGTCACGTATTCACAATACATCTTTGGTTGTTTATGTACGTTTGTTTTCTTGTTGCTTATCTACGTTTGTTTTCTTGTTTTCAGCTATTGTATAGACCTAAATCCTCAAAATAAAGTCCTTTTCTTTAGCTTCCCAGAGGGGAAAATATTTCATTTCTGGTGAGCAGACGTCTGACCTAGGAAAGCGGATGAGCAAATGAAAACTATAAAAAAAACGACCATAAAAAAACGACCATAAAAAACGACGCCTGTACAATAATTACGAATCGGTGGTGACATCGCACTAAAAAGAAGTCACGTGACCTATAAATTACGACGACAAACTCATTCGCGGCTTTATCACACAGCAGGGGCGTGAGACGATAAGCTGAAGGAACGTTACGGTCCGGGCACGTGAGAAGGTGGAGGAAGATAATGGAAAGACAACGAAAAGCCGCCTGACTGATAGACACGGTAACGTTTTGGTCAAGGATGTGAGGGGAGAAGTGAAAGCTGGGAAAATGAGGGCCAGGTCGAGACGGCCAATCAGGTTGTGAGCTATGTCGAGACACCCAAAGAAGTGGTGAGACAAAGAAAATGACAAATCTAAACAAAGAACGACAGTAACAAAGTCTGTATCTCCGTGGGGAAATAAGCGCATATTAATCCTCTGTGAAAACCAACACAATAAAGAAGACACTTACATCAGTAGTTAACTAATAATAATGTACAATAAATATCATGAATGTTCCGCAGTGCACAATCATAAGCCAGGTTATGACGTTATATAAAGAAAAGAAATGGGAAATGTTAACAAATAATTAATAATAAATGTAATATACAAGGTGGATGTAGGAGAAAACAAAAGCCTTCAATACGTATCAAGACTGAAAAGTACATGAGGAAGGCGGCAAGACAAGACAAGACAAGACAAGACAAGTAGTACAGATTCACCAAATAATTCAGGGAGTTGAAAAAAATCAGTTACAAAAAAGAACCCGCAAAAAAAAAAAAAAACAGGAATTAAACTTAAGAAAACTGTTCTTCGTACAAACAGCTTATAAGTCTGAGACAATAAAATCTTCTTACTTCGTCACAAAATACACAGACGCTTATAAGTCTCAGACGTTTTGTATAATCTTCTTACTTTAATTCGAGAGTCATTGCAGAGCCAAATGGTGATGAGAATGTCTAGGCTTTGAGCGACATAATATACAAGGCCCGACAATTAAGTAAGGAGACTGATTTTATTGTGGCCAAGACAAAAATGCAATCTGTTAAGCAAAGCATGGAATCCAAAGACCTTCATCTGTGATCTGGCAACTTTTCATCACCGGCCGATAACCAGATGACGAACAAGCGCCATTTTGTTGACCTAGTTAGAGGTGCATTGTTACATAATCAGCGTGGAGCAAAAAGCTAACATTAAAATCCATTGAAACAGTTGAATTGATGCGACAAGTTTATGGGGATAATTATTTATCTCGTGAAAAGATATTCAGGTGGTATTCACGATTCAAAAGTAGTGTGGAAATGATTACAAATGCAACTAGCCATGGATGCCCAATTTCTGTTCTTAATGAGGAACTCATTGCAAAAGTCAGAGAAAACGGATACCTGAAGATCTTTGTTTGA
Organism: Achatina immaculata; assembly: GCA_009760885.1. Lineage (NCBI taxonomy): Eukaryota > Metazoa > Mollusca > Gastropoda > Stylommatophora > Achatinidae > Lissachatina > Lissachatina immaculata. The sequence goes on along the minus strand of CM019713.1, from coordinate 27,037,757 downwards.
CTTTGAGGTTGATGGCAGATGAATTTGGTGTTAACCGAGAGACCATTCGTAAAATTTTAGTGGAAGATTTGGGCAAGAAAAAAGTTGCTTGCCGGTTTGTACCACATGCGTTGTCTGATGACCAAAAACATCAGCGTGTTGAGTACGCAAAGGACATGATCAAAACGTGTCGCAGAAATAAACATTTCTTAAATTTGGTTGTTGCAGATGATGAAGCATGGATTTTCCTCTATGATCCCATAACTAAACGACAAAGTGCTTAGTGGAAGTCATCATCATCATCAAAAGGCAAAGCAACTCGACTTCAAAAGTCGAAAGTGAATACAATGTTGGCGTGCTTCTACGACAGCAAAGGAGTTATTCACAAAGAATTTATTCCAGATGGACAGACTTCACTGCCAAAGTTTATTTAAGTATTTTGAAACACCTATTGAAAAGCATTTTGCGAGTCCGACCCGAGTATTCAACACCTGGCAGTTTTTTTTTTCCTTTTTCATGATAATGTACCGGCTCACCAGGTTGTAGTTGTACAGGAATTTTTGGCCAAAAACAAGTGTGTTCTCAACCATCCACCCTATTCCCCCAATTTGTCTCCCTGTGATTATTTTACATCCCCAAAATTAAAGTTACCATTGAAAGGACGCTTCTTTGACGATACTGATGACATCCAAAGGGCCGTAACATCGAGCCTAAGGGCCATACCAACGTAAGAACTGCAGAGATCGTTCCAGTGTTTGTTAGATTGTGCCACTCACTGTATCGAAGGGGCTTACATTGAATAAAATATAGATAATGTCTTCAACTGTTGTTTATTTTACTTTTTATGTAATTAGTCTCATTACTTAATTGTCGGACATTGTATAGACGTTTGAACAAATGAATATGATGAACATAATGAACATGATGAACATTATGAACATAATTAACATGATGAACATAATGAACATGATGAACATAATTAGCATGATTAACATGATCATGCACAGGTGATTTATCCACGCTTTGAGCAATGTAATACATAGCCCTGTGATCACCGTGTCAATAGGCAGTGTAATATAAAAAAATGTAATTCTGTCATGCATTAGAGGCACATAGGGATATGGTGTTAGTGCCCATATTTTCCTTGACCTGTCAGCACACTAGAGGGTGATATGGTCAGTATCACGCCTGGCCGCCTTTCCTTCCCCAACTCCAGAAGAAATCGGGTTCCCATTTCTACAGCTATGTTACTGGGGGGGGGGGGGGTGTAGTGTGCCTCCGGCCGGATTCGAACCCCCGACATTCGCCATGAGAGACCAGTGCACTAACCACTTCGCCACTCAGACACCCAGTGTAATATAAAGCAATGTGATTTATCCACGCTTTGCGCAATATAATATATGGCCATGTGATCGCACGCGCTTAGAGCAATATAATATACGGAAATGTTTTGAAACAAGTGAACAAGTGATAATTTTTTCAGACTTACAGGAAGAAAATTTCCGGCTGAAACATCATCTAGTGAACGTTAGAATGTGGTAAAATATTGTAACTGTTGTAACAGCTTGCCAGTGGCTGGTCAGCAGACGTTACAAAGACCTCTTGCCAGGAATGGACAGCTAGATGCCAGCTGTGACCCATATTCTCCATCAAGAAAACTTCAGTGTCTTGAGACCGCAGTAAAATTCATATCTGAAATCTGAATTTAACATTTGAAGAAGAAAAAGAAAGAAGAATAAATAAACAAAGAGCAATGTTTTTAAACTTGGCAGAAAACAAGTTGGATAGATCCGCGAGATCCACGTACATGTAACAGCTGTAGAGAGGTGGATGTTAAACTGAATACACAAGTCGAAAACAGAGCGTTGTAGGCAAACTCTATCACTTCAGTCATGGACCTGTACAGATAATGGAATAACGCACTGAAATGTTTATAAGATAAACATATTTAAATGTTTGTAAGATACACATATTTAAAAGTTTATAAAATAAACAAATTTAAATGATGATCTGCAAATGGATGCATCAACAGCAGACCATCTTGCTCACAACCGAGAGGCCTACAGGAGTGCTGTTAGGGAGGCAAAGATCCACAAGGGACATGCAAATGAATGAATGAAATGAAATGTTTATTAGATACACATATTTAAAAGTTTATAAGATAAACAAATTCAAATTTTTGTCAAGATTATTTCCTATCAAATGTCTGCAACTCTCTAAAAATAATAGACTTCTTTAGGAGCATATCAGCAAGTGATTAGATGGACACAGACAAAATCATTTCTCCACATAATCTGCTAAAGTGAAGAAGGAGACGCCCATCTATCCGTCTCAAAATTGTCCAAATTTTACATCTGTCTGTTTAGAAAGAAAGAAAACGTTGTTTCTACTTTGACTATATGTTTCGTTCCTACGTCCATGTTTTCAATCTCCCCTGTTTTCGGCCAGTTTTCTCTCCCTTGACGGGCGTCTACAGCACCTACATGTCTGTTTCCTGTCCTAGCCCATTTCCTGTCTGATCGGCCATTTTGTCAAGAAGGCACTTTGAAGACTCCGTCGAAGACAGTAACTTATATGGCACGACAGACGCACGTGACTGTCCATGCCGTCACTGCGGTTTATAACGCTCACGTGACAGTCTAAGGCCTCAGAAGCAAAGAAGTCCTTGTGGATCAACGAGACAAAGTTACGAGAGGTCTGGCCTTGATGGACATATAATAGTCAAGGGATCTTGTTGACGTCGTCTTCTCACCATTTGGGCTCGTGTTGGAAATGTCAAGTGAAAGAGAAACGAGCATAAAAAAAACCTAGTGCAGTGGTTCTTAGGCTGGGGGTCCGCGGACCAGCAAATATTTGACCCGCTTAAAAATATATTTGCGTAGTTTGTGCTTTCTCTCTCTGTCTCTCTATCCCTCTCTGTCGTTCTCTGTCTGTCTGTCTCTCTCTCTCTCTCTCTCTCTCTCTCTTTCTTTGTCCAATTCTTTACCCTTTAAAAATAAAGATCATTCATTCATTCATTATGTCTCTCTCTATCTCTATCTCTGTCTGTCTCTCTGTCTCTCTGTGTCTCTCTCTCTCTATCTGTCTTTGAACCTTCAGGTGACCAAGGCACATGGGGACTTCCTCAAGGGTTTTCCACAAACGCCAGTCTTTGGCCTTTTTCTTCCGCTCTTGCCCATGTGAGCCCTCTATTGCTCAGAATCTTCTCTTTTGTTCTTCTCCGTGTCTCCCTTGGTCTACCCTTATCCCTGTTCCCCTGGGGTGTCCATCTCAGAGCTATTTTTGGCAGCGAGTCACCAGTCATCCGGAACCTTCTGTTCACTGGTTTGTTTTTTTTGCTTTATTCTTTCACGAGGAGTCCACGGCAACTCTGGGGTCGAACTACGACACTAGTAGAAGCCATCTGCCTGTGAAGATTCTGCCCACAAAACTACGGTAAAGAGCAACTATTCCTCTCCTGGCTGAAGTCGCCCTCACCTTCGTTAATTCTTTTTGCACAGTTCTTTTTTCTTCTACATTCCTTTTTTTAAATTGCTTTCTATTCGGCGGCTATTTTCTACATTTCTTGTATACATCTCCTTCCTACATTTGTTTTCTATACATCTTCTGAACAATTATTTTATAAATTTCTTTCTACAGTTCTTTTTCTCTGTTTTCTTCTATGTTCATGTCTGATGTATTAGCAGCAGGGCATCTTGCTTACAACCGAGATACCTTCAAGAGAGCTTTTAAGGAAGCAAAGTTCCGTATGGGTCATGCTCAAGAATGAATGAATATTTCACTTCTGCTTTTCTTTTCTTCATGTTTCCTCTACACTTACTTTATACAGCTATTATCTACCGTTATTTTCTACATTTTTTTCGAGCTTTGGTTCTTAAATAGCTATATTCTTAGAATCTTTCTTGTTCTTCTTTGTATATTTTTATGCACTGCAGTCTCGGACATAGTATATGAGGTGTTCATTTTTACACGAGCACCAGTTTTATTTTCATATACTGACAATTCATTTCAGCATAGCTCACCCAGCATGCAGTCCTCACAGCATAAACTGTTCCTTACTATTTCTTTTACCTTTGTTGAATGGAATTAACACATAAATGCCTTTGAATGTAAATGCTACAGAAGAGTTCTTCAAATATCATGGACACACAAAAAGAACAAATATATCCATACTACAAGAAGTTAACATTAAAGAAGGTTGGCTAGTAAAGAGGATTAAACAAAAAAAACGTAAATATGTTGGACGTATTAAATGTCATGATAATCTAGAGAAGACCGTCTTGGAAGGGTACATAATGGGAAAAAGAAGGAGAAGAAGACCAAAATGAAGATGGGTGCAAGACATCGTTGATCGTTGATGATCTGCGAATCGATACATCAGCGACAGGACATCTTGCTTCCAACCGTGAGGCCTATAGGAGAGCTGTTAAGGAGGCAAAATTCCGCAAGGGACATGCGAATGACTGAGTGAATGGAATTAGACTACAGCTGATCTCTAAGGCACTGCCTTCTCATGCGCAAACGTTCACTACTCTAGATATTACACTTTCCTCACTCTGAACTAGTCAGCAGAATTATGGGATATGCATTTCTGTCCTTTCTGGTGCAGTCAGTCATTTGCATGTCCTTTGAGGAACATTTGTAGACTGTCAACGATGTCTTGCAGCCATCTTCGCCTTGGTCTTCCTCTCTTTCTTTTTCCTATTATGTACCCTTCCAAGACGGTCTTCTTTAAATTCCCATGACGTTTAATGTGTCCAAAATATTTAAGTTTTCTCTCTTTGCTATTCAAACTTCTTCAACATTAAGTTCTTGTAGTATGGATATATTTGTTTTTTTTTTTTGTTTCCTTGATATTTGAAGAACTCTTCTGTAACATTTACATTCAAAGGCATTTAAGTGTTTCTCAGCTGTTTTGTTAAGTGTCCAGGTCTCACAGGCATATGTTGCGATGGGAAAGATGCATGCTCTTAAAAATCTTATTTTTGTAGTTGTGTCTGTTCCTCTCCACAGCTTCTTTAGTTGTTTTACTTTTTTGAAGGGCGATAGATGTCCTTTTAATTTCTCTCATTGCATCTCCATTATTTAGTAATGATCTAAGATCTGGTGTAGTATTTGTAATATTACTTACACGAATTTTTGTGTCTGGTTTTTGTTTAGAATGACCTCGTGGATATCAGTGTGCAGATAGCCAATGGGATGAGTTACCTTGCAGCCCAGCGATTCGTCCATCGTGACCTGGCCACACGGAACTGCTTAGTCGGGTCTGGGCTCATAGTAAAAATATCTGATTTTGGAATGTCCAGGGACATTTACACAACAGACTACTACAGGGTAAGTGTCAAAATATAGACAGGCAGACAGACAGAGAGGATAGATAGATAGATAGATAGATAGATAGATAGATAGATAGATAGATAGATAGATAGATAGATAGATAGATAGATAGATAGATAGATAGATAGATAGATAGATAGATGGATGGATGGATGGATGGATGGATGGATGGATGGATGGATGGATGGATAGATAGATAGATAGATAGATAGATAGATAGATAGATAGATAGATAGATAGATAGATAGATAGATAGATAGATAGATAGATAGATAGATAGATAGATAGATAGATAGATAGATAGATTATTTTGAAGTGCTCTTGGTGTTTTAATATCTGTTATTTCAACAAAGTTCGTGGCCATAGTGTCTCGCTACATTCTATAGTCTCCGTTCATTTATACTGCGATAGACAAAGGGAGTCATAGAAAGACAGAGAGAGAGAGAGAGAGAATCATAAGATGAGAAAAAGAGAGTAAGAAGATGAGATAGGGAGGAAAAAAAAAGAGTCGAAGAGAGAAAAAAGAGTTAGGGAGAAGGTTAGAGAGAATAAGAATCAAGAGATAGGGAGAGAGAGAAAGAGAGAGAGGGAGAGAGAATGGAGAGAGAGAGAGAAGCAAACTCATATACTAAATTGTATGTATAGTAAATCTATTTTATTTTATAATAATCGTATATGTTTTACTACGGGCTTGGTTGTTTATCGTACACAATTAACGTTCTTGACGTCAACTTGTCTTAAACCTTCTCCCTTTTCTTGACATAAATTAATGAACGACCTCTTGGCCACAGTACTGGGGCTTCGGTTTCGGGGGAGGATGGGTGTGGGGTGGGGGTGGGGCAGTACTAGTCCTCGCTGCCTTTGTTTTTCACACCCAGGGTAGCACCCCCCCCCCCTCGGTCAGCAAAAATCCGTCCCCAGCGAGTCAGACGAACACGAGAACTTCTAGTCAGTAACAGAAATAATAATAATAACAATAATAAGAAGAATATGAATAAGAAGAAGGAGAAGAAGAAGAGATAAGAGACATTAGGCGATGAATTTATTCAAAGTCTTGTCAGATCAAATTAACAAGAGCGTGGTTGTAAGGACGGGCAAACATCACTTCTTTAAAACTTGTACATGGAACGTCCAGGCCGGATTCTCAGGGAAGACGGCATCTTCAGTTTTTTCTGTCTCTTTCTGTTTCTTGTCTTATACGTGCAGTTTTTATGAATTTCTCTCTCCCCCCCCCCCCTTTTCTCTCTCTCTCTATCTATCTTCTCCCTCTCTCTCTCACTCTCTCTCTCTCTTGTCTCATACACGTAATTTTATGAATTTCTCTCCCTCCCTCTCTTTTTCTCTCTTTCTCACGCACGCACACACACACACAGTTTCTATATCTCTATATGTGTCTCTCTCTTCCTCTTCCCACTCTCTCTCTCTCTCTCTCTCTCTCACTTTCTCACACCATCTGTCTCTGTCTTCTTTTTTCTATTATCTCTTAAAGGAAATTTTAATTTCATTTTCTTTTTTATTCCTTCCTTTCTTTGTATTTCTTTCTTTCCATCTTTTTTATTCTTTTTCTAATATTTATCTCTTGTATTAGTTTTTTTTCTTCTCAATTTTTTTTCTTTTAAACAATCCTTCTTTTGTCTTTTGCATTCTTTCTTCTATTCTCTTCAGTACTACCACTCATCTTCTCTCTCTCTCTTTCTCTCTCTGTCTCTCTCTCTCTCTGAAAGATGGAGTGATGAAGGGCAGAACGTAAGGCGGGCCTGTGTGCCCAATTCTTTAACCTTTAAAAATAAACATCATTCATTCATTCATTCATTTTGTCTCTGTCTTTGTCTCTGTCTCTCTCTCTCTCTTTCTCTCTCTCTCTCTTTTACCTTCTTTGTGGTCTTCTGTCAATAGTTAGGTTGACTTTACCTTCTTTGTGGTCTTCTGTCAATAGTTAGGTTGCTTTACCTTCTTTGTGGTCTTCTGTCAATACTTAGGTTGCCTTTACCTTCTCTTTTCTCTTCCAGTGATGCGACCCCTAGCTCGCCAAGCTAATTATCTGCCAGCTAGACGCCCTGCACGTGACAGCTGACAGTCTTCTTAGTAAATAAAATGATTTATGACTTTCTCTGGCTGTATGCTTGTGGAATGAAAGGAATATTGTATATCACAGAGAGAGAGAGAGAGAGAGAGAGAGAGATGGAAGAGAAAGAGAGGGAGGGCGTGATCTAGAAACCGAGAGGAGGAGGGAGCCAGAGTGATAGAGAGAGGGAGAAAAGGACCAAGAGGGGCAAGGGGCGTGAATGAAAGCGAGCGAGAAAGATAGAAGGTGCGAGAAAGAGAGAGAGAGGTAGCAAGAGAGGAGGAGACAGAGTGAGCGAGCAAGTGAGGGGAAAAGTGAGAGAGAAGAGTGGGAAAGATGAAAGAGAGAGAGAGAAACGAGAGAGGGAGGGAGAGCCCCATGGAAAGAAAGAGGAGGAGGGAGTGAGAGAGTGTGAGCGAGAGAGAGAAGGGAGAGAGATCATGAGAGACGAAACTAGAGAAAGAGGTAGAACGAGAGAGAGAGAGGGGGGGAGGGAGTCAGCGAAGGAACAGCAGAGAGACAGAGAGACCTCCATACTTTTCATTACATTCCCCGGCTACATTCCCCCATTACATTCCCCGGCTACATTCCCCCCACTACTTTCTCCCTTTACATTCCTCAGCTACATTCCCTGACTGTATTCCTCGGCTGAGTAGTATCAGAGTAAATTATGACATCTCTGCCTGGTTTATATCCGGGTCAGATATACCACCCACCCCCCACCTCCCAGAAGTTAAGGCCGACGATTTATAAGAGTACAGTGCCCCTAACCCACTTTATTCAAATCTGTGAGGAAAATATCCCCTATAAGACAAACAGATACAGGCATACTTCATAACAGTTCTATTTGTTCTTTGTGAGACTACGGCTTCGACAACAAAGCATCCTCATCATGATCATCACCACCACCATCATCATCATCGTCATAGAAATCAGGAAGGTACCATTGCTTCCAGAAAATGAAAAACAGCAAAGTTTTGATTAGAAGGCGTATACTTAAAGAAGTATTGTATAAAATCAAAATATACTCTTTGAATATATATATATATATATATATATATATATATATATATATATATATATCGCTTATAGTTATACGAATGTTATTTTTCATTAAGCTCTCCTTTATCATCAGTTATAGAATGCAGTAGGATTCCTCCATAACAACCCTCTCTCTCTCTCTCTCTCTCTCTCTCTCTCCTGTCTGTCTCAGACACGTAGACTGACAGAACAGCACTGACAACAAACGATGCAGACAACGATTAGAAGAACAAAACAGTCAAGATAAATATCTCGTGAGAAAGAAACGCCTAGTGCAATGTAATCTAGTCTTTAGGGCGGGAACACTGTTCTTTACAGGGAGAAGAAAAAGAGTCTTGCGACTCTGTAAATAAGAGTCACTTTAAGACGTGATCTACATTATTAAAAGAGTGCTCAGGCGAGAATTATAAAAGGGAGAGGGAGAGATTTAGTAATAGTGGCAGTAACAAGAGGTCACAGAGAAACTTTTCCTTTGTCTAGTGCTTAACGGGACTTTGTCATTGGTGAAAGAAAGAAAGAAAGAAAGAGATTTTTTTTTTAAAAATGAACGAATGAATGAATGAAAGAAAGAAGGAAAGAAAGAGATTTTTAAAAAAGAAAGAAAGAAAGAAAGAAGAAAGAAAGAAACAAAAAAGAACGAAAGACAGAAAAAAAAGAAAGAGAACGAGAGACAGAAAGAAACAAAGAAAACAGAACAAACAAAAATAGTGAAAATAAGAGAAACAAAGAAACATCGAAATGGGAAAGGCAATAAAAGACATAAAGAAATATAAATAAATGCAAAAAAGAAAAAAAATCTACAAAAGAAATTATAGTAAAAAAAAAGACAGGCGAGAAAGAAAATTCGCCATGTAGAAGAAACAGGGCCATAGAAAAGATTTCCTGGTTTGTGTCCATGAGATTATGTCGTACATTCTTACATCCTTCATTTTAACACGCTTTTCCATCGCCGACAAGACATTATCAGCAAGAACTTCGCTTTAACTCTCATCCGACCAAAGATACGAAAAGATATGTCGTTTATCTCTCTGCAGTCGTCCACGCTGCCGTTGATAAGATGTCGAGCTATCTGAGTATCAAATATCTGTTATCTGCGTGGTGCTTGGTGCAGAAATTGCCTCAAAGAATTTTGTTTCGACAATTCACTTCATTATTCTAATCTCTTAGATCATCTTTTTTATGACAACACTAATCGTACTATCATTATTATTATTATTATTATTATTAATAGTAGTAGTGGTGGTGGTGGTGGTGGTGGTGGTAGTGGTGGTGGTGGTGGTGGTAGTAGTAGTAGTAGTAAATAGTTGTAGTAGTAAAAACAAAACAGTAGCAGTGGTAAAGTTAGTACCAGGGGTAATAATAGAAGTCGTAATAATAGAAGTAATAGCATTAGTATACTACGCGGTGGTATTTGTAGTAGTTATAGCATTAATATACTACGTGGTGGTGGTTATAGTAGTTATAGCATTAGTATACTACGTGGTGGTGATTGTAGTAGTTATAGCATTAGTATACTACGTGGTGGTGATTGTAGTAGTTATAGCATTAGTATACTACGTGGTGGTGATTGTAGTAGTTATAACATTAGTATACTACGTGGTGGTGATTGTAGTAGTTATAACATTAGTATACTACGTGGTGGTGTTTATAGTAGTTATAGCATTAGTATACTACGTGGTGGTGATTGTAGTAGTTATAGCATTAGTATACTACGTGGTGGTGATTGTAGTAGTTATAGCATTAGTATACTACGTGGTGGTGATTGTAGTAGTTATAACATTAGTATACTACGTGGTGGTGATTGTAGTAGTTATAGCATTAGTATACTACGTGGTGGTGATTGTAGTAGTTATAACATTAGTATACTACGTGGTGGTGGTTATAGTAGTTATAGCATTAGTATACTACGTGGTGGTGATTGTAGTAGTTATAACATTAGTATACTACGTGGTGGTGTTTATAGTAGTTATAGCATTAGTATACTACGTGGTGGTGATTGTAGTAGTTATAGCATTAGTATACTACGTGGTGGTGATTGTAGTAGTTATAGCATTAGTATACTACGTGGTGGTGATTGTAGTAGTTATAACATTAGTATACTACGTGGTGGTGATTGTAGTAGTTATAGCATTAGTATACTACGTGGTGGTGATTGTAGTAGTTATAACATTAGTATACTACGTGGTGGTGGTTATAGTAGTTATAGCATTAGTATACTACGTGGTGGTGATTGTAGTAGTTATAGCATTAGTATACTACGTGGTGGTGATTGTAGTAGTTATAGAATTAGTATACTACGTGGTGGTGATTGTAGTAGTTATAGAATTAGTATACTACGTGGTGGTGATTGTAGTAGTTATAGAATTAGTATACTACGTGGTGGTGATTGTAGTAGTTATAGCATTAGTATACTACGTGGTGGTGATTGTAGTAGTTATAGCATTAGTATACTACGTGGTGGTGATTGTAGTAGTTATAGCATTAGTATACTACGTGGTGGTGATTGTAGTAGTTATAGCATTAGTATACTACGTGGTGGTGATTGTAGTAGTTATAGCATTAGTATACTACGTGGTGGTGATTGTAGTAGTTATAGCATTAGTATACTACGTGGTGGTGATTGTAGTAGTTATAGCATTAGTATACTACGTGGTGGTGATTGTAGTAGTTATAACATTAGTATACTACGTGGTGGTGATTGTAGTAGTTATAGCGTTAGTATACTACGCGGTGGCATTTGTAGTAGTTATAGCATTAGTATACTACTCGGTGGCATTTGTAGCAGTTATAACATCAGTATACTACGTGGTGGTAATTGTAGTAGTTTTAGCATTATTGTATATTTCGTGGTGATAATGGTAGTAGTTATAGCATTAGTATACTACGTGGTGGTAATAGTAGTAGTAAAGAAAAAAAAAGATAAAATCCCCGTTTATATGCTATTAAGGTATAGTGGGGATATATTCGGCCCGTTTTTCCATGACCTTGGGCACATGAAAGTCTGATGTAGGTCAGTATCACGCCTGACCGCATTTACCTTCCCAGATTTCTCTGGTACCCATTTTTAGAGGCTGGTTGGATCCCGGGGCCTTTTTTGCTGTGTACCAGAAAAAAGTACCCTTCCTGGGACTTGAACCCGGTACCACTGGATTAGTAAATCGAGCGCCTACCAACTCAGCTAACCAGTAGTAGTACTAGTAGTAGAGGTTGTAGTAATATAACTATTTCTGACCAATATGTATAATCCTAAGTCCATCCTGTTACGAGCTTAAAACTGCTACTTGCTACTGGAAGGTCTACATTTTCCATGTATACTTTGTACACTTTACACAACTACTCGTATGACTGCAACTGAAAAGTATTTACCATATAAAATGAAAAAAGCACTTCTTGAGGTTTGAATCCAAAATTCAAGTCACAGTCGAACAAACGTATTGTTACAATGAATTAAGTACCGTAATCATTCATTTATTCATTCATTTGCATGTCCCTTGCGGAAATTTGCCTCGCTAACAGCACTCCTGTAGGCCTCTCAGTTGTTAGCAAGATGGCCTGCTGCTGATGCATCCATTTTGCAGATTATCAACGATGTCCTAGGTTTGATTGATAAGTTCTCGGCATAAGGTACAAATACTTGAAACGCACAGTTGATATTAGGTGCTTTTGTAGATCAGGTTAATGTAAGATTAAACATCAAGTTTAAAGAAATTAACTGCAACCAATTTTTTTTTACGGGCTACTGAAATGGTAAGGGGTGGCAGAAATTGAGAAAATGGATAAAATTTCTCATCGAACAGTCATTCGCTACCTCTGCATCAAGGACTTATCATCGAAGGAGATCCTGAGGATATGGTAGAGACTCTATGGGAGAGTGCCCTTTATTACAGCACTGTGAAGAAATGGGCAGCTGAATCCAAACATGGAAGAGAGAGTCTGGAAGATGATCCCCGTCCAGGAAGACCAAGAACGGTAATCACTGGTGAAACCACCGGCAAAATCCATGACATGAAAATGGAGGATCGACGCCTAACTGAGCGGTGCATAGCTACTGAGTTGGGCATGTCCCAGGAACGTGTTCATGCCATTATTCACAATGATCTTCAAATGACAAAGGTCTCTGCTCGATGGGTCCCGAAAGTCCTTGGAGCTGATCACAAACGACAGCGTCTCAACATGTCAAGAAACAAACTTGGCCATTTTTCTACAGATCCTGAAAAGTTTCTTCAGCACTTTGTGGCTATGGGTGAGACTTGGGTTCATCATTTTCAACCAGAAACCAAAGAACAGTCAAAGCAGTGGAAACATCATGGATCCCCACCTCCAAAGAAAGCAAGTGTGGTTCTGTCTACAGGCAAAGTGATGGCTTCCATCTTTTGGGATTCAGAAGGTGTGGTATTGGTAGACTCTTCAAAAAGGGCAGAACGGTCACCGGGGCCTATTATGCTAATCTTGTGAAGCAACTGCGGGTCAAACTGAAGGAAAAGTGTTGAGGGAAATTGACGAGAGGAGTCATCTTTCAGCAAGACAATGCTCCAGTTCACAAGTTGGCAGTGGCAATGGCTGACGTTCATGAATGTGGCTTCCAGCTTCTTGAACATCCTCTTTATTCCCCAGATTTGGCCCCTTCGGACTATTACCTGTTTACCAAATTAAAAAATAAGCCCAGTGGTCTCAATTTGTTTCAGATGATGACGTCATTCATGCTGTAGACCACTTTCTACTGGCACAAAATGTTGACTTTTACAAAGAAGGAATCCATATGCTCCAGGATCACTGGACCAAGTTCACAAACTCGCAAAGGGACTATGTTGAGAAATAACCCCAAAAAGTTATACAAAAATAATCCGTTGTACCTTATGCCGAGAACTTATTGATCAACCGTGATATATATATATATATATATATATATATATATATATATATATATATATATAAGGACAGGATTTGAAAACAAGAATGACGAGATATGATAAAGGCATGATAAGACATGATAACAGATAGAGAAAGAGCTTCTCTGAAGTGTTTAGATTCTTCTCCCTCATTACTGTGGAAACCCAGCCCAGTTAGTTGGATATTCCATCTCCAAAATATAAAATACTAGGGGGAAGTGTGGCTTTGCATGAATACAACACTTTTTTTTATAACTGAAACTCTCTCAAGCCACCGGCAGTTCCTCGGTGATCAATATCCAATTTATCTCCTGACTGTGACGAACATTTCCATGACGTGACTGAAATAACAACTTAACCGCCTCTCTTATTCTTTTTTTTGTGTGTTATACTTAAAACTTGTTGTAACCCCTCCCCCCCACCCCCAAAATGACGAAAGAATAATAAAACGGATGGGCCGATAATTAAATAAACGAATAAGAGGTTCAGGTTAGATCTGTAGTTTCAGTTAACTGAGTGCTGTGTTCCCGGTAAATCTGGCCCTGAGTTCTTTGAAAAAGACGCAGTGAACATCATCAGTAAACACAATCATCAGTCTGGACAGAGGATGTCTTATCATGCCTGTTATCATGTCCTATTATCCTGACATCATGTCCTGCCATGCCTATTATCGTGTCCTTTATTGGCGCCTGTTATCATGTCTTGTCATCCTGCTATCACATCTTGTCATGCCTGTTATCATGTCCTGCCATGTTTGTTATTATGTCCTGTCTTGCCTGTTATCATGTCCTGTCATGCCTATTATCATGTCCTGTCATGCTTGTTATCTTGTCCAATCATGCCAGTTATTATGTCTTATCATACTGTTATCGTGTCTTTCATGCCATTTATCATGTTTTATCATGCCGTTATCATGTCTTATCATGCCTTTATCATGTCTTGTCATGACAGTTATCATGTCGGTGCCTCGAGAGAGTTTTTAGGCTGAAGGGAGAAAACCGGGCTGTGTGTTAGGGTTCAAATTAGTCAGGCACTTTCTCTGTACCTATTCTCTGTACCTATTCTCTGTACCTATTCTCTGTACCTATGCGAAAACGACAAACTGTATGATAGATGCTGTTCCACAAACTGATGTTCCGAAAGTGCCCAAAGAGCTCACGTCTACCTGTTTGTCTAAAATGATAAGTGCCATGAGAGAACACCTTGAGGAAGCAGGATAGCGTTTTGGTCAGTTCACGTTAACTGCACCAGGCAACATCACTCTCTTGAAGGTACTGACAACAGAAACATTCCTTCCTATCATGTATCATTGTTTCCATTACTTTGCATCTTTCCTGTAATGTTTACAAACAATTTAGGGAACCCAATTCTCATGCACAGTTTGCATGTTTCACCCGTTATCGGAGGTTTGTTGTCCCAAATTCCGGGGATTGTTTTAGTTTTTGTTTGCTACTTTTTATAGTGTCCCTACTATTATTTTCTAGCGCGTGTTCAATTTGTTGTTATTCCTGCTAAATAGCTTCTCCTGTTATTTCTAAGTTGTAGTTCCGCGGTTTCAAACAGTTACATTTATCGCTTTTATTTGCTCGTTTCCTCAGAGATTTTCATAGGTAGTTCAGTCTCTTTGTTCTTGTCGTGAAAGCTAAATGTAGATTAAGGTTCTATATTCTTATGCAGATTTGATGTCTTGTATGGAGTATCTTTAATATCATGTTATATTTGTTTTACTTTCTCTCTGTTAGATTTTTAGAATGAATATTTCTGTTTGTTATATGCTAAGCTGTTACTCTCAGTTTGTAAGAGTTATGGGTTTATGTTTATTATCATCATCAGGAGACAGTACACGCTGGCGTTCAAGCGTCTCTATAGATCTCGTTTTTTGTGTGTGTGTGTGTTATATTTTCCATTAGCTCATTTCATTAATTGTTATTATGTCATCGTATTAGATTGTCCATGACTTTTTCTTTCTCGATCTTTCCCCTGCCTCTCTTCTCATTTATCTTTCCTGCTGTTATGATGCTCTCCAATTCTTATTCCATATCCAATAATGATGATTATTTTTTTTCTTGTGCATTTAATTAAGTTCCTTTCTCCTTTCTACATTTGCTTTTGTTAGACATAGCATATCTTCTTAGCTGCCCATGCTACTCTTAACACTCTTCTGCGAAACCACATCTCTGTTGCCTCTATTGATCTTCGCATCGATCTGCTCATTGTTATTTCATGTTAAAATCAAGAAAGGAAAACAGTATCACAAAAGTGGAACAATGAACTGTTCCTTGAGCGATTGTAGTTTCTTTTCCTTGGAGCAAATCCTACTCCACGTTTTGCGTGAGCAAATTTTAATTCTTAATCCACACTAATAAAAAAAAAAAAGAAATAAACCAATAATCCCATTTCCGCTTTGCTAGTCAAAACTTCCAGGAAAATCCATCTCCCCTTCCTTTCTCTTACCATTTTGGTAGTCAAGGGGAGACTCGGTGACAAGACGTGAGTGGGCCAGGCGAATTTGCATATCACACTTCTTTCTTCATTATTTGCCTTATTCCAGTTTCTTCTCTTTGTTCGTTCACTCTCAGCCTCTCAGCCACCAGCACACAGTCACAGTAGTTCAGTCTGTCAAGGTTTAATTTAATTTCTGTCCAGACTACTTTTTTTCATTAGTCAATGTCTTCAGATCCCTGACCCCGCCTTCCTGGTTTCCGTCACATACTACCCACCCCTTTTCTTGCACCCGCAGAACCGGGTGTCCCCTAGAGACGACAGAAATTCTTGCTAATCCGACTATCTAAAAGTGTTCCACATATCCTGGTCTGGTTTCGTCTTCACGCTCCCCGCGTTTTGAATTCTCTGGACAATGAAAACTAGTTCTTCTTTCTCCGATCTTTGTTCCCTTCGTTACTTTATCTCCTGTCTTCTCGAATTTGGCTTATCAAATTTTTGTAGTCAGTTTTTTTCTTCCTTCTACAGTTTTATCATTTCCTTTCTTTTGAAATAGTACATTTGTTATGTACAGTATACACGTCTTGTCATGCCTGTTATGATGTCATGTCATGGCTGTTATCATGTCTTGTCATCCTGTTATCATGTCTTGTTATGCCTGTTTTCATGTCCTGCCATGCTGATATCATGTCCTGTTATCCTGTTATCATGTCTTGTCATTCTGTTGTCATGTCTTGTCACCATGTTATCATGTTCTGTCATGCCTGTTTTCATGTCTTGTCATTCCTGTTATCATGTCTTGTCATGCCTGTTATCATGTCTTGTCATGCCTGTTATCATGTCTTGTCATGCCTGTTATCATGTCTTGTCATACTGTTATCATGTCTTGTCATGCATGTTATCATGTCTTGTCATGCCTGTTATCATGTCTTGTCATGCCTGTTATCATGTCTTGTCATACTGTTATCATGTCTTGTCATGCCTGTTATCATGTCTTGTCATGCCTGTTATCATGTCTTGTCATACTGTTATCATGAATGAGTGCAAAATGTATCGATGTTTGAAGGTTTTTTAAATGAAAATGCTCAATATAAACAATGAGTATTTCTTGATTAACTTTATTTCTGAGGTCACTGGAAAAGATCAGAACTGAACATAAAAGGTTAAAAAGCCAAGGTAGCCCTGTCATGCCACATAGACACTTTAGGGATATTGTGTGAGTGGCGAAGTGGTTAGTGCACTGGTCTCTCGTGGGGTTCGAATCCGCCCGGAGGCACCCAAGTCACCCAGCTGTAGAAATGGGTACCCGACTTTTTTCTGGAGTTGGGGAAGGAAAGACGGCCAGGCATGATACTGACCATATCACCCTCTAGTGTGCTGACAGGTCAAGGAAAATATGGCCACTAACATCATATCCCTATGTGCCTGTAAGGCATGACAGGATTATCTTTACTTTTTTTTATTTTTCTGCATAATAAAGGATAATATCACAACCAGGCCTGGCCGCCTTTCCTTTCACAGCTCCTGAAGGAACCAGGTATCCATTTCCATGATTGGATGACTGGGGAACATTCCGCCGGATTCTACCCGTCGATCTTCGAAAGCAGAGCTAAAGTATCCTTCAAAATCTGCAATATTCATTTGCCTTGCAATGGCTGGCCTGCCATGGCAGGGGTAATCTGGGAACGAACAAAGTCATGTGATTTGTTCAAATGTCTTTACACTGGAACATGGCATTCAGACAGAGTTTCAAGGACCATTAATTAAAATTGAGGGTACTGTACAGCGAGTGCAAGACTGGGCTTAAGCAATGAAAGCACATCTCGACAACAGAGACACACAGGATATCCATATAGATTGAGAACTAGCCACAGCCGGACTTACCTCCCTTAAACCGGCTTAAAATTCTACACAGACAAGTCCAGACGAAAGACTGGGGTTTAGAACTCAAAATCTACACTACAAAGATACTAGGGCTGCCAAGCTTATGCTACCAAAACTGAAGAGAATTCTCACATCTGCGGCAGAAGAAGTTACTAGGCTGCTTATGAAACTGTATAAAGCTTGGAAAGTCTCTCCTCCTAACAGCTCTGTTTAGACCAGGATTTGAACTCTGAACAAACAGGAGGTGGGGCTGATGCTACTACTAGGCAGTCCACCTACAGAACAGGTGTCAGGGAGATGCTGCGCTGGCTCTTTTAAGGGCGTGATTTTGTATATTTCTTGTTTGTATATTTCCCTGTAGCCTGCATATGTAATACACTTAGTGTCAGTCCATGATTTGACTTGTTTGACATGGCGCACAATACGCTTTGCCAGTCCTGGGAGAAAAGCTTTAGTTCTAGCTGCAAGACACAAACTTTTCTTCAGTTGCTTTCTCACCATTTGCACTCACTTTCGGCAGTTACTTTCTCATTATTTTCATTCACTTTCAGCAGTTACTTTCTCATTACTTGCATTGATTACTTTTCATTCATTCATTAATTTGCATGTCCCCTGCGGAACTTTGCCTCCCTAACACCTCTCCTGTAGGCCTCTCGGTTGTGAGCAAGATTGCCTGCTGCTGATGCATCCATTTGCAGATCATCAACGATGTCTTGCAGCCATCTTCGTTTTGGTCTTCCTCTCTTTCTTTTTCCTACTATGTACCCTTCCAATATGGTCTTCTCTAGACTATCATGATGTTTAATGTGTCCAAAATATTTAAATATTCTCTCTTTAATCTTCTTTACTAGCCAGCCTTCTTAAGTTCTTGTAGTATAGATATATTTGTTCTTTTTTGTGTACATGATATTTGAAGAACTCTTCTGTAGCATTTACATTCAAAGGCATTTATACGTTTCTCAGTTGTTTTGTTAAGTGTCCAGGTCTCACAGGCATATGTTGCGATGGGAGAGATGCATGTCCTTCAAAATATTACTTTTAGTTTGTTAAATAATAGCTGATACCATGAAATGGAATGATAAATTAAATTGCGTATCCAGTAAAGATATCAGTGTTTACATCCAGTACGGAGAAAAACTGTAATCCAGTCGCTGGTGAGAAGGAAACTTCCGCACCCGCCTGAAATCCGTTTTATTTGGAAATCCGTTTCTTTCAAATGTGCGTTGGGGATTCAAACAAATCAAATCATGGACTAACTCTAAGTGTATTACATTTGCGGGCTACAGGGAAGTCAAATTCAGAGACTGAATAAACATACACAAGCCCTCAAGTTCGTTAACAAACTTGGAAGAGTATAAAAGAGTGCAAGATAAGGTGGGATTTTATTTATTAGTGATAGTTCATGGAATCTTTAAGATACAATTTAGAGACAGCTGTAAAAAATATTCTCATACATGATACTGTAGGTTCGTGAAAGCAGTGTCTCGGATACCAAATGGGAGGGTGAAAGAAAAGAAAGCTAAAAAAAAAAAAATGGAATGAAATTTCCGAAGAAATCCCTTAGTAGTATCATCTGTTACCACCAAGGTCTGTAGCGTCAGTAAGAAGACAACAGAGAAGCAAGCCGAGATTAACACATGTCAAGATGTGGACTACGTTGCATTTTCCAAGGAAGAAGTGCATTCTGTCACACGATTCTTGTCCGCTAAAAAGTCTGAATCTCTCGGACATAAACCAGGAATAATCTGTGACGTAGGGCGATGAGTGCATGTCCAGAGTGTGAGTCTACATCAGGGTTACGAAGTTAAGACAGGGATAATAAGCTTACACGACGCCGACAGTCCCGGGCAAGCCCACACGGGACACGGTTCTGGGAGGCCAGGATAAAGGACTTTTTCTGACTGGAATACAGCACTGGCTCACAAGTGACGCTAA
Source organism: Achatina immaculata (assembly GCA_009760885.1). NCBI lineage: Eukaryota > Metazoa > Mollusca > Gastropoda > Stylommatophora > Achatinidae > Lissachatina > Lissachatina immaculata. Next base: position 27,018,185 of record CM019713.1, on the reverse strand, counting down.
TGTATTGCAAAGAAATGAGACTATACTGGAAAACATGGCTGTTATTTTTTTTTCCTGTACTATATGACAGTTTTGTGTAATTCGCATTTTCTAAGCTACATTTGATACATCTGTGTATTGCGATTCGTTCATCTCTGTCATGAAGTGATCAAGGAGAGTGTTGTATGACTTCTCCAGGAAAAACGGCAGGCAAAGTACTTTGAGAGAAAGAAAAATAGTATGAGAGTGACCGTATCTGGAACTACGGATTCTTTAAAGACGGGCAGCCGCCCAGCCGCTGCCGCAAGAGGGTCTTTGATCATATAAACCTGGACAAAGATTCCATGCGCGACTCTGACAGAGATGCTGTTGTTGCTGCTGTTGTTGTATTGCTGTTCTTCTGTTTCCACAGAAGTGCATGCAAGATGTTCCTAGTCAATGAAAGTATGTAACTGATAGAAAAATATAGATATAAGATTTTGTATGAAGCAACTACCAGATGAATACAGGCACGACACATTATATATATATATATATATATATATATATATATATATATATATATATATATATAAGTTGTCTACTGTTTTTCTTTCTCTCTTGTCTAAAGAAGCATATATAGACGAGAAATAACAAATGTATAAATGAACTCTTTACCGCCCTGTTACACACCTTTGCTCCTCATATGTGTGCGACATATTTTAGTGGTGAATGAGTGCATGTATGAGGACTCATGCTGTACGTAGTGACAGCTAAACATATAACAACATTCATACAAACGAGTGAGAGGTGGTTGCCTATCTAGACTGCACTGGTCCACTGTCTCCCGACTTCAGCAGTTTGTGGTTATGGCCGCTACCCTTCCTAGTTGTGACCAGGACGGAGCTTTTGTCCAGGAGGACGAATCCTCGCCTCTGGTAAGTTTCACCCCTGAGTTAAGCCGGTTTAGGCGTATTATCCCAGTATGGGCGTATTTAGGACGTGACCGACCTCTAAAGCGGAGGTACCGTAATATGAGTATTCATCAAGTATCACCCTTCGGTTAAGCCGGTTTAGGCGTATTTCACCAGTAGGACGTGTCTGGCCTCTAGAGCAAAGGTGCTGTGGTATGAGTAGCACTCGCCGCGAGACTGCTGGACATACCGATTAAACTTCACTTTATCTTTTCCATCACCCTTTCCACAGCGGCGCCACGTGGCAACCCTAATCGCATTTTTCCATTTCCTTTGTTGGCCGGGAGGAGTTTCACCTCACACGCGGCAGCCGAAGAATCTCGCTAGCAGTGTCTTAACCCATAAGTTAAGTCGGTTTTGGGTAATCTGCCCCTGTATGGGTGTATACAGGACGTGGCCGGCCTCTAGAGCAGAGGTATCGTGATCTGAGTAACCCTGACCTCGAGACTACTGGTTACTTCACTTAATCCTTTCCTTCACTTTTTCCACGGCGGCGCATTTTTCTTCATTGGCCGGGAGGAGTTTCACCCCACGCACGGCAGCCGAAGAATCTCGACAGCAGCGGAGAGTCAGTGATAATGCGCCGTTTATGAAAGAGTCGGAGATTTTGGCGAACTAACTCCACAAGAACGGTTCCAGTTCTGTTTGAAATGTTTAGGAACCTGTAACTAATACTGTGAAAAAGGGGGCCTAGCTGTGTTGCTGGTCCTGGGGAGCGGATCCATTACACTCGGGGCCCGCCCATATGAGTTCGGCCTTTGGCATCAGGATTTCCTTCAATGTTTTTAGGGAGATGACTCCAATGTTGTGTAATTTTGTTACTTAGAAGGCATACGATTTCATGTTTTACCTTTAATATGTTTTTGTGTTATTATGCACGTATGTATTCTTATAAGACGGAAAATACGACTCAACACAGAGCATTGACGAAAGTTCATGAGACCATCAAAAGAAAAAAAAAGAAAGTGATTCCGTCCACCCATCCCCACCCCCTCCCACCCCCACCCCCTCTAACCGGACACAACTTTTGAGCTTAAGCCTCCATCTTTGTGCCTGTCGTTGTGTTTTGTGTTTCACTTTCATTCTATGACATATATCAGTGATTTATTACAGGCGGGCACTTTGATGGGGTTTATATTCTGTGCGGCCATTATGTTTCGGGAGAATGGGAAAATTATGTTTTTGAGGAGTGGGTAAGATTATGTCTCCGAAAAGTGGGAAGATTCAATATATGAAGAGTGGAAAGATTCTGTTTAAGAACAATGGGAAGGTAATGTTTATGACGAGTGGAAACTTATAGCTTGTGAAGAGTGGAAGGATTCAATTTATGAAAATTTGGAAGATTGTGTTTATGAAGAGTGGGAAGATAATGTTTATAAAGTGTGGAAAGATCGTGTTCTTGTAAAGAGTGGGAAGATTCTGTTTATGAATAGTGGGAAGATAAAGTTTATGAAGAGTGCGAAGACAAAGTTTATGAAGAGTGGGAAGATAAAGTTTATGAAGAGTGGAAAGATAAAGGTTATGAATAGTGGGAAGATAAAGTTTATGAAGAGTGGGAAGATAAAGTTTATGAAGAGTATGTTTATGAAGAGTGGGAAGATAATGTTTTCTGAAGAGTGGGAAGATTGTGTTTTTATGAAGAGTTGGAAGAATGTGTTTTTATGAAGAGTTGGAAGATTGTGTTTTTATGAAGAGTTGGAAGATTGTGTTTTTATGAAGAAGGGGGAGATTAAGAAGAAAAGTATGAAGAGTCAGAGGGTTATGAAGTGTAGCATAACCATGTGTGTGTAGTGTTGATGATCATGTTCATGACATAAACAAAAAAATCATGCTTATGAAGTGAAAAGATAATTCTCAACGAAATGTTAGATATTATAACATGAAACACCCAGTATGTTCACAGCGTAACAATGAGACGCGATGATGCTCAGAGATAACAGGAAAATATGTAGAAAGAAACATAAGAGGAAAAAAAAAAGAGATTTCAAAAAGCCTCAGTGGAATTAAGGTACGTCTTTCGAAAAAAAAAAAAAACAAGAAATTAACTCTTGGGGAACAACTGAAGAATGCATGTGGTGTTGAGAAACGCTTTGGTTAATAGATGGAACTAATCATCACAGTTCTGATATATCGATTCTAATTTGGGGAATTTGCTGAAGGCCGCAGATCTAAGTGCAGAGATGAGAGTACATAAATAATGAAAAACTGTCCTACAGGGGGAAAAAAATGAAAATAGATAAAAGAATAAACCAAGTCTAGAAGGGATTTGTTTCCGAGTTCTAGAGAATATTATGATGGATAGAGACAAATTATAATTCAGAATTTCAGCATACGGATCCAGGATATTACCTGCCCTTAAACTGGTCTTATTTGCTAGCGTATATTGAAATGAATGTAAATGGTTCTCTCGCAATTTGATTGGCTCTTATTAGTTTCCTCGACTATCTTCCAGTCAGGTGATTTTTAAAGATTGCGGGATTTTATAGGTTTGACCTAGATTTTTTCTTTGTGATATCACAATTATTTTTTTAAAGATCGTGGATCTTTTAAAATATGCTTTTTATATTGGCTGGGAAATATCCATTTTATCAGTTATGGTTGATATTTTATTCATGTTCAGATTGTATGTGTTCTTGTCTTCGTTTGTTCCAAGTGATTAGGTCGAGTTGCTCTTTTTTTTTTTTATCTTTCGGGTACTGTAATAACATTTTTACTATGCTTACTTAATTATTTGTTTGAGGGATTGGGGAGATGAGGTTGAGAGATTTGAGGGACTGGGGAGATGAGGTTGAGAGATTTGAGGGATTGAGGAGATGAGGTTGAGAGATTTGAGGGATTGGGGAGATGAGGTTGAGAGATTTGAGGGATTGAGGTTGAGAGATTTGAGGGATTGGGGAGATGAGGTTGAGAGATTTGAGGGATTGGGGAGATGAGGTTGAGATATTTGAGGAATTTGAGAGATGAGGTTGAGAGATTTGAGGGATTGAGGAGATGAGGTTGAGAGATTTGAGGGATTGGGGAGATGAGGTTGAGAGATTTGAGGGGTTGAGGTTGAGAGATTTGAGGGATTGGGGAAATGAGGTTGAGATATTTGAGGGATTGGGGAGATGAGGTTGAGAGATTTGAGGAATTCGAGAGATGAGGTTGAGAGATGATGTTTAGTTTGATGATTATGATTTACTTATTTCTTACTTATTATTTCCTACAATTTCTCCTTATTGCTTCTTATTTATTGCTCATTATTCATTCTTATTTCTCCTTATTACTTCTTGTATGCTTTATCTCCCTTTTTATTCTCCTCCACTTATTTACTTCACTCCCTCATCTCTCTTCTCATCCTCCATCTCACTTCTTCATCTTTTAACTTGAGTCACTCTTTATCGCCGTCACGTGGCCGTCAGTGGAGATTTACATGGTGCTCGTGGCTTAAGTCGCTAGCCTAATGTCATGAGATGGTGCCCAGTGAAGTACAGCTGTGCCTGGAACACTCTCTGTTACCAAGCTCTCCTGGCGGTCCTATCCAGCTTCTTTTCCCCTGTCACCTGGTCCCCATGTAAGTCCCGCTAAATAATCTCGTGGCTGGAAAAATGCACTTATCATCTCCGTCATTCTCTAACACCTCCAAGAGTCAATAAATACTCACAAGGCATAAATGTGATCCAGGAAAAAAATAAGGGTTTACTTTATTAATATCACCAGACACCACACACGTTTGCACCAGACACCACACACGTTTACACCAGACACCACACACGTTTGTATCAGACACCACACACGTTTGTATCAGACACCACACACGTTTGTATCAGACACCACACACGTTTGTATCAGACACCACACACATTTACACCAAACACCACACACGTTTGCACCAGACACCACACACGTTTGTATCAGACACCACACACATTTACACCAAACACCACACACGTTTACACCAGACACCACACACGTTTGTATCAGACACCACACACGTTTACACCAGACACCACACACGTTTGTATCAGACACCACACACGTTTACACCAGACACCACACACGTTTGTATCAGACACCACACACGTTTACACCAGACACCACACACGTTTGTATCAGACACCACACACGTTTATACCAGACACCACACACGTTTGTATCAGACACCACACACGTTTAAACCAGACACCACACACATTTACACCAAACACCACACACATTTACACCAGACACCACACACGTTTGTATCAGACACCACACACGTTTACACCAGACACCACACACGTTTGTATCAGACACCACACACGTTTACACCAGACACCACACACGTTTGCACCAGACACAACACACGTTTGCACCAGACACCACACACATTTACACCAAACACCACACACGTTTACACCAAACACCACACACGTTTACACCAGACACCACACATATTTACACCAGACACCACACACGTTTACACCAAACACCACACACGTTTACACCAGACACCACACACATTTACACCAGACAACATATAAACAAAATAGGTCTCTCCACACCAATTAAACACCACGCACGATAAATATGAGCATGTCATGACACATCAACATGAAACAACCACAAATATGTCATGACACATCAAAACGAAACAACCACAAATATATCATGACACATCAACATGAAACAACCACAAATATATCATGACACATCAACATGAAACAACCACAAATATATCATGACACATCAACATGAAACAACCACAAGCATGTCATGACACATCAACATGAAACAACCACAAGCATGTCATGACACATCAACATGAAACAACCACAAACATGTCATGACACATCAACATGAAACAACCACAAACATGTCATGACACATCAACATGAAACAACCACAAGCATGTCATGACACATCAACATGAAACAACCACAAACATGTCATGACACATCAACATGAAACAACCACAAGCATGTCATGACACATCAACATGAAACAACCACAAGCATGTCATGACACATCAACATGAAACAACCACAAGCATGTCATGACACATCAACATGACACAACCACAAGCATGTCATGACACATCAACATGAAACAACCACAAGCATGTCATGACACATCAACATGAAACAACCACAAGCATGTCATGACACATCAACATGAAACAACCACAAGCATGTCATGACACATCAACATGAAACAACCACAAACGGAACTCCAAGTGACACCCTTAACATATCAATATCCCTATCATTCTCTTGTCTTCATTTTCTTCTGTTAGAATAAATCTTCATCATTAATTTAGAACTGGCTACACTCCCTTCATACACATTGGAGCTAACTTGGCAATTCGCACATATCACATATATGCTCAGAAACTCTGCCTCCGCCAACATATAAAACATATAATGCAACTACGAAATGATTCAAGGTAACGTAAATTCAATTATGAAAATGAACAATGAATGTAGCACATAATTAATAAATCACGAGTATTAGACATTGAGCAACACAACCACATGCGCCACCCATAAAACACAGAGAAAGCACATCCCAGTGTCTATAAATCAAAGTTCAACTTGTGCGTACATGAAGCATGATAAATGAAAGTTGCAATAATGAAAACTTATGCATTTCAACGTCTTGACTCACTAAACGCATCATTAAACACTCAACATTATACATTAAACACTTCTCACAGTACATACTAACGCAAGCCTGACATGGACGTACAACAACTTACGTACAAGAACGTCACCAACATGAGCCGGCTTGGGACAGCACCTGGGTTCATAGCTAGGTAATCCTTGTATCCAACATCACAAATATATATATATATGATAACTTTGTCAGACACCTCAGACGTGCTAGGACATGGCTTCCCCCAGAATACGTGCTGCCGCCACGAGGTCTACACACAGACTGCCGCTAACTCAGCACATTGCCAGCATCTGACCACACGTCATGTGACCAGGTAGCGAGCTCCCCCCCCCCAAACCCCCCCCCCATCAGAGACACTGCGAAATAGGCCAACCCTTGACCCTCTAAAACAGCCGAATTTCGAAGAACCAAGCCTAGCCCATTTCATAGAACGTACACACGAAGTCAGTGATGTTTTTTTTATATTAAGTGATGGCGATGATAATGATGATATCAGGATGTTACAGTTTTCATTATCTCTAAACTGATTACGCAAGAAGCCAGATCGAAGTTGGCTGTAAAAGTTCTCACGAGGAACACTGAACTTCATTCTTCAGGTTGTTCTGACGCAGCTCACTTCCAGGGAGCATTTTAGGAACAGAGAGACAGGGTCTTGGCCAGTCATGGTTTACCTTCTTTGTAACACTGTCCCGGTTCCCGAGGTGGGACATCCGAGGCAGAACGTTAGGGCGGAGCCCGAAAGTCAAGAGTCTTTTGACCTTGACACCTACAGCTAGAGATGTTGAGGGGCTATTTAGAATTACATAACGGGCGTGGTCATAATCTAAAAATGTCATTTGATTGACCAATCTTTGACCAGACACTCTAGAACTCGGTAGAGAAAGCAACTAATCAAAGCAGTGTGAGTCAGTTTTACAGAGAGACCCACTCTCTAAATATTCTAAATAATTTCTTTCTTCATACGTTTGGAAACTTTTAGCAGGGAAAAAACAGTCTTTCTTTCTTCTTCGTCTTTTCCTGTTTTCCTGAACATTTTGTTTACAAACGAGAACGTTTTCCAAAACACCGTACATAAAACTTGAGGACATAAAACAAAGGTTAAAGAAAGCGTCACTCAGCCAAATCGTCAGCTTTTTATATTATCATGCTGTCAAGTTCGTTGTGTATTTGCGTTGATTTGCAATCACTCTATGCTAAGTAACGGGACAACCCACTACCTGTTTTCCTGCGAATAATGTATTGGGACACTTGTCAGGCCCAGTTTGAGTAAACTTGATGATTTGTTTATTGATCTTGATGTCTCACATGTCCCTGTTCCTGATCATCGCTTTGTGAAGGCGGAAGTGGTGGATATACAAACACATATAACAATGGCAATGTTGGAATCATCATCATCATCATCAGGTGCCGTGCCGACTGGCTTTGGCTATTATGCTTCTCTAGAGTACCCGATCCTTCATGCAGGCCATCAGATCAGTTGTTGATCTCCTCTCACACCATCCTGTCAGACTGTCCAGTATCATTTCTCTTGGTCTTCCTCTTGATCTTCTTCCTTCTATTTTTGCTGTTGTTATATTTTCAATGGCCCCTCTTCTCATTGCATGTCCTATGAAAGTACATTGTCTCTCTCTCTTATCTTTTTGACAAGGTTTTTTTGTCTCTCCAGCTCTTCTCATACATTCTTCAGCCAAATCGTCAGCTTTTTATATTATCATGCTGTCAAGTTCGTTGTGTATTTGAGTTGATTTGCAATGTTGGAATAAGAAGACAAATAAAGTAAGTTCTGTATTCAAATATGAAATAAGATCTAAATGCAATAATTCTATATTAATTCTTCTTTACTTCGGAATGTATAGTTAACTGGTTAGGAAGGACAATCATCTCTGCACGCCTGACACATCCACAGGTGCTGCTAACTCCTCTTTTGTATATCTTTCAGCTTACATTAACTGTTGACACTCGTTCTCTGTTGGTTGACCATTTGTCCGGAACTCTTGATGAATCGTTTATCTTTCGCCATCCTAAGCTCCAGCCTTCCAAACTCCTTCATTCTTTACATCGACGCTGATTCAGTTGTCAGTGAAGTCCTTAGTTCGACCAGCTTCTCTTAAGCCCTGATTAACTAAACAATTTTAAGACATTAAGACCAGGGAGTGGCCGCCCATTTCCCTTTATAACTTTAATAAAGTGTGTGTGTGTGTGTGTGTGTGTGTGTGTGTGCGCGCGTGCGTGGCGGGTGGGTGGTGGGGAAAAGGGGCGCGGGGAAGGGGACGACAAATAAATTCTGCAGAAACAAAAGTCTTTGATGTCTTTTTCTGAAGTAAGAGCTTACTCAAAAGCCTTGCTAAAACGGTTTCTTCCAGGGTTTTTTTAGAAGACCTGGAGTCCAGGTGCAGACTAAGAGGACCAGCCTGGCTGTGCTGCAGGTGCAAGGCTCCACCACGATCGGGGACTCCATTCCCTTGCACAGCGGTGCTTGGTACCAATTTTCACAGAAGGCTTGTCCGTCTTTCTTCAAAACAGGTAGCGTCTGTGTGTAGGGAACTGGTAACAAAATACGTCTTGCTGATTGGAAATATTTCAGACAGTTAATGTCGTTATACGGTAGGCAGAGGTGGGTGGTGTGAGCACGAAGTGTGAGCTGGTCTGTCGCTCCCAGGGTAGTAACAACACACCAGCAGCGAGAAGTCTAACCGGGAACTAAGGCGTTAATAAGCAACAAGACTGCTCTCTCGGCCCAGTCATCAGTTATCAGTTTTGAGCCAGTTCTTAAGTTAACTCTATTGTTAACGTCGGCCACGTTTGGTGGTCTTCTAGAAGTACCAGATAAAGGAACTTTCTACATCTTTTTTTCAAGTGACTCAGCTTTTAGATGTGAATATAAGCTAAATATAGTTCTAGTGTTATTCCTTATTTAAAGAAATGGCTGCCGTTTGTATTTTGAAAAAATGCTTGTGGTCTTGTGATTTTTATTAATAAAAAAATTAAACCCATCAGAGGTAACTTTATCCTGGATTAACCCAAACACTACAGCTAGTAACTTTTCCGTTATATTCTGCTGCAGTAACATAAAGTGAGAGACTCTCAGATCGAGGGATAGTCGTCTAAACCAGGGTTTCTTACCTTTCTAAAGGCCGTTGACCCCTTTCTGGCCTGAGAAAAGATGTAGGCCCTCATGTCTGGCCCAAGAAAGACCCATCACCCTGCTCTCTCTCTCTCTCTCTCTCTCTGGCATGAGAGCAATTGAGGAGAGCTCATTAAAAGCAAGGCAATAAACGGAATCTAGGCCATGTTAAAGATTCTTTTAATCGAGGCAATCCATTTGCTGGTCCGTGACCCCCAAAAATCCGTTCTTGAACCCCAGGGGTGTCCATGGACTCCAAGTTGAAAACCACTGATTAAAACATTTCGTTATGAAGAGTGACTTGTGAGTGGTAGACAAAGAGTGACTTGTGTGTGGTAGACAAAGAGTGACTTGTGTGTGGAAGACAAAGAGTGACTTGTGTGTGGTAGACAAAGAGTGACTTGTGTGTGGTAGACAAAGAGTGACTTGTGTGTGGTAGACAAATAGTGACGTGTGTGGTAGACATAGAATGACTTGCATGTGGTAGACAAAGAGTGACTTGTGTGTGGTAGACAAAGAGTGACTTGTGTGTGGTAGACAAAGAATGACTTGTGTGTGGTAGACAAAGAGTGACCTGTGTGTGGTAGACAAAGAGTGACTTGTGTGTGGTAGACAAAGAGTGACTTGTGTGTGGTAGACAAAGTAGATAAAGAGTAACTTCTTTGTGGTAGACATAGAGTGGTAGACAAAGAGTGACTTGTTTGTAGTAGACATAGAGTGGTAGACAAAGAGTGACTTGTTTGTGTTAGACATAGAGTGGTAGACAAAGAGTGACTTGTTTGTGGTAGACATAGAGTGGTAGACAAAGAGTGACTTGTTTGTGGTAGACATAGAGTGGTAGACAAAGAGTGACTTGTTTGTTGTAGACATAGAGTGGTAGACAAAGAGTGACTTGTTTGTGGTAGACATAGAGTGGTAGACAAAGAGTGACTTGTTTGTTGTAGACATAGAGTGGTAGACAAAAAAGAGTGACTCGTAGACATAGAAAAATCTGTATAATAAAAATATAACAGAACATTATATAAACACTGTTAACCCCTATTTATTTTCATTCTGATGTGACCTACACGGTATTTTCTTTAGGTAATCCTAAGAGGATATTTAAAACGTGTTTGTACTTCCGACTTCCATTTCTTCCTTGACTAACTAGTTTTCCTGGCTGCCCCATCCTTTAACGTAGTTTAACGAAGTTTAACATTTTGCCCGGAAAGACCATCCAGTACGGCTTGTACTACGAGACTACTTCCAGTCTGCAGGTGAAGCGAGTAATGAGCTTAGCTTGACCACGTGGTCTGGGGAGAAAGAGGTGGCAGCGTGGATTACGACTAATGACACTAAACATCATTTCAAGGAATTTTGTCACGAAAGGCTTCTTCCAGCCGACACTCCTTCAAACTCGCGTGACTTTTCACTGAATTGTACTAAACCCGTGACTTTAGAGCTTAATGTGTTCTAATTTAATGAAATATTTTAACCTAGAAATTGGATAATCTATTCTGAGACAGACTCCTAGAAAATCAAAGACACTGCTTCTCAGTAAGTACTTCATAATCACTGGAAATACTATAAATCTGGTATATTTAAGGATGCAGTCTCATGGTCGAAGGAGAAATGCTTATCAGGAAACTGAGCCAATAAAGGTTGTGGATGAAAGGCAAGCACTGGAAGTCCCCAGCCCGACGGCAGACCTGACAGCAATTATTGATGAAAGACGCTGGTGATGGTTGGGACATGTGTTTCTAATGACTGACAACTCACTACCAAAAGTAGCACTAAGATGGACACCACAGGGGAACAGAAGTAAGGGCAAGCCAAAAGAGACATGGAGAAGAACAGAAAGGATGCTGAGCAATAGAGGGCTCACCTGGGCAAGAGCGGACAAAAAGGCAAAGGACAGGCATTTGTGGAAAACCCTTACAGAAGCACCATGTGCCTTGGGCACATAAGGTTCAGAGAGAGAGAGAGAGAGAGAGAGAGATTTAAGCTTCTTACACGTCCTGTATATCCCGACCATGTCCTCTTTTTCGACCTTAGAATTTGCATGGGGGGGGGGGATTTTTTAATGTAGAGAAATATCCGGGATTTTAGCTTTTCCTGTATGTGCTTGTACAGTATATATATTTGACGGTTTGTCGAGAAGACTGCCGGCTTGCTACCTCTGCTGTTGTCCGTTGCCAGCACTGAAAGTCCCGCGCCTGACGAGATTTCTATTCTTAGCTCCTGTGTTAGGTTCAAGTACTCCGTCTACCACATGTTGTGTGATCAGTTTGTGTCTGCCCTGGGTTCCACACTAAAAGAAAGTGTAAATTTACCAACGAATGACAGAAAAAGCAGGATTCCTATTTCAGAAAGGATAGAGAAGATTTAGAAGCTGAATGCATGCCCATCTATTTTCGTCTCTATGGCAGATACAGGAGGACTCGACGTAAAGTCGCAAGTCGACTCGGAAAAACATAGAAGGGGCACCATTGTCAAAAGTGAACAAACTTCTTTGTAAACTCGGGTAGCAAAGTAAAAGAAGAAGTTGCTGCTGGTGAAGGTGCTCTCTCATCCCATGCTGTTAATTATCGCAAAAGGTGGTGGACCTCCAGTCCTGGTGATTCTGCTGTTGCTGCAAAATTTTCTTGTGCAAGAGCAACGAAATAAAAGTAAACGCTGTCATAGCAGTCCATTCCGTGGAAAATATCTGAAGAGTATAGAAGACATTGAACTTAGTAAATTTGCTGTCTGTTCACATCTTGCTGTCTGTTCACATCTTGCTGTCTGTTCACATATTGATGTCTGTTCACATCTTGCTGTCTGTTCACATATCGATGTCTCTTCATATCTTGCTGTCTGTTCACATATTGATGTCTGTTCACATCTTGCTGTCTGTTCACATATTGATGTCTGTTCACATATTGATGTCTCTTCACATTTTGCTGTCTGTTCACATATTGATGTCTCTTCACATCTTGCTGTCTGTTCACATATTGATGTCTCTTCACATCTTGCTGTCTGTTCACATCTTGCTGTCTCTTCACATCTTGCTGTCTGTTCACATATTGATGTCTCTTCACATTTTGCTGTCTGTTCATATATTGATGTCTGTTCACATCTTGCTGTCTGTTCACATCTTGCTGTCTGTTCACATATTGATGTCTCTTCACATTTTGCTGTCTGTTCACATCTTGCTGTCTGTTCACATATTGATGTCTCTTCACATTTTGCTGTCTGTTCATATATTGATGTCTGTTCACATCTTGAAATCCTTCTGTCTGTTCACATCTTGAAATCCTTCTGTCTGTTCACACTATAGACAGGACTCTGTCGTGGTGTAGTGCTGTAACCAGTAAACGTGATTATTTTTGGAGGAGGGGGGAATCTGCTGGAGACACTGACCCAGGTAACATATGATCTTCTGGTCGGGGTGGGAGCAGTGACAGCTCCTGCCTCTTCACATCCGCCAAGTGATGTTCAGGTTCTATGGCGGGGCAAGTCTTCCTATAAGGGGCCCTCTTGAGAACAGATAAGACCACCACAGACCACCTATCAACAGATAAGACCACCACAGACCACCTATCAACAGATAAGACCACCACAGACCACCTATCAACAGATAAGACCACCACAGATCACCGATTAACATGTAAGACCACCACAGATCACCTATCAAGATATAAGACCACCACAGATAACCCATTAACATGTAAGACCACCACAGACCACCTATCAAGATATAAGACCACCACAGATAACCCATTAACATGTAAGACCACCACAGATAACCCATTAACATGTAAGACCACCACAGATAACCCATTAACATGTAAGACCACCACAGATAACCCATTAACATGTAAGACCACCACAGACCACCTATCAAGATATAAGACCACCACAGATAACCCATTAACATGTAAGACCACCACAGATAACCCATTAACATGTAAGACCACCACAGATAACCCATTAACATGTAAGACCACCACAGATCACCTATCAAGATGTAAGACCACCACAGATAACCCATTAACATGTAAGACCACCACAGACCACCTATCAACAGATAAGACAATCACAGACCACCTATCAACAAATAAGACCACTATAGACCACCTATCAACAGATAAGACCACCACAGACCACCTATCATCAGATAAGACAATCACAGACCACCTGTCAACAAATAAGACCACTATAGACCACCTATCAACAGATAAGACCACCACAGACCACCTATCAACATATAAGACAATCACAGACCACCTATCAACAAATAAGACCACTATAGACCACCTATCAACAGATAAGACCACCACAGACCACCTATCAACAGATAAGACAATCACAGACCACCTATCAACAAATAAGACCACTATAGACCACCTATCAACAGATAAGACCACCACAGACCACCTATCAACAGATAAGACAATCACAGACCACCTATCAACAGATAAGACCACCACAGACCACCTATCAACAGTTAGGCCACACAGACCACTTATCAACAGATAAGACCACCACAGACCACCTATCAACAGATAAGATCACCACGGACCACCTATCAACAGATAAGATCACCACAGACCACCTATTAACAGATAAGACCACTATAGACCACCTATCAACAGATACCATAGACGAGCACAAACACAAAGGCATGGCTTGTATACTTCAGAAACTTTATTCACCGTCTGTCACTTTTGTCGTTATTTCATTTACTTCTGTTGATATCGATTCCACAATAGCGCTGTCACTCTCACTTCACCCGCTTCGTCCCGTTCGTAAAGCGTGCGTTTTTCCGCAGGTAAGTGACAACCACCAAGACATCTTGCTGGTAGCATTCTCTCCTCATCATTCGCCTTGCTCCATCTCTCTCTCCGTCTCTGTCTCTCTCTCCTACGCGGTTGTCACTATCTATCTATCTATCTATCTATCTATCTATCTATCTATCCATCCATCCATCCATCCATCCATCCATCTATCTATCTATCTATCTATCTATCTATCTATCTATCTATCTATCTATCTATCTATCTATCTATCTATCTATCTATCTGTCTGTCTGTACTTCGTATAATATTTATAATATATTATTAGTGTTTTTGTATTGTACTATTAGATTTATTTATTTTATATGTATACTCAAAACGCCATAATAATGGTCAAGGACTATAATAATTAGCTACTAAAGTGTCCTATTCTCAGAAACACCAAAACAACTTTGCCGGATATTACAACAAATTTGGGATCTAGAAAAAGCCCCAGAGGAGTGGAAAACTGGGCTTATAGTAAAACTACCAAAGAAGGGTGACCTCAGAGATTGCGGGAACTGGAGAGGCATTACCCTACTGCCACTCACCAGTAAAGTATTTTGCAGAATAATCATCAACAGAATTGTACCAACACTTGAGGAAAAACTTCGGAAAGAGCAGGCAGGATTTAGGAAAGGAAGAGCATGCATAGACCACATATTTGTACTTAGACAAATATTAGAACAGGCAAATGAGTGGCATAGCACAACATATGCATTATTCATAGATTTTGAGAAAGCCTTTGACAGTGTCAACAGAGATGCACTGTGGAAAATCCTAAGATGGCATGGCCTCCCCCATAAAATAGTTAATGTAATCAAAGCCCTATACGAGGGTTTTCAATGCAAAGTTATCTGTGGAGAACATACCTCCAGCAGCTTTAGGGTACAAACAGGAGTGAAACAGGGATGTGTACTATCACCAACATTATTTATCGAGTTCATTTTTGGTAAAAGCAAACTACAGTAATCTATTACCACCTGCTCCCTGTCCCCACCCCACCCCCCCCCCACACACACAAAACAAACACACACACAAACACACACACAAGTTGGCTATGCTTTAAAATCACCCAAGATGCAGATACAAAGAACAACAGTTCATATTTCCAGTGAGGTCGTAGCAAAGACATGCATCGAGATTTTTTTTTTTTTTTTAGAAATCTTTAAATCGGCTTCGTGTGGTCAGCAAGTGTACTTTTATACCATAAGTACCTATAGTTCAAGATTATTGTTATCCTGTAAAAATGTAATATTCGTGTGTAATTTAATATAATCTGCAAATAGATGCATTAGCAGCAGGGCATCTTGCTTATAACCGAGAGGCCTACATTAGGGAGGCAAAGTTCCGCAAGGGACATGCAAATAAATGACTGACTGACTGAATTTATTACTCGTGTGTAATTTAATACTCCACTGTATTTTAATATTCGTGAGTAGTTTAATCTTATATCTTTCCCGTGCCGTTAAACGTCACATAGGGCTCGCAAAATAGTTCGCCAATTTTTCCTGTCTTCGGCGAGTCTTTCAACCTCATCAAGGGATTTTATGCCTGTTAATTTGGCCTCTTTTAACAATGTCCTCTTCAGAGTTTCACGCGGTCTGCCTTTTTTTCTTCGGCCTGTTGTGTTCCATTTGATAGCTTGTTTTGGGATTCTCTGATCATTTCTTCTCATCAAGTGACCAACATATGTCCATCTCCTTTTTCTGATCACCCATGAGACTGGTTGTTGTTCAGTCATCTGTCTTATCTCTGCATTGTTCTTGAATTCGTTCCACTTGATGCCAAGTATTTTCCTTAGGCATTTGTTTTCAAAAGAGTCTAATTTCTTTTCTATTTCTTTAGTTGTTTTCCAGCTTTTGCATGTATAAATGAGGGTGGATATTACATTTGAATTGAATAGTCTTAACTTGATTTTTGTGCTTGTAACTTAATACTCATGTGTAGTTTATCAGGGACTTAGCCTTACCTCCTTTCTTTTCTGTTTGTCTGGTCGAGTTGTATATATCTGTCCTTTTACTCTTTAATGTATTTTCAAATCCCTTCTAGCACTTAGCTGATAGTTTCTTGTTGATTTTTTTCTTATTGTGCGTTCTCCTGCCCTCCCCCCCCCCTTTTCTTCCTCTGTACTTTATTCAGTTATCTTTCACATTTTGTCTTTTGTCGCCCACGGATAGCGCGCGCCTTTCGCTTTCTGAAAGACGTTTCATTTCATGAAGGTCAATCGATCAGCCTCGTTCTGAGACTTTTCCTTCTGACAGGATTATCCTGCCCTCAATCTTTCTATTGGTCATTGAGGGCACTTTGCAGCCAATCGTAATCGTTCCTTCTGTCCGCCTTTCTGTTAATTCTCTTGACTTGAGAAATTCCCGCGTCTGTTGCACAATTTCCGGCCTCCGACTACTTGCTGTACCACCACCTACGGCCTCTGAAAGTTCAAAGTTCAGACAATGCCACATTTCTCTTAGGAAAATCAGGACCGGTTTTAATCCGATGTGAAATAGAAGAAACAAAAATGTCGGTGGGCGATTTTTTGGGTACACAAAAGTGTATGGTTCAGTTTGTAAAAAGTAAGGAAAGGGCAGAAAATAAGATAAGCAGATATAAATGGAAACAATACAGTAATCAAATATTTTGGCAAAACGCCTTTATGCAAAGACCACATATAAAAACAATATACCATATAAGTACATACACACACAAGATAATAGTTTAAAAATAAACCTTAACTCTTCTGTGTCCTCCTCGTAGAAAGTGAGTGTTGTTCTTCATAATAGGTTAATATTCCATGTGGTTTTGTCCTTTGTGTGTGAATATAATTCTTTTGGTGATTAGGGTTTCTCATTTTACTTGTTCGTCTGTTTGTCTGGTGTGGTTATTTCCTTGTATTCATCATGAGTGCAGGATATCTGTGTTAAAATTATTGTTTAACGTTTGTGATAGAGTGAATGTGAGAGTTGTTGCTCCATCTCCCTGGATCTTCTTTGTAGTCAATGTCGTGGAAGTATCGAGAACCAGCATCGTGAGATTATAGTGGCGGCTGTATTTGACGACCCAAACTGTGGCTAAAACAGAGGGAGAAGCATTGATTTTTAGCCGGCTCCACCACCATAGGGACTATAACAGTCCTTGTACCGTTAATTAAGCGGAGGGCCTTACTAAAGGTACCAACGGACTTGGGTAGAACGAGCGACCGTCTAGCCGCTAGAGATACGGGTTTTCGGGAAAACGGGAAACGGAGAAAATATATTCTATAACATTGTCAAGGGTTTATGTAACATTGTTACAGTTGTAGGGGTTGTGCGTAAGTTGTAAGGGTCCTATGTATATGTAACAATGTCCAAATTCTAAGGCTTGTGTAAAACATTGTCTGAACTTCTAAAGTACACGCAAGTTCTTTTATTTGTGGCTGATCGGCTGAAGGTCAACAAGTGAAATATAAATGATGTTTTCATGTTTTAAGTGTGTTTGGAGAAGTGCAAATATTGAAGTGTGATATTGATAGCTTGAATAAAGCTAATTATTGAAAACTGTATGTAGCAGATCTTCTTCTTCTTCTTCGTTCACTTCTACCACCAAAAACCGCACTGTGAACCTACTGAATTCACGCCTGTGGTCCTCGTTAGGTCCCGTGGTCCCCTATGTGGTCAAAAATAGACCACACGAGATCCACGAGAGGACCACAAGGGATTCAGAGTATCACAGTGCTTTAGCCTGTATTCTTGGTGGGTCTCGGAAGCGGGATTGCGTGACACCATGGTTTTCATTGCACCAGTTTAGTCTAGGGTTGGACTTTCTCACCGGAAGACTTCGACTTGTTTAGGATATCAGTGCATCCCCGCTGGGTGAGAGGCGGTAGCCCACCCAGGCCAGAGTTAGACTTTCTCACCGGAAAACCTCGACGTGTTTTGAGATACCCGTGTATCACCGCCGGGTGAGAGGTGGTTGCCCATCCAGTCCAGGGTTGGACTTTCTCACCGGAAAACCTCAGCGTGATTAGGATACGCAAACATCCCCGCCAGGTGAGAGGTGGTTGCCTATCTAGACTTCCCTGGTCCAGTGTCTCCGACTTCAGCATTTTGCGGTCGTGGCCGCTACCCTTCCTAGTTGTGACCAGGATGGAGCTTTTGTCCAGGAGGACGAATCCTCGCCACTAGTGACTTCTACCCCTGGGTTGAGCCGGTTTAGGCATTATCCCAGTATGGGCGTGTTTGGGACGGGACCGACCTCTACGGCAGAGGTACTGTGACATGCATAGCCTTCAAGATTCACCCCTGGATTGAGCCGGTTTAGGCAAAATTCACCAGTATGGGTGTTTATCAGGCGTTACCGACCTCTAGAGCGGAGGTGGCATGACATGTCTAGCCATCAAGTTCCACCCCTGGTGTGTGCCGGTTTAGGCATATTTCACCAGTGTAGGTGTATTTCGGACGTGGGCGGCCTCTAGAGCAGAAGTGCCGTGGTATATCTCTCGTAGCGATACTACTGGACATACCGGTTAAAATTCACTTTCCACCACCTTTTCCCATCAGCTCCGCACAGCAACCTTTATTTCTTTTCCGCATTCACTTCCTTAACCGGGAGGAGCTTCACTCTACGCGCAGCATTTGAAGAGTCTCGCCAGCAGTGACTTAACCTCTGGGACAAGCCGGTTCATGCATTTCACCCGACATGACTGCACTCAGGACGTGGCCGACCTCCAGACCAGAGGTGCTGTGATTTGACTGTTTGCTTTCACTTTATCCTTTCTACCACCTTTTCCGCAGTGATGCTGCGCGGCAACCTCATTTGCAAATTTCTTCATTGGCCGGGAGGAGCACCGCTCCACGCACGGCAGCTGAAGATCTCGCCAACAGCGGTATGTAGCAGATCTTTTGTACAATAGATATTCGTATGAAACGAGATATTGACGGGATTATGTGTCGTTGAAAACTGGCTTGCGAACATCATCAAAGTCAGAAAGCTGAGATACTTCGACCACATAAAAAGACATAATAGCTTGGAGATGTTGCTAGCAGAAGGCATAGTTCCTGGCAGAAAGGGAAACAGAGCGACCTCGTCTGAGGTGGTCTCGGGACCTTACAGAAAGTCTGAAGATGTCGTTGCTAGATGTTGGTCGGCTTGCTCATGACCGGGTCGCGTTTAAGGAGGCTGTGAGAGGGACAACGTTCTGGAAAAACACAACACATGAAACACACTCAGATGAGAAGACAATGACGAGCGAATCCATTTTAGTATATTATTATCATTGCAAGGGGAAAACGTGGATGAAATGATGTCAACAACAACAACAGTGACAGGAGAAAACATGGATAAAATGGTGTCAACAATAACAACAACAACAGTGACAGGAGAAAACATGGATAAAATGGTGTCAACAACAACAACAACAGTGACAGGAGAAAACATGGAGAAAATGATGTCAACAACAACAACAACAACAGTGACAGGAGAAAACATGGAGAAAATGATGTCAACAACAACAACAACAGTGACAGGAGAAAACATGGAGAAAATGATGTCAACAACAACAACAACAGTGACAGGAGAAAACATGGAGAAAATGATGTCAACAACAACAACAACAGTGACAGGAGAAAAATTGGAGAAAATGATGTCAACAACAACAACAACAGTGACAGGAGAAAACATGGAGAAAATGATGTCAACAACAACAACAACAGTGACAGGAGAAAACATGGAGAAAATGATGTCAACAACAACAACAACAGCAGTGACAGGATAAAACATGGATAAAATGATGTCAACAACAACAACAGTGACAGGAGAAAACATGGAGAAAATGATGTCAACAACAACAGCAATGACAGGAGAAAACATGGATAAAATGATGTCAACAACAACAACAGCAATGACAGGAGAAAACATGGATAAAATGATGTCAACAACAACAGCAATGACAGAGGAAAAAAAATGTTCTACGACGTTATAATTATCTGTTACAAATTGAAGACGCAAAAAAGTCCCAGAAGTGAGACACAACAATGTTAGTATGTTGCCCAGCAGAGCAGCTTAAACAAAGCACTATAAACAATTCTACTGAGCTAAATCTTTATCTATACGACCAATTAAATGAGAAAACGGCACAAACATTCGACGCACTGAATATGAGAGAGAGAGAGAGAGAGAGAGAGAGAGAGAGAGAAAGAGAGAGAGAGAGATCGTGCATAAGAAATAAATGCCGCTTTTAGCATTGAAGCCACGAAAAATACAAAAATATACCTCGTTCCACAAGAACACTCCAAAAATGTCTTTCTTTTGTGCAAATTCCTCTCAAAACCTGCGGAACGCGGAAAGTGCTGTCACGGGCAATATGATTTCATGCCCACAATACATTGCACTTCCTCATTACCATTCTTGTCTCTCTTTGCCTGGACAGATTGGCGGCTCAAGGCTCTTGCCGGTAAGATGGATGTCTCCAGAAGCCATAAAGTATGGCCGCTTCACCAGCGAGTCCGACATCTGGGCATACGGTGTAGCTCTCTGGGAGATTTTCAGCTTCGGGAAACAGCCATATTGCGGCCACACTAACGAAGAGGTTGGTCGTCTGAGTACAGACAACTATGTTAATGTGACTGTTAATATTTATAAGGTTATCTTTATAGTGCAATAATCTGGCGATTAATATTTATACAGCTATCTTTATGGAGTAGTATTATGAATATTATTATTTCTAGAAGATGTTTAGATACTCATTTTTCAAGTAGGAATGCCTTTCAGATAGTAGAATGATAGAGATCAGTGTTGCATGGTTAGACTTCGAAAATTCGTGGACAAAGCACTTTAGATGTGATCCAAGTCCCAGGTAATTTCTTGTTATTTTTTTCTCTCACGTCTAAAGTGCTTTGTCTACGATGTTTCGAAGTCAGACTTTACAACTCTGTGCTCTGGTAGGTTTTTAGAACGCAAGAGAAAATACTCTAGACCTCGTATCAAAATATAAGTTCCATTTACTGTGTCCGGCTATGCAAATCCAACAACCGTAGAGTCATCATGAGGAGGAACTGCTCATGATGATGATACTTTAGAAAACACAGTATCTACCTGATATCTACCCGATTAAAAAATCATTGGCACAAGAAGTGCCTTTTGTAATGTAACATCTGGTATTTCAAGAGACAGCGTTACAAAACAGAACCACACGTGTTAAGTTTCGCTTTATAGTCTAGTACCGGACTTCTGAGAATCAGAAAAACAATGGAAAAGATAAAAATGGAAATAGCAGATGAACAGTTTGGATTTGTTGAAGGAAAGGGAACACACAATGCCACTTATGATTTACGAACACTAACAGAAAGAGCTTTAGAAGTACAGAAAGATCTCTACTTATGCTTCATTGATTACACCAAGGCATTCGACAAGGTGAAACATAATGAAATTATTAAAATGCTTGAAGACATCATTATAGATGGCAAAGACCTGAGGATTGTAAAACATCTATACTAGCAGCAAGAAGCAGCAATTCGAGTTGAAAATAGAACTGGAAAATATCAAGCTATAAAACAAGGGGTGCGACAGGAATGTGTACTATCTCCAGACCTTTTTTCTCTGTACAGCGAAAATTTCTAAGAACGATCATCACAGAACCAGGCATAAAAATTGGAGGATACAATATTAACAACCTTCGGTATGCTGACGACACAGTACTGATAGCTGAGAAGCAACAAGACCTGCAAAATTTCTTGGATAAAGTCGCCAAAGAAAGTGAACAGAAAGGCCTTACTTTGAACATCAAAAAGACAGAGACTATGGTTATATCTAAGAAACAGAATCCACCAGCATGCAGTATTAAATTAAACGGAACTATTCTAAAGCAGGTGCAGAAATTCAAATACCTTAGAGCAGTAATAACTTCAGATGGGAAATGCAGAACAGAAATTAGGAACAGAATAGGCCAAGCAAAGACTGCATTTCAGAGAATGAGAAACATATTAACCAACACATCCTTATCAATGAATGTTAGAAAACGAGTCCTAAAATGCTATATCGAACCTATTTTGTTATGTGGAAGTGAATCATGAACAATAGAAAGGTCTGCACAAAAATCATTGGAGCAGCAGAAATGTGGTTTATTAGAAGAATGTTGCGAATCCCCTGGACAGCAAAAATAACTAATGAAGAATGTATGAGAAGAGCAGGAGAGATAAAAAAAACCTTGTCAAAAAAAAAAAAAAAAAATAAGAGAGAGACAATGTACTTTCATATGACATGCAATGAGAAGAGGGAGCATTGAAAATATCATAACAACAGGAAAAATAGAAGGAAGAAGATCAAGAGGAAGACCAAGAGAAATGATACTGGACAGTCTGATGGCCTGCATGAAGGATCGTGTACTCTGGAGAAGCATAATAGCCAACGCCAGTCAGCACGGCACCTGATGATGACGATGATGATGACCGGATTTTGTTGGCTGGTCACGTAAACCAGGGCCCATGAAAGCCCAAGCATAATTTTAAAAGACTTTAACAAACGTGCAATTAGAAATAGCGTTTCATTCAAATAGTGACAAAAATGTTTCACCCTAGGCTAAAGGTTATAGGGAACTTTAGCTAGGCAAAGATCTTACCTCAGAGCACGTAGCTCCCCCATGGTAACAAGCACCACTGACAAGACAAGTTGGAACTTTGCAGAATTCACAAACTGAAAAAATTACCAAAATAAAAGATGATTTTTATAAAGGATGATTGTTAGAGACAATAATCATATTTTTAACATCAGCTGGATTATATGGTGATCTTAGATTATCTTCTCAATCCTCTCATGTCTTCTCAGTCGTCCCATGTCTTCTCAGTCACCCCATGTCTTCTCAGTCATGCCATGTCTTCTCAGTCATTCCTTGTCTTCTCAGTCATTCCTTGTCTTCTCAGTCACCCCATGTCTTCTCAGTCATTCCTTGTCTTCTCAGTCATGCCATGTCTTCTCAGTTATCCCATGTCTTCTCAGTCATTCCTTGACTTCTCAGTCATTCCTTGTCTTCTCAGTCATGCCATGTCTTCTCAGTTATCCCATGTCTTCTCAGTCATTCCTTGTCTTCTCAGTCATTCCATGTCTTCTCAGTTATCCCATGTCTTCTCAGTCATCTCACGTCTTCTCAGTTATCCCATGTCTTCTCAGTCATCTCACGTCTTCTCAGTTATCCCATGTCTTCTCAGTCATTCCTTGTCTTCTCAGTCATGCCATGTCTTCTCAGTTATCCCATGTCTTCTCAGTCATCTCACGTCTTCTCAGTTATCCCATGTCTTCTCAGTCATCTCACGTCTTCTCAGTTATCCCATGTCTTCTCAGTCATCTCACGTCTTCTCAGTTATCCCATGTCTTCTCAGTCATCTCACGTCTTCTCAGTTATCCCATGTCTTCTCAGTCATCTCACGTCTTCTCAGGCATCCCATGTCTTCTCAGTATCTCACGTCTTCTCAGTTATCCCATGTCTTCTCAGTCATCTCACGTCTTCTCAGTTATCCCATGTCTTCTCAGTCATCTCATGTCTTCTCAGTTATCCCATGTCTTCTCAGTCATCTCACGTCTTCTCAGTTATCCCATGTCTTCTCAGTCATCTCACGTCTTCTCAGTTATCCCATGTCTTCTCAGTCATCTCACGTCTTCTCAGTTATCCCATGTCTTCTCAGTCATCTCACGTCTTCTCAGGCATCCCATGTCTTCTCAGTATCTCATGTCTTCTCAGTCATCCCATGTCTTCTCAGTCATCTCACGTCTTCTCAGGCATCCCATGTCTTCTCAGTCATCTCACGTCTTCTCAGTTATCCCATGTCTTCTCAGTCATCCCATGTCTTCTCAGTCATCTCACGTCTTCTCAGGCATCCCATGTCTTCTCAGTATCTCATGTCTTCTCAGTTATCCCATGTCTTCTCAGTCATCTCACGTCTTCTTAGTTATCCCATGTCTTCTCAGTCATCTCACGTCTTCTCAGTTATCCCATGTCTTCTCAGTCATCTCACGTCTTCTCAGGTATCCCATGTCTTCTCAGTTATCCCATGTCTTCTCAGTATCTCATGTCTTCTCAGTATCTCACGTCTTCTCAGTCATCTCACGTCTTCTCAGGTATCCCATGTCTTCTCAGTTATCCCATGTCTTCTCAGTATCTCATGTCTTCTCAGTCATCTCACGTCTTCTCAGGCATCCCATGTCTTCTCAGTATCTCATGTCTTCTCAGTCATCTCACGTCTTCTCAGGTATCCCATGTCTTCTCAGTTATCTCATGTCTTCTCAGTATCTCATGTCTTCTCAGTATCTCATGTCTTCTCAGGTATCCCATGTCTTCTCAGTTATCTCATGTCTTCTCAGTATCTCATGTCTTCTCAGTATCTCATGTCTTCTCAGTTATCCCATGTCTTCTCAGTTATCCCATGTCTTCTCAGTATCTCATGTCTTCTCAGTCATCTCACGTCTTCTCAGTTATCCCATGTCTTCTCAGTCATCTCATGTCTTCTCAGTCATCTCATGTCTTCTCAGTATCTCATGTCTTCTCAGTCATCTCATGTCTTCTCAGTCATCTCATGTCTTCTCAGTCATCTCATGTCTTCTCAGTCATCCCATGTCTTCTCAGTCATCCCATTCGTATATCAGAATATGACAGAATCATATTGTCTTTCAAAGTGCCTTGTGAAAAACTGCATAGATTAAAAAAGATCAGGTAGAGGCAGACCTTTTTTAGCCATGGGGGCACCTCGGAAGTATGATGTTAATGCCCATCCTTTCCTTCACCTATCTGCACACTAGAGGGTGATGAGGCCAGCCCTTCCTATCTCAGCTCCAGGTTCGAATCATCCCCTCTTGCCACGAGAGACTAGTGTACTATACCATTCGCCACTCACGGGCCTTCCATGGAATACCAGGGCCTTTTGTTTCAAATTAGCTCAAATATATATATATATATATATATATATATATATATATATATATATATATATACTGTACTTACATATTGACTGGCCAAATGATAAGATCTGGACATACTGCTAGTATTCGGTATATCTTTTAGAAACATGTCCTCGGCGTTTAAAATTTGTTAAACGTTTTTCAATGACCTGGGGGAGGGTCTGAACATGTCATTGCTAGACCCTGGTCAACTTGCTCAAGACCACGTTGCAAACGAGGAGACAGTGAGAGAGACAACGTTCTGGAAAGGACACGTCACATGACACACAATCAAACTAGAAGACAGTGACAAGTGAATCAGCTTTGCTGTATTATTGTCATTGCACAGGGAAAGGTGGATAAAATGATGTCAACGGCAGTAATGACAGGGCGTTAAAAGTGGATTTTTAAAGAGATCAGGCCACCTTCTGACTTAACATCTTCTTTGTCTTGTTGCAGATGTGGAAAACATGTACGTGGAAACTGTACCTAATGGGATTTGGTTATATGGAGATATGGGGACAAACGCTAGATACCGCCAGACGATAAAATTATGACAAAACAGCCTACCTTAGCTACGCTAATTTCCTAAGTTTATATAATTGTATGTTTCATTGCTTTATCTCCAAACTGTTTCACTGGTTTATCTCCAGACTGTTTCATTGCTTTATCTCCAAACTGTTCCATTGCTTTATCTTCAAACTGTTTCATTGCTTTATCTCCATACTGTTTCATTGCTTTATCTCCATACTGTTTCATTGCTTTATCTCCATACTGTTTCATTGCTTTATCTCCATACTGTTTCATTGCTTTATCTCCATACTGTTTCACTGCTTTATCTCCAAACAGGTAATAAATTTCTTGGACCAAGGCATCCTTCTGCAGAGACCTGAAGACTGTCCATCAACTGTCTATCACGTTATGCTGGGATGTTGGAAGAGAGACCCCAGTCAAAGGATCGTATTTGACAGGCTGGTCATGTACCTGTCTGACTACAGAAACAGGCTTATTAAAATGCCACATGTTCATCACCAGATCCAGCACACACAGCGCCCACCAGGTTCTGCCAGCAACATCTCCAAGCTGCCTCAAAGCTCTGACATCAGCGACGCCGTAAGATGTGTCAAGGACAAGGTTGTTGACAGTGGTTGCTCGCCTGATGGTGCTCGTATACCTCACAAACCCGAGGGCGGTAAACCGATGAATTACTTGACACTGGCAACAGACACTGGCCCGCTTGATGCTGGAAATCTCCAGGATCTTGACACTCAAGCCCCTGTCAACAGAAGCAGCGAGATTTCAAACCTAGATAAATCATCATCTAACAACACCTCAACGGACAAAACACCCTCATCGGAGGCCACAGTTAATGAGAAACAAAACGAAGCAGGCGAAGACCCAGTTGACCCAGTATCAACTCCGCGCCCAGAAGATCAAAATCACCATCAAGCCGGAGCAGTAGTTGCAGGTGAATCTGCTAAGTTGGAGCCTAAAAAGCAGTCAGCGAAAAGAATGGCTTCTTTTCCTTTATTTATACCCAAGGAAAAATTCTGCGAAATTCAAATCGAAGAGGACAACAGAACAAAGGAAGAAAAGAAGCGCAAGCGACAGATCGAACGCGGATTTGGAAGCCGGGCTTCACTTAGGTACAAAGTTGAGCCATCTGAAAGCAAGAAAAGTAATTTATCTCCTGCAAGTGTCCTTGAACTTTGCCCTCAAATGACTTACACTAGCCAAAGTCCTGTCGCTTTGGTTCACACCTGGTCTGGAAAATTTGGTCGCGCGGCTCATCAAAACTCTGGCCATCGTGCTCAGAAGACCAACAAGGTCAAGGATAAGACGGGTTTTCTGGACCCTACCTGGAGCTTGAAAGGGCAGTCAGTTGGGGTGGCGGGCATGTCACATCATGGACTGTTTGAAGAAGGGCTGGACTCTTGCTCTGCTCTCCTGCAATCTCAGAGGGAAACATCTGCCGCCAACGAATATTCCACTCCAATAAAACTCAATTTATAGATGCCATTCTGCCATCGCTGTCAAAACTAAATGTATAGATGACATTCTGTCATCACTGTTAAAACTCAATTTATAGATGACATTATGCCATCACTGTTAAAACTAAAGTTATAGATGACATTCTGCCATCACTGTTAAAACTAAATTTATAGATGACATTCTGCCATCACTGTTAAACCTCAATTTATAGATGACATTCTGCCATCACTGTTAAAACTATATATATATATATATATGACATTCTGTCATCACTGTTAAAACTCAATATATAGATGACATTCTGCCATCACTGTTAAAACTCAATTTATAGATAACATTCTGCCACCACTGTTAAATCTCAATTTATAGATGACATTCCGTCATCACTGTTAAAACTCAGTTTATAGATGACACTCTGTCGTCACTGTTATCCATTATGACTCCCCATTTCAGCATTTGCTACATTCCTCTATCATATTCAACGCATTAAAGTTTCATGTTCGCTTCATATCTTCAGTTCTTTTGTCTTCTATTTTCTGGTGATTCACTACGGACAATCAATTTATTTGTCAAACATTTTCCAAATGTATTGTTTTCTGTTCTTTCGTATTTGAGTATAAAATTGTGTTCTTGGATGTGAAACAAGCGAAAGAGCATCTTAAATAACTCAGAGACGTGATGATAAATAATGAAAATCATGATTTGATAGTCAACGCTAGCAGTTCTGGCTAAGTGCAGTTTAGTCTGAAGGGAACAAACATTTTCTTCCAAACTGGACTGGACAGCAGCAGAAGTTGAAAACTGTTGAATGTAGAAAACATTTTTGTTCTGTAGTGTATAAAATCGGACTAAGAAAATAAAGTAAAAAGAAAATAGAGGTAATGAAAGGGCTGATATATTTTGAGATGGCTTATTTCAGGTTATGTGTGTGTGTGTGAGAGAGAGAGAGAGAGAGAGAGAGAGAGACATAAAGAGAGAGAGAGAGATTTAAATGAACGGCACGCGAAAATAAAGAAGACCGGAAAAAGTTATAGCCAAACAATCAAAGCATTTCAATCATCATCATCATCGTGTGCCGTTTTCGCAAAGAAATTTGTCTCGACTGGCCCTCCAACATGCTCTATCCCTCGTTTTCACAGTGCAGCGGGACAAGGTGAATCCAGCCCACCCCCTCGTGTTGTCCACCTGTCTATATCGTTGCCGACTTCTTGATCTTTTTCCTTCCAACTTTCCCCTCTAGCGTAGTTTTCATTACTGTATTATACCGAATTATGAGCCAAATATTTTAATTGTTATGTTTCTTTCTATTTTTTTAAAAATTATTTCTCTTTTCAGTTTTAAATGGTTTAGTACCCTCATATTATTTTTTATTATTTCTCTTTTCAGTTTTAAATGGTTTAGTACCCTCATATTATTTTTTATTATTTCTCTTTTCAGTTTTAATTGATTTAGTATCCTCACATTTTTGTATTATTTCGCCAAAAATAGGTATAATACAAAAAAAATATGGGGGTGCTAAATCAATTAAAACTGAAAAGAGCAGTTTTAATTGATTTAGTACCTCCATATTTTTTTGTATTATTTCTCTTTTGAGTTTTAATTGATTTAGTACCCCCTTATTTATTTATTTATTATTTCTCTTTTCAGTTTTATTTGATTTAGTACTACCATATTTTTTTTTTTACTTAAGCTCATGGAATTCAGCTTGTTTTTCTGAACTGACGGCGCTACGTCGTCCCTGCACAACCGTTACAATCAAAAACTTTTGTTTCTAAACCATGTTTTCTCTCGGTCTAATTCGTTCGCATGTTTGTCTTATATAGACATTACTTGCCAACACATTACTACAGTCTATTCACTTTACATAGAATTCTGAAAGCTCATTCTTGCCATATATTGTCTGTGTTTCTCACAATCTTCATATTTGCTTGAATTTCGCGATGTTGAAAAAAAAAATGTTTTCTCGTGCTGTTCTTTTGAAAATAAAAAAAAAGTTGATTATAGACTTCAAGTAGTTCGTTATTTCTCATTTAGTTTCTGTTCTGTTCTGTACAGTAATACGTTGTGTCTGTCTGTCTGTCTGTTCGTTTGTCTGTCTGCTTGTACGTCTGTCGTCTGTCTGCCTTACCTGTCTGCCTGTCTAACTGGCTATTTGTCTATCTATTTATCTATCTATCTATCTATCTATCTATCTATCTATCTATCTATCTATCTATCTATCTAATCTAATCTATCTATCTGCCCGCTTGCCCGCCTACCTGCTTGTCTAAATATCTGTCTTACTGTCTATCTCATTCCCTCGTTCAATCTCTCTCTCTTCATCAGTTATATTCGTTTTCATTCTCTCTTGTTCTCTCTCCGGAGTCTTGGTAATCCAGCTTGCCTTGGTTTTGTTTTATATTATCTTTCTTTCTTTCTTTTTTCTTTCTTTCTTTCATGTCTCCATTAACACTCATTCTTTCGATCTTCTTTCTCATCCTCCTTACTTGTTCACTCATCAGATGCTGAGTGTTGATGTTGCTGACAATGACAACAGACCATCAAGACCCTCATCCCCTGTAAGAGAAATGAGATAGTCCTTAACAAGTGTTTCACGTTAGGGGAGACAACGCAATAAATGTTTAAAACGAGACCGTTGATAATGGTTTTGTCCTTGATATTAGCACGAGAATTTGAACACACATAAATTCACTCCCCTTTCAAACTTCACGTCTCTTCGTTATAAATGTAGACGATAACATTTTTTAAAATTGCAACACAAAAAAAAATCTGTATTCATATCCATAAGATGTCCTCCACAGCTTCCAGATACACAGCCCAGTCAAACAAAAGACATGGCCAGATCCCACGGCACTACAAGAAAAGCTCTACAGAGACGCTGAAATCCAGAGCTGAACTTAGCAGATTTGTCAGAGAGTTTGGCCTTCGATGTCTGAGCCAACGGCAAAGAATCAAAATTCTGACCAGACATCTCAGTTAAATGAAGGCTTTCCTGACATTTGTGCTTACATTTTGTTTAATTCTCTTTCTGGCATTTGCCATTTTATTGGTGTATTGAGAATAGGATCAAAGAAGAGGAAGTACGGCTACAGATCTTTGAATACAGAATCTTGAGAAGAATTTTTGGATCAGTTAGAGATCCTATATCACAAGAATGGAAAATTAGAAATATATATATACATATACATACACACACGCTATTCCAGTCTCTACTATTAACTACCATTGCGAAAAACAATAGATTGAGACAGCTGGGACACTTGGAGAGGATGGACGTGAATAGGCAGACAAAAAAGGTTTATACAGAAGTGGTGAACAGAGACAGACCAAGAGACAGACCGAGACAACTGTGGCGTGACAACCTGAAAGAAGATCTACGAGCCCTGGGAATGGACAACTGGCAGGAGAAGACTAAGAGCAGAGGGGAGTAGACAACTGGCAGGAGAAGACTAAGAGCAGAGGGGAGTGGAAAACTGGCAGGAGAAGACTAAGAACAGAGGGGAGTAGACAACTGGCAGGAGAAGACTAAGAGCAGAGGGGAGTAGACAACTGGCAGGAGAAGACTAAGAACAGAGGGGAGTAGACAACTGGCATGAGAAGACTAAGAACAGAGGGGAGTGGACAACTGGCAGGAGAAGACTAAGAGCAGAGGGGAGTGGAAAACTGGCAGGAGAAGATTAAGAACAGAGGGGAGTAGACAACTGGCAGGAGAAGACTAAGAACAGAGGGGAGTAGACAACTGGCAGGAGAAGACTAAGAGCAGAGGGGAGTGGAAAACTGGCAGGAGAAGACTAAGAACAGAGGGGAGTAGACAACTGGCAGGAGAAGACTAAGAGCAGAGGGGAGTGGAAAACTGGCAGGAGAAGACTAAGAGCAGAGGGGAGTAGACAACTAACAGGAGAAGACTAAGAACAGAGGGGGGTGGACAACTGGCAAGAGAAGACTAAGAATAGAGAGAAGTGGACAACTGACAGGAGAAGACTAAGAGCAGAGAAGAGTGGACAACTGGCAAGAGAAGACTAAACGCAGAGGGGAGTGGACAACTGGCAGGAGAAGACTAAGAGCAGAGGAGAGTGGACAACTGGCAGGAGAAGATTAAGAACAGAGGGGAGTAGACAACTGGCAGGAGAAGATTAAGAACAGAGGGGAGTAGACAACTGGCAGGAGAAGATTAAGAACAGAGGGGAGTGGAAAACTGGCAGGAGAAGACTAAGAACAGAGAGAAGTGGACAACTGACAGGAGAAGACTAAGAGCAGAGAAGAGTGGACAACTGGCAAGAGAAGACTAAAAGCAGAGGGGAGTGGACAACTGGCAGGAGAAGACTAAGAGCAGAGGGGAGTAGACAACTGGCAGGAGAAGACTAAGAGCAAATAGGAATGTCTGCAGCAGATGAGCCTCAGTGATTCTCACTGGCTCGGAAAGCTGAATAAATTGAGACTTGGAGCAGAGGCTATGGGGAATTGTTTTCAAAGAAGGAAAATTGAGGAACGGGGGTGGGGGGGGGGGGGTTATAGAAATGAAGAAATGAAGGCCGCTGGGTAAAATGACGTCCCCAGTCAAAGAGTTATCCCAACCATTTCTTCTGTGTTGATCCTGTGAAGTCGACCTCAATCATTTCTTTCGTGCTGATGCTTTGAAGTCTGCCCCAATCATTTCTGTCGTGCTGATCCTGTGAAGTCTGCCCCCCCCCCAATCATTTTTTGTGGTGATGCTGTAAAGTCTGCCCACAATCATTTTTTGTGGTGATGCTGTAAAGTCTGCCCACAATCATTTTTTGTGGTGATGCTGTAAAGTCTGCCCACAATCATTACTTTTCTGGTGATGCTATGAAGTCTGTCCCCAATCATTTCTGTTGTGTTGATCCTGTGAAGTCGACCTCAATCATTTCTTTCGTGCTGATGCTTTGAAGTCTGCCCCAATCATTTCTGTTGTGCTGATCCTGTGAAGTCTGCCCCCCCCCCCAATCATTTTTTGTGGTGATGCTGTAAAGTCTGCCCACAATCATTTTTTGTGGTGATGCTGTAAAGTCTGCCCACAATCATTACTTTTCTGGTGATGCTATGAAGTCTGTCCCCAATCATTTCTTTTGTGCTGAAGCTGTAAAGTCTAACTGGTTTTTTTAATGTGCTTTCCATCTTTCTCTGCTTTTATCGAGCCATCTTATGTCCTTTTATATTTCCTTTCTTCCTTCATTCTGCGAGTCACCTGGTGTCCATCTTAGTAACGAAAGCAGCAAAGTGTGCAGGGTTTGAGTATATTCCGAACAGTCTGATAGACTTTTGTCTGTGAATTAAGGTAAAGATTGACAGAAGTGTATGTCTTAGCTAAAACAGAATTTAATTGTTACTTCTTCTGTATTACTTCTAGAGGCGAATCATTGTACCTCTAATAATGTGTTTTTGATTGTTTTCTTCTTCTATGCTGATGGGTGAAACTGTTTACTTGTTGAAGACTTTGGTCTCTGTGATTGATCTAGCAGCCTCATTTCCGTTACATTGATATTCTCCTTGTAACATTACATAACCCAGGAACAATTAAGGTAGAGTTCATACACGACTGTGGATTGTTTAGAGAAATCAACTACACATGTCACCTCACAGTTGCGCTACAACATAAATCAACGACCAACTAACTCTGGGTAATACAGGAGAAATCAAATTTATCAATGAAGCCATTTGTTGTGGATGTTGGAGTATGTGAAAGGACTGAAGTTTTACAATAATATGAGATGGTGTCCGGGCGACTTGTCGTAGCCATGGGACGACCTCTACTACAACAAGATGATGAGGGACATTGCTTGTTACAGATATTCTACACTCTCTCTCTCTCTCTCTCTCTCTCTCTCTCTCTCTCTCTCTCTGAATCTTAAGTGCCCAGGGCACATGGGGCTTCCGCAAGGGTTTTCCACAAATGCCTGTCCTTCACCTTTTTTTCTGCTCTTGCCCAGGTGAGCCCTCTATTCCTCAACATCCTTTCTGTTGTTCTTCTCCATGTTTCTTTTGGTCTACCCTTACTTCTGTTACCCTGTGGTGTCCATCTTAGTGCTATTTTTAGTAGTGAGTTGTCAGTCATTCGGAGCACATGTCCCAACCATCGCCAGCGTCTTTCCTCAATAATTGCTGTCAGTGGCTTCATCTGCATTTCTGCCAACAAGATGTTATTATATTCTACACTAGAAACTAATATATCTGAGAGTCTGTCCTAAAAAGGAGAAATCTTGACAACCACTAAGTATTTCTATAAGGACAGGCTACAATTTACTCACTATCATTACGACAGCCCAGGTAACTACTAACTATCAAGGAAAACTTCTCTAAATCTATATTTTTGAAGGGTTCTCTTTTTGCCCGTCATAACTGTTACTTTTCTTTATGTCGTCTGCTTCTAATATAGTCTGCTTCTAATATAGTCTGCTTCTGCCAATTCGTTCATGACAACTACAAATGCGTGCGACTTTTCAACGGATTTTCCTTATGCACGCCTACAAATCCACACTTAGCTCTCTGCAAGGGAGACTACTACCATATTATATATATCTAACCCTTTTTCATACTCCTATACTGTTACACAGTTTTATACACAAGATAGAAAGAAGAATGAATGAAAAATGAAACAGAAGCAGATGATGAATATAACATGCGTTATTTTTTTTTAAACGCAGCAACAGTAATAATCCAGTATTTCAGCGAAATGTCTTTGTCCGTGACAGCAAAGATGGCAACACACACATACACGTAGAAAAAATATCTTGTAGAGGGACAAGCTTAATGAAAGGATGTGGCCATATCTTAGAGAGATTAATTCAGCATTTATACAGGATTTCATAAATGAGTCATGAAAAGATATTGCTATGTTAGGGCCCATCTTGGGCATGGTTTCTATGATTTCTCACATAGGACTTTGGTCACTCAGTTACCATATTCATATTTTTTAAAAGCTTCTTGATATATATATATATATATATATAAGACACTATGTATCTCTTTAGAATAAAACAAGATTAAAATGTGATGATGTTGTGACATCCGACACGCTGGTGACTCACAAAACTAATTACACAGTCGACCAACCCTTAAAAGTTACAGTGAAGATTGATACTGAGGGTCAAAGGATTTTCCCGTAGAACAAAAGTAATGATTCTAAATAATTACATTTTTTTTTACGTTTAGCGAACTACGTTAATCAAAGGGGAAATAATACGCTTCTTGTTGTGTATCCTTGTTGGAGGGGATATAACCGAATATAAAGTTTCCACACTGGAAAATAACGTTCATTAGGATAGCGAAGCAGGAAAGATTTACATTGAACTTGGTATGTGCATATAGAAAGATGCATTTATCACATAGTGCTAGATAACGTACTTCAACATGTAAAACTGATACAAGTATCGTAGACTTAGAGGAAAGAGGGGGAGGGGGGTGTATGGTACAATTTTACAAAAACAGATAGGAAGAAGAAAGAAATTAGGCAAGAGGAAAAGTTAGTAACAAGGAGTAGGCATTATGAAAAACAACAATAAC
Organism: Achatina immaculata; assembly: GCA_009760885.1. Classification (NCBI taxonomy): domain Eukaryota; kingdom Metazoa; phylum Mollusca; class Gastropoda; order Stylommatophora; family Achatinidae; genus Lissachatina; species Lissachatina immaculata. The sequence continues at coordinate 26,983,287 of CM019713.1, read as the reverse complement.
AGCCCAATACTTCGGCAAAATTGCCTTTATCAAGGACAACAGAAAAGACAAAAAGCACATAAAAACACTCGAAGAAACTTATCTGCGATCCACGCAGTGAAGCAACTTTACACAGAAACTTGATTCGAATATTTCGAAATACGATTTAACACAGCGTAATTAATTCAACCGTGACACGGGATTTCAAGGTTTGAGTGGAGATGCCTAACTAAATCATGACTTTTAATGTACGCAAAGTACAGCAATCATGATAAAGATAATGCTCGAATTCCCGTCTCCATACCATTAAGTCATATTGAGGAAAAGATGTTAGGCCAGTATTTCCATGACCTTCAGCACATGAAAGCGTGATGTAGGTCAGTATCACTCCTGGCCGCCTTTACCTTCCCAGATTTCTCTGGCACCCATTTTTAGATGCTTGGTGGACCCCTGGGTCTTTTTGGTGTGTACCAGAAAAAAAAAACTCCCTGCTGGGACTTGAACCCGGTACAACCGGACAAATAAACCAAGCGCCTAACCACTCCGCTAACCAGGGCACAACAAACATGGAGTACAACTGAACAAGATGAAAACCAAGTACAGGCATTTGAGAAAAGAATCCTAAGAAGAATTTATGGACCGGTAAGAGATCTACTAACACAACGAAGGGAGAACCACCTTTCACCCGGCGGGGATGTTTGCGTATCCTAATCACGCTGAGGTTTTCCGGTGAGAAAGTCCAACCCTGGACTGGATGGGCAACCACCTCTCACCCGGCGGTGATACACGAGTATCTCAAAACACGTCGAGGTTTTCCGGTGAGAAAGTCCAACTCTGGCCTGGGTGGGCTACCGCCTCTCACCCAGCGGGGATGCACTGATATCCTAAACACGTTGAGGTCTTCCGGTGAGAAAGTCCAACCCTAGACTAAACTGGTGCAATGAAAACCACGGTGTCACGCAATCCCGCTTCCGAGACCCACCAAGAATACAGGCTAAAGCACTGTGACACTCTGAATCTCTTGTGGTCCTTTCGTGGATCTCGTATGGTCTATTTTGGACCACACAGGGGACCACGGGACCTAACGAGGACCACAGGCATGAATTCAGTAGGTTCACAGTGCGGTTTTTGGTGGTAGAAGTGAACGAAGAAGAAGAAGAAGAACGAAGGGAGATAAGAAGTAACAAAGAAATCTACACATTGTTTAACTCTCTGCTTATAACAGCCGTTATGAAAACAACAGACTGAGGTGGCTCTGATATTTAGGTTGATATGGGGAAGGATAGACAAACAAAGATGGCCTATACAGAAGTGACAGAAGCGGATAGACCAAGAGGTAGACATGGACAACGATGGCGAGACAACCTAGAAGAAGATGTATGCACTCTTGGAATCTGGCAAGAGAAGATCGAGAACAGACAGGAATTGAGACGTGCCTTGTCTGCAACAATGAGGCTCATTGGCTCGTAAAGCTGCTGAATTCAGAAGAAGAAGAAGAAGAAGAAGAGCCAGGAACAACTCTGAGAGGAGATAAATTGTAAGAAAATAGTTGTACGCGGCAACTGTTCACCTGAAATCTCTACATAAATTATTATATTGCTACAAATACTGTGTTAATTTAGCGATTTCATTGTTCTTTTTTTTTTAAAAGTATTCCAGTTAGCCAACACAACAGTACAAATGATACAACATATCATCAATATCGCGCTAGCCATAATCGATAAAATGTCGACAAAAAGAAATGAAAATATTTTTAAAATACTTCTATGCAACTTTTATTTAACCAATATGCATATACACACATACAAGACATGGATTGAACATACACCATCAGATAAAGTAGTAGTAGTAGTAGTAGTAGTAGTAATAGTAGTAGTAGTAGTAGTAGTAGTAGTAGTAGTAGTAGTAATAATAATAATAATAATAATAATAATAATAGTAGAAAGAAGAATGAATGAATGAATTATTTAAATAGTGCCACCATATGAAATGAAAATTTTTGGAACCTATAAAAAACACACACACACACACCCGCTCTCACGCACGCACACACGCTCACACACTCACTCGCAGGCTCACACATTCACGCACACAGATGCACACGCCCGCACACGCACGTGAAACCACCCGCTCGCATGCACAACCACCCACGCGCATGTACAACCAGTCACACGCACATAACGTGCACACTCACACTCTCACCCTAACCACCGCTTGGTAAAGGGCAAACACTGCAGTAAAAAGAAATTAATACAGATAATCTGCAGTTACTTACCTTTGACCACATAGCTATTCTTGGAGACTTGCAGACACTGAGAATGGAAATTATATGTCGGTGTAGGTGTTTAAAGATGATCAGCTGCTCTAGTATATCTTTCGTGTTTCGTTTCCTAGTTTATTTCGTAGCTCATTTTCATGTGTACAGTCATTCAGACAAGGAGATGTGTCGTTTGGTCATAGACTAGAAAATGTGTGGATTGGTCGTAGACTAGGAGACGTGTCGCTTGGTCATAGACTATGAAATGTGTGGCTTGATCGTAGACTAGGAAATATGTGTCTTGGTCGTAGACTAGGAAATATGTGTCTTGGTCGTAGACTAGGAGATGTGTGACTTGGTCGAAGACTAGGAAATGTGTGACTTGGTCGTAGACTAGAAAATGTGTGGTTGGGTTGTAGACTAGGAAATGTGTGTCTTGGTCGTAGACTAGGAGATGTATGTCTTGGTCGTAGACTAGGAGATGTGTGTCTTGGTCGTAGACTAGGAGATATGTGGTTGGTCGTAGACTAGGAAATGTGTGGCTTGGTCGAAAACTAGGAGATATGTGGTTGGTCGTAGACTAGGAGGCACTTAGCTTGGTCGCAGTCTAGGAAATGGCTCAATAAGTTAATTTCTCAGCAGAATCCACTATCAAGGGGTTCTCTAAGGGGACTGCGCTATTGATAAGAGTAAAAGAACATATAAATCCGTTACGAGAAGTACACTTTGAAATCAGCAGAATCTTTTTCTCCGTCCATTATAATAGTGCCAGCATTCTAGCAACGAATGATGTGTGTACAGAGATGTTTGATCCTACGTTGTTTCTACTTTCTCTCCATCTTTAAGACGTAAACATTTTTTAATGAATTTTTCACATCTAAGAAAACTGAAAACATGCAAAACACACACAAAAAAACATGAGAAAAATAAATTAGAAATTCGTCTGTCTTTGGGAGTCTGTGGCGCGAAGCAGAAGTCTGCCTCGAATGCCGCACGAGTAAGCCGAGGGTGTCTGTGTGTTTACGAGCGGCTTAGTTTTTTAAAAAGATGACAAGAAAAATATAACGGAACAGAAAAACATCATTGACCCAAATTTGAAACTCGTTTACGTGTACAAGATAAATAAGAATGAGATAAACATATTTTTGAAGTCTATTTCTAGCTACCAGGTCACACACAATATTCAGCAAGGGTCATATCTTCTTTTTTTTCCTTTTTTTTAACATTTGTGTGCCGGGAACTGAATAAGTTTTGAGATCCGCTGCAGGAGGAGCACGTGAGGTGTAAACACCGACAAAGAGTGCATCTATTGCTGGACTTCAAGACAAAGGAAACATACTCATTGAACTTCAAAAGAAAACAAAGATACTCATAACAAAAGAAGAATGATGATGATGATGATGATGATGATGATGATGATGATGATGATGATGTGGAGGAGGAGGAGGAGGAGAAAAAAAAGTGTCAAAAATTAAAAGGAAAAAAAAATACTGTTAAGCGGTTCATGTAGTAAATCTGCAAGAGGTGGCCGAATGGCATCACTAACCATATCTTGCGTGGGCAATTCTAAAATCAACTTCCCATTTATTGGTGAAAATAAACCAGTTATCATAGCGACAAGGCGCATTGCACATAGCAAACAGTAAAGTGTTATGTCGCTAAGTGCCAATCCACAGTCCACTTTATTCAGTTCTGCACGAGTAACGACGGAGTAAACATGGACCCTTTAATCGCTATTACCGCCAGCTGTGAGGTCTGTGGGTGTGATTTTTTTTTCTGCAAGCAGAAGAACACAGCGTCGCCGAGATTCATCGTCAGTTGTGTCATGTGTACGGTGATATGAGTGACAAATTTGTGGAGGAAATTCATGGATGGGCACACAGATTGCGGGGTGGGGGGGGGGGGGGGGGGGGCAAGGACGACACTCAAATGAAACTGATGAACTCGTTCAGAAGTCGACAAGATCCTGCATGAAGAACATCGTCTCACTCTATCTGAACCTTCTGATCAATGTTCTAAAATTTCAAGGACTAGTCTGCTTCCAGTTGTTATCACATGTTCTGTACACCAGAACAAGTGCCTGATGTTCACAAAGGGCAAAGAACTCTCTTTCCTTTGACGTTCCTTCTGTCCATCATGCTCACTGTATGCTCGTCCGCGGTTTTTTTCCTCTCTGTCAGCTTCGTACACTTGATACCCGGATGAAGACAGAAGAACTGTCGATTGGCTGTTGTGTGATTTTTTAATTTACTTATATGCTTACTATTGGGCCCCCGTCCATAAACAGGGCCGTCGGAACCCGGGGTACAACCGCTCTAGTTGGGAATGATTATCTGTCACTCATTTATCCAGGGGGAGATCACTGCGCAAGCAGGAGAGCGCGGTCATGAAATTCGACCAACCAGAGCGAGCCAAATAATGTCCCTTCACTAGAGTGCTCTAAGCTCGCGTGTTGCTGTTACTTCGATCTAGGGGTCTTGGGTTGACGCGTTCCCTTAGGTGGTGGAGCCTAATAAGCCTTTATAGAGTCTTTCCAAGAAGTCAAGCTGAAAATGACATTTTTAATGTTCACAACATCAACTGCAGAACAAAACTTAGAAAGCATATAATGAGGATTCTGAAATGACAATTTGTGCTGCATTTTAACAAGTTTAGACAGATTAGATGGAAAACAACAGGGGAAAACAAAAAATTTGGACAGATTAGATGGAAAATAACATGGGAAAACGGAAAATTTAGACAGGTTAGATGGAAAATAACAGGGGAAAACAAAAAATTTGGACAGATTAGATGGAAAATAACATGGGAAAACGGAAAATTTAGACAGGTTAGATGGAAAATAACAGGGGAAAACGGAAAATTTACAGACACGGTGATAAATACATATATGTTTGCAAATCTCTATTGACCAAAATATCGACCAGCGTGTTATTTTACTAAAAATAAAGCTTATATTCTACTATTTTTAGCTATAAAAATAGTTATAGTACAGTGAAAGACATTTTCTGGTGCAGTACTGGTTCATGATTCGAATGTCGACTACAAGCTAAACCATGTAAAGTCCTCCCCTGATCTCTCGCAATTGAATCATGGTAAGAGATTCAATACATGAATAGAGAGAGAAAATTTTGTCAAGTGAATCCGAAGCGTGAATACGTGCATTATGAAGATAAAAGTAAACAAATAAATAAAGTATACGCAGAAAAGTTTTAGACCATAGAGTACTTAAAGAAAAATTGTGTGGTGGCTTTTTACGTTGGCTAAACGTACGCTCTCTCTCTACTCTGCTATTCCCCGATTTTATTCAGCCTAGAGATTCTCATATTATTATTACTGGCTCTGAGTTTATACTTCCTTTGTATTATCTCCTTAGTATTATCTGGTGTACTGACCACATACATTCGAGGTTTCACCCTTTCAAAACAGCTGAGCTCCATCTCTTCCGTCGTCCGTCTTTGTTGTCTGTTTACTACACCATTCACAGACCAGCTTACCAGGAAAAGACAGTCTCTCTGTACCAAACAGTACAGCAGCAGCTAGGTTAGTTATAGCGGTTTTATATGTGTATGGGATGATAACGACTGAAAAAAAAATACAGTGACAATCAATGTTCCCTCTAAGGGTTTGCGGTCTGTGTGCACAATGTTCAGATCGTGTGCAAAAAAAATATTGTTTGTGCAAATGTGCGTATATATATATATATATATATATATATATATATTCTGTAAAGGCCTGTAGATTTAATGACAGGACAAACCTGATATTTAGTTAATTGTAATGATAATTTCTTTGTTTACTTATTCAGCGATTCTGCTACAGCAACTACCGAAACTACGCGATAAAAGACCAGTTAAAACATCCGATCCCAAAGTCATCTCTCAACAAGAAAGAAACAGTAAAGGAAAAACATGTACCGTCGCTGTATTTTTCTTGATTGCAATCATAGCACGGAGTAACATCCGGAAGTTGGAAGATAAAAGTTGTAGTTTCATTTTCCTTCTTTTGCGCGGCTCCAAAAATGTGTGTGCGCGGTATGATTTTTTTATGTGCGCTGCCGCGCAGGCGCGCAGTTTAGAAGGAACAGTGGTGGCAATAACAATCCAAGGAATGTGACATGACAATACTCCAAATCAAGACAACATATAATATTCCAGGCGTCTACTGATGTTAAAAGGTCTTCAACGCCAACAGAATTCTACAACATACTAAGTTCCCTATTCTACACAACAAAAATTACATCCTACCCCGACAGAACTAAGACACAGACTGACTACCAAAAGTCTAACTTTAGCTTTCTTGATCATCTGATCACTCTCTCATTCTCCGAACTTCATGTCCTGTCCGTGATATATAAGCAAATGAGTTAAGGGGGAATGAAATGTAAACAATTAGTTACTAATTCTGTTGAACACAACCTTGTTTCTCGCGGCTTTTCAATTCCAAGATGACTTATCTAACGTTCTATCTTTCAACAACAAAAAAATCACTATACTGTTATATACTCTTTCACATCAAAAGACGAACAAACAAAATATTTTATCCACGTCAAGAGAATATTATACTGTTTTTAAATAAAGTGGCATTTTAGTCCGTTGAATAATAATAATAATAATAATAATAATAATCTTTACATTAGAAATAGTACAAAAAAGACATGAATGACACAGCTTGAACTGCCACATCGTTTCAGTGAGATATAGACATGGAAGTTTCCATCTGGGAGTCTGTCCAGTACTAGACGTAGTAGATAAAGCAGTTGAATGACGTGCAACATTGAACATAGGAGAATAATATATTAAGTTTCTTACACACCAGCGAACCGGGGGGGGGGGGGGGTGGGGGGTGTGTGTGTGTGTGTATGTGTGTGTGTGTGAGAGAGAGAGAGAGAGAGAGAGAGAGAGAGAGAGAGAAATTCAGTTTCAGTTTCAGACATTCTATTACTTGAGTTTCACCAGCACGCTCAGTCTATGAAGAACTGCATGCATGTAACAAAGTCTTGTAGATGAACGAGTGTCTACCAGTCTACTATGTAGTAGGAGAGTTCAATATAAAATAGTTTACATTCAGTGCTTGCAATAAGAGTCTATACTCTATAGTATTGTAAAATCATGTCAGACACAAATACAGACAGACCAAACGAATGCACTTTATTTTCGAAGGGTAAATTGGAAATGAATACAGTTCTTTTCCATTCTTTTGGCCAAACACCTCTGCTGTATCTAGACCAACAAGCAGCAGTAAGAATAAATGGTGAAACAACAAGTTGGTTTGACATAAAACAAGGGGTCCGTCAGGGGTGCATATTGTCACCCTACTTATTTAACTTGTATACTGAAAATATAATGAGGAATGTTAGAGAAGATGTAGACAAAGAATATTACGATGCCATAACAGTTGGAGGTTATGAAATACCAGAGGTTAGATATGCTGATGACACAATATTGCTGTCCACAACACAAAAAGGAATGGAAAAACTAATTATGTCAGTCCGCAAGAACAGCGAAGAGCAGAACCTCTATCTTAATGCAAAGAAAACTAAATTGATGACAACTGACAAAACAAACAAGGCAACTGAAATATGTATCAATGAGGAAAAACTGGAAGAAGTGGAGAGTTTTGAATATCTTGGATCGCTACTAACTAATAATGGAGATACAATGAGGGAAATTAAAAGGAGGACATCTATTGCTCTTCAGAAAGTAAAACAAATAAAGAATCTGTGGAGAGGAGCAGACAGAACCACAAAAATAAGATTTTTAAAGGCATGCATCTTTCCCATAGCAACATATGCCTTTGAGACCTGGACACTTAACAAAACAGCTGAGAAACACATAAATGCCTTTGAATGTAAATGCTACAGAAGAGTTCTCCAAATATCGTGGACACAAAAAAGAACAAATATATCTATACTACAAGAGCTTAATATTGAAGAAGGCTGGCTAGTGAAGAGGATTAAAGAGAGAAAACTGAAATATTTTTGACACATTAAACGTCATGATAATTTAGAGATACATAATGGGAAAAAGAAAAAGAGGAAGACCAAGACGAAGATGGCTGCAAGACATCGTTGACGATCTGGAAATGGATGCAACAGCAGCAGGCCATCTTGCTCACAACCGAGAGGCCTACAGGAGTGTTGTTAGGGAGGCAAAGTTCCGCAAGGGACATGCAAATGAATGAATGAAATTGGAAATGAATGAATGAATGAATGAATTTTAAAAAGGTGAAGAATTGGGCGTACAGGCGTGTCTTACATTCTGCCCTATATCCTTCATTCTTCCTACACACTCTATTTAATAAAGTATACACATTATATGAACATATATATATATATATATATATATATATATATATATATATATATATATGAGAATGCAAGATGAAGCTACATGAAATATAAGTATACAAATTACATTTTAAAAATATCTAAAAATGCAAGATGAAAGTATTGCATACACAAATATAGGATAATGAACTACATGAGAAGTAACTAATCTAACAAGATAGCGCGCAAACATCTGAACACACACAACACACACACACACAACACACAACACACACACACACAACACACACACACACAAAATACATTTTAATGAAGTTCTTCTGACATTCCGCTCTTGCACATTTACTTAGATAATTTTTAACAAAATCTAACAAGTTGCGTTTCATTCGTTCATTCATTCATTTGCATGTCCCTTGCGGAACTTTGCCTCCCTAGCAGTTCTCCTGTAGGCCTCTCGGTTGTGAGCAAGGTGGCCTGCTGTTGCTGCATCCATTTGCAGATCGTCAACGACGTCTTGCAGCCATCTTCGTTTTGGTCTTCCTCTTTTTCTTTTTCCCATTATGTATCCTTCCAAGACGATCTTCTCTAGATTATCATGACGTTTAATGTGTCCAAAATATTTAAGTTTTCTCTCTTTAATCCTCTTTACTAGCCAGCCTTCTTCAATATTAAGCTCTTGTAGTATAGATATATTTGTTCTTTTTTGTGTCCACGATATTTGGAGAACTCTTCTGTAGCATTTACATTCAAAGGCATTTATGTGTTTCTCAGCTGTTTTGTTAAGTGTCCAGGTCTCAAAGGCATATGTTGCGATGGGAAAGATACATGACCTTAAAAATCTTATTTTTGTAGTTCTGTCTGCTCCTCTCCACAGATTCTTTATTTGTTTTACTTTCTGAAGAGCAATAGATGTCCTCCTTTTAATTTCCCTCATTGTATCTCCATTATTAGTTAGCAGTGATCCAAGATATTCAAAACTCTCCACTTCTTCCAATTTTTCCTCATTGATATATATTTCAGCGGCCTTGTTTGTTTTGTCAGTTGTCATCAATTTAGTTTTCTTTGCATTAAGATAGAGGTTCTGCTCTTCGCTGTTCTTGCGGACTGACATAATTAGTTTTTCCATTCCTTTTGCGTTTAGAATTACGTTATTTTAGAACAGAACTCTGTGGCTGGTGAGGCATGGTATAAGAAGCTATTAGACATTATATGGAGTCTTATAGTTACAAGCCAGCAAATACTGAACAAGATTTGAGGATGAAGTAATAATAATGGATTTTAAATGGTAGGGGAGGATGTTCCAGAGCTGTACCGCAGAATATACAAGGTTTTTTAATTGTACAGATCTATCCTGGGTTTAGGAAGAAGACAGTTTCTTAAACGTTGGGTATTTTTAATGCTAGACGTAAACAATGGCCACAATTAAGGCGGATCATTGTGCGACAAAATTCTATGAATAAATTTGAGTTTGTTAAAAATGATTCTATATCTGAAGTGTAGAATTTCGAGTTGTTTGTGCTGATCTACAGTCTGTGCTTGGTGTTTGACACAAATCAGATTCACCGCTCGTTTGTGAAGTGAGTGGAGCCTTTTTTTGTGTTTAATATGGAGTATTCATCCCAGATTGTGGAACAGTAATCTAAGTGTGTTTGCATATGTGATATGTAGTATGTCTTTCTTGTGTCTTGGTCGATAAAATGTTTAATTTTGGCTAGTTGGTAAACATTCTGTGCTATAAAGTTTATTAGGTTATGTACGTGAGAATTTCAAGTCAAATGTTGATCAGTGATGACGCCTAGAGTTTTATGTTCATGAACGTTTACTATTTTTGTAGTCCCAGCACAAAGCTGTAGTTTTTGTTGCATTATGCAGTTTCTATCTTGTAGTGGTGAGCATTGATTTCGTTTTGTTAGTGTTTATCAACATGCAATTATTATTACTCCTTTTAATCAAACTGTTTATAACATCTTACAGCGCTTCCTACAGGTTATTGATGTCATAGTTACTAATATAAGTGGTGTGGTCATCAGCAAAAAGATCACACGAAGAGTGCTTTAAATGTAGTGGTGAATCGTTAATATAGAAAGCAAAGAGAAAAAGGACCAAGGACCAAGAATGGAGCCTTGAGGAATACCAGTATCAACCACAGAAGAGTGAGATATTTTGCTTCTAAAGCAAACTACTTGTTTTCTATCTGACAGAAAAGATGTAATAAATTTTGTCAGGTAAGGTTGTAATCTATAACCTTCCAGCTTTTTTCCAAGAATCCCATGATCAATCATATCGAAGGCTTTCTTGAAATCAACAAAGACAGCACCACACAGTTTATCATCATTTTATATCAGATAGCAGGTTTTCTGTCATTTTAGTTAACACTGTGTGACAGGAGTGATTTGATCTAAAATCTGACTGGTTGTGAGCAAGATGGCCTGCTGCTGATGCATCCATTTCTAGATCATCAACGATGTCCTGCAGCCATCTTCGCCTTGGTCTTCCTCTCTTTCTTTTTTCCATTATATACCCTTCCAAGACGGTTTTCTCTAAATTATCATGACGTTTAATGTGTCCAAAATATTTAAGTTTTCTCCGTTTAATACTCTTTACTAGCCAGCCTTCTTCAATATTAAGTTCTTGTAGTATGGATATATTTGTTCTCTTTTGCTGTTAGGGTTTCTTGGTATATTTCCAGAAGATAGTTTACCATTGCTTTCTTTCCGGGCAGTGACTGTACTAGTCAGTGATCGTAGTCATTGTCCCTACATTGAGATCATCTGCCCACCGTCATAGAATGGTGACCATAACCAACATTATCTGTCAGCTGCTCTCCCATTCCATCAACCACCTGCTCCCATGGCTTCATGTCACCCTGATCGGAGGGTTATTCGGGTACTCCAACTTGTCCAAGGATGTCCTGTAGACTGACGGAGATAAGGAGGCGGCTTACTTTTCCTTTGATAGGGGATACCTCTACCTTGCTAACCTCAACTGTCTATTAGTAGATTGTTTTCTTGCATGTGTAACAGTGTTAACTTTTGTATATGTTTTTTCGAGAGGTTTAGATAATGATAACAAAATAGATATAGGTCTATAATTTGAAAGGTCACTAGTCTGTCCAGATTTAAAAAGAAGAAACACTTTAGGGAGTTTAAAAGCGTCAGGGAAATAGTATTTGTCAATGCACAAATTGTATAAGTATGTTAGTGTGTCTGTAATAACTGGTGCAGCGCAGCGTAGTATCTCGTTACTAATGTCATCACATCCTGCTGAGTTAGTGTTTTTTAAAGACCGGATGTAGTTACAAACTTCACCGACTGTGACGAAAGGAATACTTAACTGTTTTAGCTTTACACATTTACTCTCGCTGTACAACTCCAACACAGTCAGGTCGCAAGTAGGGGTCGGTATTGAAGATTTTAGAATATGAATTTATCATCTAAAATGTTCCCTGAAGTTATATCAAGTGTGTTGATGGTTAAGAGTTTGTAGGTCAGATTGCTTTCTTTTATTTACTAGAGTAGTTATCGCTTTCCAAATTAATTTACTATCAGTTTTGTCTTTTACTACATTTCTAAAATATTTTTTTCCTGCCTAATTAAATACTTCAAATTATTTCTAAGTGAACGATAGCTACTCAAATGTCTGCTTTTATGAGCTTCATCCCGTTTCCTCATGATTTTACACGAGAGAGAGAGAGAGAGAGAGAGAGAGAGAGAGAGAGAGAGAGAGAAACAGACAGACAGACAGAAAAAGATAGAGAAAGAGGTGGGGGTGCTTGTGGGGTCCTTCCCCAGTTTGGGCCCAAAAAAAAAGTGATTATAACATTGGTTACATCGCCTAGTTCATATCCTTGGTTAACACACCTAGTTTATAACCATGGTTATATCACGTAGTTTATATACGTGGTTAGAACATCTAGTTTATATACGTGGCTGTATCACCTTGTTTATATCTCTGATTATGCACCTGGTTTATAACAGTGGTCATGCATTTTGGTTATATATGTGGTTATAGATCGGTGGTTATTTAAGCCGTTATATTAATATAACATATATATATATATGATTATATCGCCTTGGTTATGTCAGTGGTTACATCATCCTGGTTATATCCATGGTTACGCTATTTTGGTAAAACCGGTGGGTACATCGCCTTGGTTATATCTTGATTATAACACCTTTCATTCTGTGAAGGGAAACAGTCTCATCATGTACAACACCAGAAAGGCGACGTAAAGTCACGTGACTGCCATTCATTAGACACTGAAGCTTCCGAAAACTTGACGTCGGCTCCGAGAGCTTGCGTGTCACGGAACTGGGGAAAGTGAGGGCGCGTTACTCTCTCTTTAGAGCAGTGCTTCTTAACCTTTGTTTGACCGTGGACCCCCTTTCCGGCCTGAGAGCACCTGTGACCCCCTTTCCGGTCTGAGAATAGCTGTGGCCCCTCCCCCCCCCCCCCCCCCCCCGGTTAAAAAGAAAACAATAAATAGAAGCTAGATTATGATAAAGTAAGAGAACACAGTTTTGTAGGATTAGACCTCGAAAAAATCGTAGACAAAGCACTTTAGTGAGACGTGAGAGAAAGAAAAATCACGAGAGAATTACCTGGGATTCGAACCACGGACTCCGGTCGATAGTACACTGTTCTCTCGTGGCTAGACGGCTGCTCGTCCTACCAGAGTCCGTGGTTCGAATCCCAGGTAATTCTCTCGTGATTTTTCTTTCTCTCACGTCTCACTAAAGTGCTTTGTCTGCGATTTTTTCGAGGTCTAATCCTACAAAACTGTTCTCTTACTTTACCCCAAGAAAGCCTCGTAGTTTCTTATTTATTAAAAATTGTTCCTAGATTATGATAAGGTTTTTGTAACAGAATAAATCAATTTTATCACACTCTCTCAGCACCACACTTATCACATCTTTCTCCTTGATGTCTGCTCCCTATACACTTCTATCCCTCATGAGGATGGACTCTTAGCACTCCGCCATTTTCTCGACAAAGACCCTCACCCCACCACTGACACCATAATCAGACTTACATAGCTAGTATTAAACCTAAATTCTTTCGAATTCAACGGCGAATACTTCGAGCAAATCAGTGGTGTTGCTATGGGAACGAAAATGGGTCCCAGTTATGCATGTCTATTTATGGGCTTTCTGGAAGTCAAATTATAGGAAACCTACACTGGCAGACTTCCAGAATTCTATAAAAGGTACATCGATGATGGCATTGGAGTCACAAGTATGCCACAGGAAGAGCTACAAAAAATGATTGAATTCGCCAACTCACTCAACAGTAACATAAAATTCACTTATGAAATTTCTGACAAGTCTGTCAACTTTTTAGATATTAAAATTTCTATTGGCACAAGCAGGCTCTGTATTTTACAAGCCCACCGACAGCCACATCTATTTGCTTTACACCTCCTCCCATCCTGAGGCCTGTAAGAACTCCATCCCATATTCCTAACTCCTCCGTCTTCGCCGCATATTTCAGGATAATTTGGACTTTATAGATCAGTCCAACAAGTTATTAGAATTTTTCCGTCATCGCCACTACCCAGAAAAGGTCCTTCGTAAAGCCTTCAACCGTATCCAACTAGTGAGCCGCAAAGAAGTATTCAGGAAAAAGCCTGTTACTCCATCTGACAGAGTTAAGTTAGCACTGCCTTTCCACCGGCACGGTCAGATGGTTAAGAAAATTCTTTATTGTCATCTGCCGCTAATCCAACGACCCCGACACTCGCGACATTTTCTCTGGTCCATCCCTATTGGCATACAAACGTGAACCAAACCTTAAGGACATCCTTGTCCACAGCCACTTGAAGCAGAGTCTTACATATGTTGGCACCAGAAAATGTAACCGTCCCCGCTGCGTTACCTGCCCTATCGTATGGGAAACGAAAACGATCACCTTTCCCAAAACTATCCTCACTATTCATGAGGGATTCACATGCGAGTCCCTTAATGTGATATATGTCATCGCTTGCAAAAGATGCAGGATAACGTTTATTGGTGAGACTGGCCTCAGATTAGGGGACCGCATGCAAAAACATCTGTACGACATCGCCCAGCATGGTTCGAAACCAGTCCCAAATCATTTCAATGGCCCCAACCACAGAGGCAAATCTGATTTTCTGGTAACAGCCATCAAACAATGTCACGCAGATGACACAAGCCGCCTAGCGCTTGAGAACCGCTGCATTCAAAATCATGTGACGCTGGAGCCACATGGGTTAAACTCGCTGTTCACCTACACTTAACATTCTCTTCAATCATCATAGTACCTCTCCACTAAGCTCCATCCCCTTCTTACTTGTCACACATAGTCTAAAACCTCCTCACAGCATCACTCTGCAACTCCTCTTCCCTAATCATCTATTTCACCTTCTCCTGGCTGTATCACTTTCCCTCCCCCCCCCCACGGTTCCCCATCCACCACTCCCAGCTACAACCCACCGACCACATGTCACAGGTCTCCATTTAAACAGTCTCCACGTTCTACTAAATCCATTCCTGACACACACCGCCGGACAAGCCACATCTTACAATTTACAGCTAAGTATTCTATTTAATTAATTTATTAATTATTTTTTTAGTAGTATTCATGTGAATCTATACTTTATCTCCTCTCTCTCTCTCTCTCTCTCTCTCTCTCTCTCTCTCTCTCTTTCTCTCTGTGTGGGTGTGTTTGTGTGTGTGTTTCTTGGTCCTATATATTTTTGTATGATTAAGACTCACGCCGAAACGTCACAACTTTGTAGTCGTTAAGTAATATAACTACTCCTACTTTTTTCCTAGTTTGTACATTCTAAATCTATTTTCTGATCTGTGGACCCCCAAAGATCCTTCCATGGACCCACCTAGGGTTCATGGACCCCAAGTTAAGAACCACTCTTTTGAGTATTAGAAGTTAAGGGTCAGAGGTAAAGAGACATTAATACATATCTAATGATATGACACGAATAGTTTTTGGGAATACGTAAATAAAGTTAAATATATAAATACAGCATACACAAAGCCACTGCAGTAAAGCTACAGTAACAAAATATTAGAAGTATGCAAATATAATATTATGAATAGGCAAATATAATATTACGAATAGGCAAATATAATATTACGAGTAGGCAAATTTAATATTATGAGTAGGCAAAGGTCAGAGGAAAGTAGGGAAAGCAGAAATAAGGAAAGTAGACAGAAACGCGAATGGCAGAAAATAAGATAATTACTATAAATGAGAAAATACAACAATCCAATATTTCAGCTAATGCCTTTTTCAAGAACCACATGAAAAACAACAACAACAACAACAATAAATAAATAAATAAAAGCAGGAAAAACGGCTGAAAAATGAAGTACTTAAATCATAAGAAAAACGGATACAGAATGTCGAAAATATAAACAAATATTAGACTACTAAAACAGAAAAGTAGTTAAGTTTACCACTTTGGTGACGGTAAGTTGTGTGCTTGCTTCGCCCTCGAAGACAGATTTTCCCTCATAAAACAACCAATACAAAGTGAGAGATTCCTAGACAAACTGGTCAATTAGTTGGGGGTGGGTGGGGAGGAGGGGTGCATGCAGGAAAACAAAAATTAGCATTTGACTAACTGAATCATGCCTCTGAATATGGAATCTTCGTCCTTTCTGTCAACCAGTATAGCACCAAGCTATAGTTTTCAGCTACAGTATGTCCCACACCGCCTCCCCCTATCGATCGACCATTACACGGAATCAAGACTTAAATGCAAACATTTGTACAGTGGGAAAGCACCCCCTCGAATTACCATCTAAAAATAGTCACGACCTCTCATTTTTCGGGACCATCTCAACACCTAACGATTTTCGTCTTATTCTCGCTCTTAGGCAATTTTGGACGTCTCGTAAACATTCATTTCTCAATAACATATAATGTCAATGAAAGCAATAAATTATCAAGCGTCTGTTATCAATGATAACTATAACAGAGACTGATAAAAGTTAACGGACATCTTGTGTTAGTTACTCAACAATTTCTTTTTACGGTTCAGCGGCTCTGACCAAAGGGGGATCTATTTTCAAAGTGACGTCAGAGAACTGGCAGGCGCAGGAGAAAGACCAAGCGCAATAATTTTTATATCTAAAATCCACATTTTACACAGCATATGTATAATATATTTGTATAACAAGTTTTAAGAATATATGTTTAAATGAAAAAATCTAAAGTTAGTGCAGCAGTATGGACCAAACCTTAAAATATGCTCGGAACTATATTTTGTGTTGTAGATAATGTATGCCGTGAGCGTGCATTGTCGTGACGAGGCACAGAAAATAGGAATGAAAGAATGGCTTACCTCCGATGGCCGAAGACACGCAATGAATTAATTAGTTCAGCGGGAACAAGGTAATCTAACCAGCATTCAGCCTCCAGTTTTAAACAGACTGATCTCTGGCATCATCACCTTCGCAGTTTATCGGTGAGTGGAGAAAGAATTTGCATCGGTTTTTTTTCTTGTTTTTTTTTTTTGTGTTGTTGTTGAGGGCTTATATTGTCAGGTCTATGCTTGTATGCTATCGCACGTACGCTCGACATATCAACAACACACCGGGCACGTTCCGTGGATTAATTACTTACTGCTCACGCTAACAATAAGAGCAGTATTTCACAGAGATGTTTAATAAAGATGCAAATGTTGTTACAGAGTAGTACAATTCACAGGTTAAAAGTGATTCAGTTGAGGAAGATTTGCCCATAGTCTCAAGCTGGTGGAACAACGGCGTAAACAAGAACAATTAAAGTGGAGTAAGCTTGGCTTTGGTCATGGGTCATGAGATTTTAACACTGAACATCTTTCACAGTGGTTTAACTTGTTAATGTTTTTTTGTAAGTGGTAGTTGAGAGCATTACTTACAATAATGTGACAGGATAATACAAAATATACAGACAACAAAATCTGATTTTTTTTTTGGTTACCTGTCTTTCAGTTATCTCGTCCTTTCTCCTTTGTTTCTTTAAAAAAAACAAAGATAAGAGTAGATACATTATAATATTGTGACTATAATTAAAGCATATTCTTGTCACATTCCAACCATAATTATCATTACCACACTTAACACTTTTCCACAGTTTTAATGGCTGTTTCAGGTACACCTCATTACACCTGGAATTTTTATTGCAAGATCAATTTATCCTGTTATCCATAAATCAGAGAGTTGTTGTGAACCATTGTTGTAATGTTCATTCAGTGTGGTTGAAAGAAGTAGCTCATGAATACAGAGTTACAAACATACATTGTTTCAAGTGACAAACATAATGTTTCATTTGGACTGTAGGAAAAAAAAATGGCCTGTCATATTCATGAGATAGAAAAATGACAAAGCAATATAGATGTAATTAAACTGATAGTCTGTTACTAACAGTGCAGTCAAGCATGACATTACTCTCCTTTTTTGTCAGTGACATTCTTATAAGTAGATGAAACATAAGGCAATCTTAATAATTTTGTTATTAATGACCAGCTTGATACATGAAGGCCTTACTTGGTAGTAAGCCCACAGTCAGCATTGGTTTATGTTTTTTTATCGAACAACAAAAACAAAACAAAGCTGAGGATAAAAGCTGTTAAGAGAAGAAGGGAATATTTACACTTGGAATTTCTGAACACTTTTATGTTTAGCTTCCAGTACAACATTGAACTATTTATGTGACCATATTTATAAATATGTGCAAATTTTATTGTTCGTTGCATGAAAACCTATTATGGCACCCATAGATCCAGTTGTTTAAATATAAACTTATATTTTCCTGTTTCATACAGCTTTCAACAATAGAATCTGGTACCATGTAACATTTATTTCTTATTGCTTTGCCAAATTTGGGTTTCCACAACATTAATCCTTTAAAAACTTTATTCTTATGCATAAACTTTTGTTTGCTTCAAAATTTATGACTGTAACATTCTTGGGACATTGAATTGTCTGCATTAAGATTTTTTTTTGCCATAGAATGTTTAGCCCCACTCTCTGTAAAATGAGAATAGTTTGTGGGGCAGTGTAGGGAATAATTGGCAATTTGCCAGTTCTTTCATTTTTTTGTAAGTAATAACACTTGATATTGTTCTTAAAATAATTATCCCATCCACTGATCCATGAATGTGGGAAGTGGTTGACTGGACAGTCACTGCTCACTTTGCCTTATGTTGTACCTGGCAGTAACAAGTTCTGTCCACTTCTCATGGTCTGCAGCCAGTCTTTATGTGGAGCACCAACTGTGTTACTTGTGACCATCTCAGTTCCTATCCAGATCCCATTTGCTTAGCCTTCCTTGTTCCTTGCACTAGTATTGGTGTCTTCTTGGAATACATGAACGGTACATGTCCGGCACCTTACAGCCATAATTAAGTACATGTCCTCTTGCATGTTTGATTGAGTTACATATACTAATTAGTGAATGTAGAGTTTTTTGTTAATTTATTGTTAACTTTTGTTTGTTATATGCAACTGTAAAAGTAATAATACAATTACTTAGTAAAGAAGTGGTTTGGCCAGTTGTCTTTATGCCAGGAGTGGAGGAGCTGAAGTAATTCTGCATAAAATAGGGTGCAGCTATAGGAATAATAAGCCAGAACTGGCCAATATCTTCATTTAACTCCTGTGGTATTCCTGGAACAGGTTGTTGTGTTGTCTCACCTTGGATAATGAGGAAAGGATTTATGTGTTCCCATTGATAGTCAGATTGCAGCAAGCTATCAAGTGGAACACAACAGCAGAAGAAAAAAAGAGGTTGGCCACATGAAACTCTAAAGAGGACATTGTTAAGAGAGGTCAGTTTAGTGGGCATAACATGCGTTAATAAGATTGAAAAACTCACCAAAGACAGGAAATCTTGGCAAACTACCATGCAGGCCCTATGTGACATCTGGCGGCACAGGAAGGATGTAAGTTGTAAGACTGATAGTCAGACTAATTAGCCAAATGCTCATCTTACACAGTTTTACTGTTTCAGATTTTTTACTGTATCATTGAACAAAATTGTTTTGAAATTCAACATTGAGCTTACCTGTGGAAGTGAATCATGGCTAGTGAACAGACAAAGATCAGCAGAGGCACTGGAGATGTGGTTTCTTAGAAGAATTTTAAGCATACCATGAACAGCTAAGATGACAAACAATGACAGTGAGGAAAGGAATCTCATTAAAGTCATAATAAAGCAGCAAGCAGAATTCATAGAACATGTGATGAGAAGGGGACTTGAGACACATTGTAATAACTGGAAAGAAAAATAAGAAGAGAGGCAAGGGAAGGCTAAAAGAAATGATCATGGATGATTTAATGCAATAACATGATAAAAAAAAAGTCCCCAAATGGGCTGATGCAAAATATCGGAGATTCAGACCAATGGAAAAAAAGCACGACTATCAATGCCTTCCAGCAGGGGACCTGATGATGATGATGATATCACTGGCAATTATAGGGAGGTAGTCAACTTGCAGCCAGTGATAAGAGTCTTTATGAAGACTATAAGTGTACAGAGGAGTTTTTTTTTTTTCATCATGGGTGTTTCATTGTGTAGAGCCTTTTAAGAAAATGTATGGAGTAGTGACTTCTTTTCTTTCCTTTCCTTTCTTGTCCTTTCCTTCCCTTCCTTCCTTCATTTTTTTTAAAGTCCAAAACAGGATTCTTATCAGGGAGGCAAGTAGTTCTCTAGGGAGTAACTTCAAGGGGAGAAATTGGGGAGGATTTTTTTTTAAAATCATGATTTACTGAAATGTGTAAGGGAGAATTTGGGGACAGGCTGGGTTGAAAGAGAGGATTTGGGGACAGCTTGGGTTGAAAGAGAGGATTTGGGGACAGCTTGGGTTGAAAGAGAGAATTTGGGGACAGCTTGGGTTGAAAGAGAGAATTTGGGGACAGCTTGGGTTGAAAGAGAGAATTTGGGGACAGCTTGGGTTGAAAGAGGATTGAGACCTGGTATATTGAGAATCACTGCTCAAAAATATTATAGAAGTTCCCCCCTCCCCCGCCTTTTTTTTTTTTAACTGAGTCAAATATGGAAACTTGTGTTCTGTGTATCACTTGAAACAGTATCCTGTGGCAGACTGGAGTGATACACATTTTGATAGTAGCAAATTATTTTTGTTCAAATTACAGCCCATTTTTTCTTATTTGAATATAGTTATATCTGTGTAAAACTTTTGCTGGTTTAATATTTATATAATGTGAATAAATAGTGCATTTGTTCAATATTCCTAAGATCTGGGCTGTCAAGCAGGCTGGCATATTACACTGGAAAGAAAAGATTTATATAACATTTCCAGTCTCTTTCACATGTTTCATGTGTCATGTTTTACCGTAAAAGTATAAGTTGTAGTAAGATGTGAATAAAGTCAGTGAAGCTTAGATTATAAAGTGCTATAATTTTATGGTGAATTATGTGAGAGTCCAGCCATTAAAAACAGATGTGCTACAATAGATTTGAGAAACGTGCCACAATCTCAGATGTTGAGAACTTCTGATTCAGAGATAAAAGAGGTTTTAATTGTACTTATCTTTAAAAAAAAAAAAAAGGTAGTAATTGTGAGCTTTAGGCATTCATTTCTATAGTAAATAAGCGGAGAGAGATATCTACGAATGATTAATTTTGGTTATATAGCTTGAGTTTAGATTCAAGTATTGGAATTAAGACAACTTTTTTGCATGAAAGTAGACCCTTATTGTTATACAGATATTATTTATTTACATACATCAGTATCAGCATGTTTGTGTGATAATATAATGTCCATTGAAATGCCTCACCATTTCAGCTTGTGCCATTTGGTTGATGTATCTTATATTTTTATCAGTACTGTTAAACTTTTCTGGATTGTTATCTTGGAATTTGGATATTTTAGTTACTGAAAAATCACATTCAAGTGAAAATTATAGGGCAGTAGAACAGAAAGAAGGTAACAAGGGTTCAGATAAGTGGACACAATTGTAAGAGCTAAATAGAATATAACTTGTTAAGTTATCAGTAAGGATAAGAATAGGCAGATGACTGGTATGACTTTATAGAAATATAAGGTGCATACAGACCTCCTACATTCACACTCTTTGACATACATGTTTGACCTTTGACATCAGGATTTCCATAGTGAGACAGTGTCTTTGACTAGAGTTTTTCATTTCTTCAAGCTCTTATGAGTCTTTTATTAGAGTTCTTCCTTTCTTCTAGCAAGAATAATCCAGGTGAAAGTCTCTAATTTTATTAGAGTTCTTCCTTTCTTCTAGCAAGAATAATCCAGGTGAAAGTCTCTTATTTTATTAGAGTTCTTCCTTTCTTCTAGCAAGATTAATCCAGGTGAATCTCTTGTTATATTAGAGTTCTTCCTTTATTTTAGCAAGATTAATCTAAGTGAGAGTTTTTACTGCCTCTTTAAGATGCTAAATGAGCAAGTCAGCTGTGTTGGGAATGTGTGAATTTATTGCAGCAGATACAAGTATATATATGTATTTATATGTGTTTGAATATATGTATCTATATATTTGTACATATGAAAAGTATAGGTATATGTATTGTCAAATACACATTGTAACCAGTAATCCTCCATGCTGAGAATTCATCGAGTGATGATGATGATGATGGCAACGAAATAGCAGTTCTGTTTTAAATTAAAAAAAAAACAGTGAAAAATTAGTTTGAGAATGACCATGAAAGGATCATATGTCAGAAGCACATAAAGTGATGGTGTACTGACTGCAGCTGCTGGGAGCGTGTGTAAGTAAAATAATCAGTTACTTGTTAACGTGAAAGATAACTGTGTGTGAGTTCCTGTAGAAAAGCAACAAAGACCTCTTGTTTCTCCGCCCAGCCAGGCGATGATGAGTCACGTTGTTCCCTGTATCAGGCTGGTGAACATGGAAATCTCGGTTTTTGTTAGCAGGTCACGCTGACATGCTGTCATTTGATAGCGCGTCTCTAGCACAAGAAGCTAGAGATAATAGTTCCGCAGATTCGTATATTTATTGTTTGTATCCTTTGTTCTTATTTCTCAGCGATGGTGTTGTTATTTTTTTTTTCACGTCTCAAAAAATATTGATCAAGCCTTCTTCTGTTTAGTAAATTACCCAAAATACTGTAGCTACATTATATCAATAATACGTTTTGCTTCTTTTTTTTTTGTATGCTTGTTTACTTTTTTGCTAAAGGATATCAGTGACGGTAGGGCGCGAATTTCGTTGTTCTGGCGAAAGTGTTGTCACGTGAATGACATGTATCACGTTTTAGTAGGTTGTTATGGGGCTAATTTGGCGCATTTAGAGAATGGCAGTAACGAATTTGTTTAGAGAATGACACCATCGTGTAGCGAATCAGAGCTGGTCAGTAACCTCCTACATTCAGATGGTGCTGCTGATAAAGAGTTTGATCATTTACTAGAGTAATGGTTCTCAACCTTTTGTGCCCCATTCACCTTTTTCTCTATACTCTAGAATGTCATCACCCCCCCCCCCTTTTTTTCTAAGATTAACTCAAAATGTTTTTTACAAATAATATGTATATAATATTCCAACGGTCTGAATTTTTCAGTCCTCCTTGATTCCAGGTTCATATCGTCGTCCCGTTCCCCCCCCCCCCCCCACACACACCATAAAATTTATTTTGGGGCTGGGGGAGGGGAAATTCCATACTGGTTGAGAACCCCTATACGAGGACTTGGCCAATGAGTTTAAAATTGGCCTCTTCCTTCATTTTTTTGTTTTCTGTGATGTACCACGCTCCATATTCTGTAACTGTAAATATAAAAAAGAGGAGGGGGAATGGGGCTAGCTCTGTTCTGGTCCTAGGGAGCGGTTTCCTTACATTCGGGACATGTCCATACATGTTCGACCTTTGACATCAGGATTTCCTCCAGTTTTTTTTTTTTTTAGGGAGATGAGTCCAATGTCGTGTTGATCGTATGTTACTTGTGATCTAGCATTTAGTTGGGATTTGCAGCCACTGCCATTGGCTACATGTAATGCATTCAGCCATATGTGATAGGCACTTTGGAGAAAATTACTTTGCATTTGTTCATCGAGGTGCTGTTTGATGGATTTGTAATAAGTCCAATTTGTCGATGTTCCATATTCTTTATGACCCTTTTGTCACAAGGTGGTACCAAGAACTTTATAAGTTGCAGTTACTAGCATTAACAAATATGAAGAAAGTATTGGTACACATAGCAAGTGATCAGAAAGTGGCTGTTCTGTTTACACTTTATGTTAAAATGTGGCGATAGTAGTTTCTATATGTAAACATAAATACAGTTGCATAAACAAGTGCTAGATTTCATATATTCACAACACATTATATTGGACAATGGAGAATGTGAAATGAAAATTAATAGAATAATAAAAATGGCCAAGTGCATTTTCAGTAGAACGAAACATTTTTGTTTAACTTCACAAGCATAAAGCTGAAACTGAGATTTAAATCGCTGTGGATGATGCGGATATTTAGAAGAATGGGGCGAATTCCATGAGCTGGACAGAGAGCACAAAATACTGCATCAGTTGAAAGTTAAAAGAGACACGATGATAAACATGACAACCATATGGTTCAGATATTTCGGTCGCATCAGAAGGCATAATATATTGATGAAAGTCACACTTGAGTGAAAAATAGAAGGAAAAAAAGAGCAAGAGGACGACAACGATACAGATGGACGGACAGTATCAAGAGATGGTCCAGGATTCACCTTGGCCTGGTGCACTGTTAATGGACAGAGCAGGTTGAGTGACCATTACAACCAACCATCCATGAAGAGAGAGCACATGATGATGATGGTTATAATTGTCCTCATACGTGATTTAAAAAGAAAAAGAATGCTTCTTGAATATTTAGAACAAGGGTGGTCCACAATACATTTGCATTATATTTTGAATTTTGTTCTAGTATCGTCTATTTCAGAAATTAAAACATTTTCTGTGGGAAAAAAGTGTCACGTTGTTGAAAGTCATTGAATAATGTAGGAAAAAAAATTCGTTATAATGTGCGGTATCTCACCTGCTGGTACAGTAGGGTGATAAAGTGCGGTATCTCACCTGCTGGTACAGTAGGGTGATAATGTGCGGTATCTTTTTTTCTCGATTTCCCAGAAGAGCCAGGTGCCTGTTTTTATAGTAGAGATAAGTGAGGTGGCCAAGATCGAATCACGTGATGCGAGTTCATAAATCGTTTCTATGAAATTGCCACCAAATGTTTCTTATTTCAGCTGTAAATTAAAGAAAGGAAATGCCTTGTTATTAAAGGTTATATGCCTTGTTATTAAGGGTTATTTGTACCAGCAGGCGCTGTTTCGTTATCGATAGTTATGTATGTAACAGAATTTGTCATTCTTTTCGTTCTTGTTCATCTTTTTATGTCAGTATCTCGTGGAAAACCTGTAAGTGCAAAACTCATTGTTCCAAAGTCATTAGCACCACGATAGAGTCCTTCGATTTACTACTACTACGTTTACAGTATCAGAGAAATGAATATGGATTAGCTTTAAGAGCCCGACACAAGTCATGTGTACATCCTGCTGTGATAGTAAAAACTACTCCCACAAGTTGTAAGTTTAGGCGTCCTACAGCTTCCTTTGGTGTCATGATATTACCACTCTCCGCCCACTCTTTTGGTCTTCTGCCTTCCGTTTTGTGCACACAAGAGCGCTGCTGCTCTTTTTCGTACTATTTCGGTACATCGTTCTCTGGAAATGGAGAATTCAGATTAATCTATTGATTTTTAATTCAAATAATTCTGGATTGTTCTTCTCAGAGTGGCAGTTCCAAGGCCAGACTATCCCTAGAACAGAAAAGAAAAAGAGAGGGAAAGAGAGAGAGAGAGAGAGAGAGAGAGAAAGATCGATATATAGGCTGTGATAACTGGGAGGAGTAGGCTTCCGAAGCCAGATATAAAGTATCATCGAAGTGAATAATCTTGAAATTCCTTCTTCTGGAGGGTGTGTTTCTGGCGTTCATTAAGTTCTGGAGTGGAAGGATGCTGGAAGAGTGACTCTAGCACCTGTTACCTGTGTATGTTTTTGGGAGGAGATAGATGAAACGTTTGGAAGTAGTGTCTGAAGTAGATATATTCAAGGAGAGCTCTTTTGACGTTTTGTATTCGGTTGACAGAGAAGCAAAGATGGCTGTTAATAGTGACGACTCACTTAATAGAGATGACGATAAGTGCAGCCAGAAGCCTGGCACACCTCTTCGTTTGTGCTTCTGGAAACAGGTTCAGTCTAGCTAGCGGGTATGACTCGCAGTGGTCCCCTCCGCTTTGTTCAAGTTCAGTCTAGCTAGCGAGTATGGCTCGCGGTGGTCCCCTCCGCTTTGTTGGTGCTTGTAGAAACAGGCTTAATCTAGCTAGCGGGTATGACTCGCAGTGGTCTCCTCCGCTTTGTTCAAGTTCAGTCTAGCTAGCGGGTATGACTCGCAGTGGTCCCCTCCGCTTTGTTCAAGTTCAGTCTAGCTAGCGGGTATCACTCGCAGTGGTCCCCTCCGCTTTGTTGGTGCTTGTAGAAACAGGGTTAATCTAGCTAGCGGGTATGACTCGCAGTGGTCACCTCCGCTTTGTTCAAATTCAGTCTAGCTAGCGAGTATGGCTCACGGTGGTCCCCTCCGCTTCGTTGGTGCTTGTAGAAACAGGCTTAGTCTAGCTAGCGAGTATCACTCGCAGTGGTCCCCTCCGCTTTGTTGGTGCTTGTAGAAACAGGCTTAATCTAGCTAGCGGGTATGGCTCGCTGTGGTCCCCTCCGCTTTGTTGGTGCTTGTAGAAACAGGCTTAATCTAGCTAGCGGGTATGGCTCGCTGTGGTCCCCTCCGCTTTGTTGGTGCTTGTAGAAACAGGCTTAATCTAGCTAGCGGGTATGACTCGCAGTGGTCCCCTCCGCTTTGTTCAAGTTCAGTCTAGCTAGCGGGTATCACTCGCAGTGGTCCCCTCCGCTTTGTTGGTGCTTGTAGAAACAGGCTTAATCTAGCTAGCGGGTATCACTCGCAGTGGTCCCCTCCGCTTTGTTGGTGCTTGTAGAAACAGGCTTAATCTAGCTAGCGGGTATGGCTCGCTGTGGTCCCCTCCGCTTTGTTGATGCTTCTAGAAATAAGCGGGCCACCATAAATCACTCATAATCTGATACACTTCTTGTATTCTGTCATCTTCTCAGCCTGACCTGCTAAGAACATCTGAGGAGATGAGAACAACATAACCATTATGTTTACACGTGTAAGCAATATTGTACAACACAAACTATTACATATACTGTACAGATAACAATTTATGCATGCAATGTTTATTTCTTCATGAAAAAGTGACATTTGGACATTTGCATCCATACTTTATTGGGGATCTTTCCCCTGCCGTTGATGATTATTCAGACGATACTGAAGCCTGTTTGACTGTTGTAGAAAGTTCATGATGTCAAACACGTGGCCATAAAGCTTTCTCTGTTTACATTTACTAGGAAAAGGAATCGTAGACTTGTGGTTTTCTGCGGCGTCCCGTGCTCATTTCTCACGTAGTAAGCAGTAAGTAGATTATCGTAAACGAGTCGTATGTTTGTCACTGCGTGAGAAGTTCTCCGAGGCTGTTTGTGTCAAGATTTGCATTTTGTAAACCAGCGACCATTGTTTATGTTCATTGTTTGGTGTTGTGGTGCAGCTAAAGCCAGGCTGTTATCCTGAAGGGAATGACGAGACCATGTTCTGTGTTTGTGATTTTCCTGTGCATTTGCCGAGACATGGAACTGAGCTATGTCATATTTTTTTTTTTTTACTTCATCTGAAAGGAAATGTGAAGGTGCTGGCAGCCACGAACAGGCAATAATCGTGTAAGATTATAAGGGCGGGTGGGGAAGAAGACAGCGGAGTAAAATAAATAAAAACGAACATTTAAAAAATCAACAGAAAGGATAAATCTGATCCCACTTTGTGCATGTCAGGATTGGGACCCACTCCCGTATAGTGCAGAAAACGTTTAACAGTCATTTTCTACTTTTGTTGGACTATATGGCATACCACTATGTCACATAATTATTTTATCCGTCCGCATACATTGCTATATATGTGCGTATAGACTGTGTTCATTATTTTATAATGAAGTGTTAGGTACACAGTTGGGTGATTATGTGTGGTATTTCACTTGCTGGTACACAGTAGGGTGATAATGTGCGGTATCTCACCTGCTGGTACACAGTAGGGTGATAATGTGCGGTATCTCACCTGCTGGTACACAGTAGGGTGATAATGTGCGGTATCTCACCTGCTGGTACACAGTAGGGTGGTAATGTGCGGTATCTCACCTGCTGGTACACAGTTGGGTGATAATATGCGGTATCTCACCTGCTGGTACACAGTTGGGTGATAATGTGCGGTTTCTCACCTGCTGGTACACAGTAGGGTGATAATGTGCGGTATCTCACCTGCTGGTACACAGTAGGGTGATAATGTGCGGTATCTCACCTGCTGGTACACAGTTGGGTGATAATGTGCGGTATCTCACCTGCTGGTACACAGTAGGGTGATAATGTGCGGTATCTCACCTGCTGGTACACAGTAGGGTGATAATGTGCGGTATCTCATCTGCTGGTACACAGTAGGGTGATAATGTGCGGTATCTCACCTGCTGATACACAGTTAGGTGATAATGTGCGGTATCTCACCTGCTGATACACAGTTAGGTGATAATGTGCGGTATCTCACCTGCTGATACACAGTTAGGTGATAATGTGCGGTATCTCACCTGCTGGTACAATAGGGCATCCGACAACGCATGTGGTAGAAACCGGCAAGCAACTTTTCTCTTGCCCAAATCTTCCACTAAAATTTTATGAATGGTCTCTCGGGTAACACAGATTTCATCTGCCATCATCAGATGCACAGAAGCAAATGCCCAGACGTGTCACGGCAGTTTCGCCACTCATGTGGCATTTTTTTTTTCTCAGGTAGAAAATTACAGAATTGTTCATATTGTTTTCGGGGACTGTAAAATTCAAGTAGAAAAATATAACGAATTCGGGTTTTAAAAATCTCCTCCCATCATTTTTTGTTTGGTTACATCGTTTGTTAAGAATAGTATTGTGCTTCTTCTTCTTCTTCTTCTTCTTCTTCTTCTTCTTCTTCGTTCGCATTGTCTGTCTATATCTGCAGTCCTGTCTCTTGGATAAATTTCACTGTTTTTTGTAACTCATGTATGGAACCGTAGAGCTTATCTTCTTTAGTGGTTTCACTGGGCCAGTAATTATTTCTCAGTGTCTCGTAGTTGATGCAGTTCTGGAGGATATGTTCTACAGTTTGGGGCACCTGGGCACGTGTACATAGATTAGTAGTACCAACCTTAAACTTTGTATACATATGACTTCGGAGTCGGCTGTGTCCTGTTCGGAGACGGAAGATGGTGACTTGTTCCTTTCTGTTTAGCATGTGATAGTCATCATGTGGTGGTGTTTGTGGCTTCCTGTAGGAGTATTGTGCTAAGTAGCCAAGAGAATAAGGGAATCGCTTAACATTGTTTAACGTTACCCTGTGTGGGAAATGAAGGTCATACACATGTTGCCACCAAGTGTAATTTAAGCATGTTTTTAGTACAGGCGCTGCGCTTTAATTCATCCCCTTCCAGTATCGATTTGTCAGAAATTTTGTTATGGGCTGTTCTAAGTATTCATGTCTGACACCAGATATATACAATGTCCAATAATTAAGTAACGAGACTGATTTTATTATGGCCAAGACAGAAATACCATCTATGAAGCAAAGCATAGAATTCAAAGAGGCAGCCCTCATCTGTGATCAGGCTACTTTACATCACCGCCCGATAAGCAGACGACAAACAAGCCGCCATTTTGTTGACATAGTTAAAAGTGCATCGTCACGTAATCAGCATGGAGCAAAAAGCTAACATTAAATTCTGTTTAAAAAAAAGGTGCCACGGAGATAATTGATGCGACAAGTTTATGGAGATAATTGTTTATCTCATGCACATATATTCAGGTGGTAATCACGATTCAGAAGTGATGCGGAAACTATTACAAATGCAACTAGACATGGACGCCCAATTTCTGTTCGTAATGAGGAACTCATTCCAGCATTCCAGACAATGAGTCACATCTTGTGCAACAGACCCGTATCAATGGAAACAAGATTCTGAGTACTTAAATGTTACATCGAGCCAATTTTGTTTTATGGGTGTGAAGCATGATCCATGAATAAGAGAATACAGCGAGAAATGGAGGCCATAGAGATGTGATTTATAAGAAAGATGTTGAAGGTACCATGGACAGCCAAGAAAACCAATGAGGAAGTCTTAAGAGAGGGTGGAGTTAAAAAGCAAATTATAGCAAAGATAGAGGCAGACAAGCGATATTTATAGGACATTTCCTGAGAAGAGGAAAATTGGAACACACTGTGGCAACTGGAAAAATTGAAGTAAGAAGATACAGAAGAAGACAAAGAGAGAAGTTACTGGATGGGCTGTCAGTGTAGCTAGGAAGAAAGTCACTGGCGAATCTCTTAATCAAGTCTAAAGACAGGGAATTGTGGGGAGAAATGATCGCCTACGCCACGCGGCATGGGACTTGAATGAATGAATGAGGAACTCAGTGCAATAGTCAGAGAGAACAGATACCTGAAGATCGTTGTTTGACTGTGAGGATGATGGCAGATGAATTTTGTGTTAACCGAGAGACCATTCGTAAAATTTTAGTGGAAGATTTGGGCAAGAAAAAAGTTGCTTGTCGGTTTGTACCACATGCGTTGTCTGATGACTAAAAACATCATGAAAAATGTACCGCAGAAATAAACATTTCTTAAATTAGGTTGTTGCGCAGGGTGAAACATGGATTTTCGGCTATGATCTCACAGCTAAACTCCAAAATGCTTAATGGAAATCATCATCATCACCAAATGGCAAAAAATGTGGACTTCAAAAGTCGAAAGTGAAGGCAATGTTGGTGTGCTTCTGCGACAGCAAAGGAGTTATAGACAATGTTGGTGTCATCTGCGACAGCAAAGGAATTATTTACAAAGAATTTATTCCAGAGGGACAGACTCTCACTGCCAAAGTTTATTTAAGTATTTTGAAACGCCTATTGAAAAGTTGTTGGCTTTTTTTTTTTCGTCCCGGGATTGAACCCATGATCCTCTAGATGGCACTGCACTTTGAAATTCGTTAAACGACGCACTTCAAAGTGCAGTGCCATCTAGAGGATCATGGGTTCAATCCGGGGACGAAAATAAGGCAACAACTCACAAGACCTCTGGGAGTCATGACCCAGAGGGGCCCACCCCCCTTAGAGTGTCAGGAGTTTAAAAGGATCGAAACACTTGTCTGAGGAAAAGGGGGGGGGGGGTTACTTCCTCCGATGATATGAAGGAGTTGTGTTGTTGTTCCGCTCTCTACAGTAGAGAGTTTCCTGCATACAGGGTCCGACATTGAATTGTATTTAATGATTATCATGACGCAAAAGCACACATAAGAGTAAATCGGTTACCCGTACTGATGTTTCAGACATATTCAGGATGATACCACGTTAAGTCCACCTTCCTACTCCAATGTTTTTTTGCACAGTTTAAAAAAAACCCACTACCACCACACACACGCCCGCACGCACGCATGTATATATAAAAGGTGAATACTGGAAAATCACCAAAACTGTAGAAAAGAAGTTAAATTCTTTCCAGAGTAAATGTTTGCGAAGAATTAGAAGAATATTTTGGCCAAACACCGTAAGAAATAACATTTTGTGAGCAGAAATGCAGATGAAGCCACTGACAGCAATAAATGAGGAAAGACGCTGGCGATGGTTGGGACATGTGCTCTAGATGACTGACGACTTACTACTAAAAAGAAAAGGACTAAGATGGACACCACAAGGGAACAGAAGCTTACTTGTATTTTGTAGATCAGAGGAGACATGGAGAAGAGCAACAGACAAGATGTTGGACAAGAGTGGAAAAGAGGTAAAGGACAGGCGTCTGTTGAAAACCCTTGCGGAAGCCCCATATGCCATGGGCACTTAAGGTTCAGATAATATATATATATATATATATATATATATATATATATATATATGTGTATATATATATATATATGTATGTATATATATATATGTGTGTATATATATATGTATATATATATATATATATATATATATATATACCGTTATATTGTGGCGGTGGCGAAGTTTGATGTAAGTAGTGCTGATATCGGCAGTATATGGATTTCTCATTTTCTTTCAGCACCGACTACTACTCCCTGATTTGCTTTTCCTCCAGAACAGAAAAACATCGGCCCAAGTTCTTTTCAAATTCATTCACAGGCCAGACGGGTCGATATGTTATTGATTCTCCCCAAACGCTCCATTCCTGGCCCGGTGGATACATGTCCGGCATTCTTATTTTACAAACCTAAAACAAAACATAAAAAAAAACAACTTGAGAAAGGGGGCGGGGAGAGAGTGATATGTTACTGTCCGGGGGATCAGAATCCAACATTAAATAGGGCAGTCCTTTTTATAAATTTTGTTCCCCCTTCATATCTTTGTGTGTCCGGCCAAAGTGAGGGGGCGTAAATGATAGGTTTGTAGACTTTGGATGGAGACGGTTGGAAATGCTGTGTTCTTTGAGTGCAAACAGCAGTTGTATATGGTCAGCTTTAGACATAAGTTTGTGATGTTTTTACTTCTCCCCGCTTCCATTATGTTTTAGAAGAGCTGCGGACTAACAGACCCTTGGAAGTCATGACCTGGCGGGCATTTACACTAGAATTTAAGTGACTTCTGCAATCTTATGCATGAGGCAGATCTTTCTCTTATTATTTGTGAAATTGTTTAGTTGCTTTGCTGACCGTGATTGATTGTTCACGGGTCTTTCTCTGTTCTGTGGTTTAAATATGGCCACATGTTGTGCAGGGCATGGAGGAAGAAATAAGTTCACTTTACATGAGGTTACAAGTGGTTTTTTGGTTATAATTTAGACTTTTCTTGTATTAGTATGATATTTATTACAAGAGCAGACTTTGTATTGTGACAGGAGAGGCTTGGGACAGACGTTAGCAGCAGTCATGAACAGAATGAACTCGCTGAAATATAATCACTGTCCAGAAAACTTTAAATCATTTTACTGACATTCTCTAGACATCAGCCAGCCGATGATACGTGCTATTTTTTATATATATGGGTCATTCTGGTAAGTGATTTATGGCGGTATAAAGTTTAGAAAACTAAACCAAGCGATTTGGTCACGTGGGAATTGGCAGTTAAAAAAACATTGGCGTAGTATCTGGCGATATCTTTGAACCGCAAACGAAACCCACATGGCATGGACCCAGCACCCACGAAGGACTACCCTTGCCGACTGTCCCAAGTGGAAGTATATTCTTAGTCACCACTTTAGGAAGGGCGAGCAGTAACGCGTCAGGTAGCGTCCATGAGCGAGACAAAACGTGCAGCAGAGAAACGGTCCTGCATCACTAGCGCTTCTTCCAGTGTGGTCAGTGTTTATAAACTAGGCGGTTGGGCATTGGGGAGATAGAAAGGTTGTTTTAACTGTGAGACATTTCATAGACATATCCACATATACATAAAGAGAGAGAGAAATGAAGTTAAATACTAGTATGTTTTTGGAGAAGACCGAAGTAAAATGTTTGTAGGATGTGTGAGGGGAAAGGCCCTCAGGAATCTAAAGTTATCAGAGAAGATGAAGAGAAACGTATGTTTACTTTAGTATGTTGTAGTGCGCATAAACAAACAAACAAAAAACTAACTCCAGCGACCAAACTCCTAAATTATTGCCCAAGTCTGAAAGAGAATATGCCAGAATATGGGGAGTTTTTATATCCATATGAAAATAGGAAAAGGGGAGGGCGAGAACTCCTTCTAAATCGTTTCTAGTGTTTAAGTCGAGAGGGAGAGAGAAATGCCATTACAAAGATGAAGGAGGTGGGGGGGGGGGGCGAGAAGGGAGTAGAGGAATTTTGTCTAAATTGTAGCTGTGTGTCTGTGTGTGTGTGTGAGAGAGAGAGAGAGAGAGAGAGAGAGAGCGCTCATAACGGAGATAAAACCGGATTTTTAGAAAATTTGGGAAGCATAGAAAAAAGAGAGAGGGAGGGCGGGTGGTTTGAGTACTGGAGTAATGGAAATATTGATTGAGACAACTCGGCAACTTGGAGCGCTTCTAGATTGCAACAACGCGGGTTGTGGAGGGGTTGGGGGGAAGGGGGGAGGGAGGACTCAATTTTAAAAAAAAGTAACAAGAGAAGAAAAAAAAATAAACATCTATCTAGTTTATCTCGGCTGATGTCACCTCCTTAATTTCTGCACTCTTCCAGCACGTCTGGCCCACCTTCCAGCTCTTGTCGTTATTTCCCTGCCCCAGTTCTTTCCATATTTAGCTTGTAAGAGAAAGCGCGAGTTGCGTCAGGTTTCCCGACGTGAAAGCATGTTTTTCAGGGTTACAGCATGGGATGGATTGTTCTGTGTGTCCCAGATTGCTTGGTGGAGATCTTTGCAGGGCTGTCTGCTTTTCCGAGGAAAATTAAAATACGTCAAGAACTTTTCTTCGCATGCGTCTCTCTGATTACCTCGCCGTCATGACCATCTTGTGTGTTTTCATTTCTTCCCTTCTTTTCTCAGAGAAAGTCCAAATGTGGGATGTTTGTAGAGATAATGTTTAGGAAGATTTCTGGACAGTCTGGCTCATGCGTTCATGTTAGTTACAAAGATAAATATTCCGAAGACAGCTTTGTGTGTGTGTGTGTGTGTATACCCATTCTATCTCTGTGTGTGTGTGTGTGGGGGGGGGGGGAGCAGAACTGAATACTTCTTGAAAGCATCACGAGAGCAAAGAGGGGGGGGGAGGACGGACACGAGATAGCTTTTTTACACATACACACACTGACATTTGTGTGAGCGCCATATTTTTCAGGTAAAGCAGTGCAGCTGTCTTGTTACTGAGTTAATAGTCTGCATCATTGTTATTTTATAAAAAAGAAACTTTGGGGATGCGTACCTCCTTGTTATACCTGACATTTTTCTGAAACAAAGTCAGTTGTTTTCTCCAGACTGTCACAAGGGATCTTTGGGACACAAAAGTTTAGACCCTTTCACGAGAGCAAGGATTCTAATCAAGGAGACAGGTAATCCTCCAGAGAGTTACTTCAAGTCAAAGGGGAGGAATGTTACCAATGTAAAAGAAAATCGTTTCTTAGTGGCGAGGATTAGGGGCCAGCCTGGGTTGAAAAAGGATGTTTAGGACATGAGATGTTGAGAACTATTGCACTAGAGGCTTTCTGTGAATGTGACATAACTGCAGGGCGAAGGGTTGTACTGGTGGAAACACTGAACGTAATCAAGAGCAGAAGCAAATGTCGGTTTGATATCTTTTGTATACAACTTGGAGCGGTGCTTCTAAACCTAAAGCAGAAATGATACGCGACAAGCTACCCTAGTTCAGCAATGTTAGGTGAGACACAACCCTTGATCGGCAGTGTTAGGTACCCCACGACTGTATATCAGCAGTGTTAGGTGACACATGACCCTAAACCAACAATGTTATGTGACTCAGGACTTGTGAATATGTTTTAAAACATTGAAAAAAAATTCAAATCCATCAGTACCTTTATCATGACATAACTTTTGCTATTATTAAAGTATTAAGTATAAATAATCCAACATTTATGATATATTCTGGTGGTCCTGCTTCGGACTCCTCTCCTTTCCCCCCCCCCCCCCCCCCCCCCTTTTCGATTCTGCTTCAGCAATCAGTTTTAGACCTTCCAGGCAGGTATCGTTTGCTGGCGTTCCTACTCCTGCATCTCAGTGTTATACCATGATGGGAGAAAAATTGGTTGCCCAGTTTCACTGTCATATTCTCTGTCAGGCTGAAAACAGATTAAAAAAAAAAAAAGGCAGACAAAATAGCTACAGCTCGTTGCGGGTGTGGACCACTGTTCCCTCTAAGCTGCGCGGCCGCGCACAGAAACATTTTTGGAGCCGCGCAAAAAAATTAAACTGCTACTTTTATCTTCCAACTTCCAGATGTTACTCCGTGCTATAATTGCGATCAAGAAAAATACAGTGATGGTACATGTTTTTTTCCTTTACTGTTTCTTTCTTGTTGAGAGATGACTTTGGGATCGGATGTTTCAGCTGGTCTTTTATCACGTAGTTTAGGTAGTTATTGTAGCAGAATCGCGACGAGGCAAGTGGGCAGCACACAGGTATGTTTCCCACATATCACTTTACACTGAAAACCCTCGTATAGGGCTTTGATTACATTCACTATCTTATGGGGGAGGTCATGCCATCTTAGAATTTTGCACAGTAGAGGCTAATTAAAATAAACGGGCGGATGAATTTCCACTGCTGAAAAGTACGGCAGGTCTATCCTGTTATTAAATGTACAGACCTTTACAGTGTGTGTGTATGTTATCTGCCTCATGCATAAGATTGTAGAAGTCACTTAAATTTATATACACGCACATTTGCTTTGCCACAATTTTCTTTTAGCTGAACATTTTGCACACAGACCTCATACCCTTAGAGGGAACACTGGTGTTGACTTTGTCACGTTAGAGAAACCTTTAGAGGGAACACTGGTGTTGACTTTGTCACGTTAGAGAAACCTTTAGAGGGAACACGGGTGTTGACTTGAGGTGTCACGTTGGAGAAGTCAGTGACAAGAAAACAGCTGAGACCCTAAGAAGTGAGAAATTGAGCAGTTACCAAAGCTACAGTCTGTGTCATGTCAGTAGAATAGTCTTATAGTTCTTTCTCAAGTACTCATGTAAGTTTACTGTGAACATGTTTTGTTGATTATAACTAGTAATATGGACACAATTGCTTGCCAGGTACAGTCTTCGGCAACGTCTCGGATCGAACAGTAAAAATGGAATGGGCACGTTGATGATGGAGCTTATCATGTGATTGTGTATGACAGACAGAGAGAGAGAGAGAGAGAGAGAGAGAGAGATTGCCAATGTAAACGCTTTGTGAAGTTCTCAGTGAACATGAGTTTAGTCCGGAGCAAGAAGAATTAAAATAGATCTGATGTATGAACTCGGTTTGAGAGCTTACTTTTACCTCCCATCTCACTTGTGCACATATTTAAAATTTTTTTTTTCCACAGGCCACATGTAAGGCTTAATTTTTTTTTTTAACATGGCAGACAAATAACGTCAGATTAGAAGGTTTTTCGTTGCCTTTATTAAATAAATCATCGTTTCGACGTTCTTTTCGTTTTCTGTTGCAGTGATATAACGCAACAAATACCTGCTTTATTTTCCACCTGTGTCACAGCGTTTATACGGACTGCCCGTATCTGTCATTTTCTTATACGTTCCTCAATAGTTAGGCCAGGAAGTGCCATCTGGAGATTTTTTTTTTTTTTAGTGATTTTTAGTTTTGTGAAGAGTAGCAGCCGCATTTATCATGCTCTGTTCTGTAAGATCTGGGAAAGCGGAAGTTGGCTCAATTTACTTAGCTCTGCCGAGGAAGGGCGAGATAAAAATGTGTACGAACTATATAACTATCGGGCTTATAACTCATAGAAGCAAGATACTGCTACGAGTCATATTGAAAAGGATGGAGGGAAAAATAAAACAAGAAGCACATCAAGTACAGGCGGGTTTAAGAGGAGACAGAGGAACCAGAGATATATATTAAACACGAGAATCATCATAGAAAAGTATAGGAAGTTTAATGTGGACCTAAACACCTATTTTGTAGACTGCTTAAAATCTTCTGACTGTATGCAACATCAACAGCTATAGTTTTCCATATCACCTGCTACACCTCATCGCCAAACTGTACTAAGATCAGGAAGCAACAGTGAGGGTAGATGGCAGAACATCACGTCTTCTCCTGTTTAACATCTACGCCGAAAACATCATGAGCAATGTAAGAGGGGAATAGGAAACAAATAAATTTGACTCTTTCAGCATCGGATACCACCAGATTCCAGGAATTAGATACGCCGATGATACCGTCCTTCTATCAGACAGCTCGAAGGACTGCAACAGTTGATTCCCTCAACCAGAATACACAGCGAAGCTCAGAACCTCTCTTTAAACACTAACAAAACCAAAGTAATGATAACTGACAGAATGAAAAGCAAACCCAAAATTACATTGGACCATCAAGAGCTTGAAAATGTACATAAATTGGAATATCTAGGCTTCAGTCATCGCCACCAATGGCGACTGCCCAGTGGAAATCAAAAGAAGACTAGCAGTAGCATCACAGAAACTATCACAAATGAAAGAGTATGTGGCAAGGTACAAGAAAACAAAATTATGGTAACTAAGAACTTTTGGAAAAGAACTATATTCGTACCGTACCACTGCTGAAAAAGGATAACTTGAAATTATGATAAACGATAGAACTGTTGCCCTGATTACAAACTATAGAACTGTTGCCCTGATTACAAACTATAGAACTGTTGCCTTGATTACAAACTATAGAACTGTTGGCCTGATTACAAACTATAGAACTGTTGCCCTGATTACAAACTATAGAACTGTTGCCCTGATTACAAACTATAGAACTGTTGCCCTGATTACAAACTACAGAACTGTTGCCCTGATTACAAACTATAGAACTGTTGCCCTGATTACACAGTCATGCCAGTAAAATTTTATTAAAAATCAAAATAGGTAGACTTCATAAGAAAATAGAAGGAGAAATCAATATTATCCATGCTGGATTTAGACAAGGAAAAGGAACAAGAGATCATGTATTCAATATAAGATTAATTAATAATAGAGAAATGCAGAGAACTTAATGTGAATCCATATTTATCTTTTGTAGACTATTAAAAGGCATTTGATTGTGTACAGTACCAGAAACTTGGGGATATAATGGAAAAAAGAGATTTCCAACACAAGTGATACAGTTAATTTCACTGGTGTATCTATATCAGTTACGTAGACAAATATTAGAGCAGGAAAATGAGTGATATGGCACAACATATGCACTGTTTATAGATTTTAAGAAAGCCTTTGACAATGTCAACAGAGATGCACTGTGCAAAATGCTAAGATGGCATGACCTCCCCAATAAGATAGTGAATGTAATTAAAGCGAGGGTTTTCAGTGCAAAGTGATCTGTGGGAAACATACCTCTAGCAGCTTTAGGGTACAAACAGGAGTGAAGCAGGGATGTGTACTATCGCCAACATTATTTATCTTGGCAGTAGACTGGTTAATGAAGAAGGCAACATCAGACAAACGCAGATGATTACAATGGTCCATTGATACAGTGCTGGAGGACCTTGACTTTGCGGACGACATCTGTCTACTATCAAGCAGCCACAAAGAAATGCAAGATAAAATAAACAAGCTAACTCAGAATGCAAATAACATAGGATTAAAGATCAACGTAGGAAAGACAAGATTAATGAAGCAAAATGTGAACAACAGAAATGTACTCAGAATAGATAGCAAGTTAATGGAGGGGGGTCAACGAATCTGTATATCTTGGAGACAGCATAGAGGACATCAACAGCAGACTTACTAGAGCAAACCAGACTTTTGCAATGCTGCAGACTATATGGAAATCTAAAAAGCTAACCATGAAGACGAAAATCAGGATATTTAAGAGTACTCTATAGAAGTGAATGCTGGAAAATCACCAGAACCATAGAAAACAAGCTGAATTTTTTTCCAGACTAAATGTTTACAAAGAATTAAAAAACTATTTTGGCCAGACACCATAAGAAATAAGTTGGCAGAAATGCAGATGAAGCCACTGACAGCAATTACTGGCGATGGTTGAGACATGTGCTCCGAATGACTGACAACTCACTAGCAAAAATAGCACTAAGATGGACACCACAGGGAACAGAAGTAAAGGTAGGTCAAAGAGACATGCAGAAGAACAACAGAATATGAGCAATAGAGGGCTCGCCAGGACAAGAGCGGAAAAAAGGCAAAGGACAAGCATTTGTGGAAACCCTTGCGGAAGACTCGTGTACCCTGAGCACTTAAGGTTCAGAGAGAGAGAGAGAGAGAGAGAGAGAGAGAGAGATGTAGACCAACTGGCAGCAGTAAGAATAAATGGTGAAACAACTTGGATTGACGTAAAACAAGGGGTCTTTCAGGGGTGCATACTGTCGCCTTGCTTATTTAACTTGTATTCTGAATATATAATGAGGAATATTAGAGAAGATGTAGTCAAAGAATATTACGATGCCATAAAAATTGGAGGTTATGAAATACTAAAAATTAGATCTGCTGATAACACAGTATTACTGTCCACAACACAAAAAGTAATGGAGAAACTAATTATGTTAGTCCGTAAGAATAGTGAAGAGCAAATCCTATATCTTAATGCAAAGAAAACTAAATTGATGATAACTGACAAAACAAATAAGGCAGCTGAAATATATGTCAGTGATGAAAAATTGGAAGAGGTGAAAAGTTTTGAATATCTTGGATCATTATTAACTAATAATGGAGATACAATAAGGGAAATTAAAAGGAGGATATTTATCTTACAACTTTCCCGTGCCGCTAAACGTCACATAGGGCTCCATGGTAGCTTGCCAGCATTTCCTATTTTCGGCGAGCTTTTCAACCTCATCGAGGGATGTTATTCCTACTAAGCCGGCCTCTCTTAACAGCGTCCTCTTTAGAGTTTCACGTTGTCGACCTCTTTTTCTCCGAACTTTTGTCTTCTATGATATTTATTGCTCTTCAGAAAATAAAACAATTAATGATGCTTTGGAGAGGGGCAGACAGAACTACATAAAATAAGATTTTTAAGGGCATGCATCTTTCCCATCGTAACATATTCCTGTGAGACATGGACAATTAACAAAACAGCTGAGAAACACATAAATGCCTTAGAGTGTAAAAGCTACAGAAGAGTTCTTCATATATCATGGGGAAAGACAGACAGACAGACATACACACACACACACACTACAAGAACTTAATACTGAAGAAGATTAGCTAGTAAAGAGGGTTAAACAGAGAAAACTTAAATATTTTGGACATATTAAACGTCATGAGAATTCAGTCTTGGAAGTGTACATCATAGGAAAAATAAAGACAGGAAGGCCAAGGCGAAGATGGCTGCAACACATCGTTGATAATCTGCAAATGGATGCATCGGCAGCAGGGCATCTTGCCTACAGCCGAGAGACCTACAGGAGTGCTGTTAGGAAGGCAAAGTTCCACTAGAAAAGAGCATAACAGCATTTGAATTGAAATGTTACAGAAGGGCACTTAGAATATCATGGATAGAACGAAAATCAATAAAAGATAGTTATGGAATTAGGTGTCGCAGAAAACTGGCTCGTTTACACCATAAAAGTTAGAAAGCTGAGATACTTCGGTCACATCAAGCGACACAACAGCTTAGAGATGTTGATAGTAGAAGGCATAGTGCCCGGCAAAAGAGGAAAGGGACGACATCACTGCAGGTGGACTTTCAAACAGAGCCTGAATGTGTCATTGCGAGACACCGATCAAGTTGATTAAGGGCGCATTGCATTCAGTGAGGCTGTGAGAGGGACAACGTTCTGGATAGAGCATGCCACGTGAATGAAGAGTGCGGATTCTGACAGACTGTTCGTGCTCACTTCTTTAAGGCTCAGTTACTCATCGATCTTCGTGGCGGTACATTTCTCTTCTACGCCTTTACCGCTGGTCAGCTTATGTCATAGCATGGCATTTACAGTTAACTGCTGCTCTCATAAAACCTCCTCCCACAGTCTGTAAAAGTATGGCCATTTCTGTGGTATAGTTTTGCCAGTGATTGAATAGCAGTAGGATAAGTAGCTTTTCTTTTATGTGAATCAACTAGGACTCCACACAGGAAACTAAAGAATGTAAACATGTAGTCTTTTTATTATATTAGTGGCTTCATGACTCATCTGTCTCGTCTTTATATCTTTTTCTATATAAAATACTCCATCTTTAAAAGTAAAAAAAAAAAAAATTACTTGTAGGCTTTTCGAGACTAGAATTATATCACTAAATGTGATTGGTAAACATTCACATCACTGATCGGCCTGGTATAAACACTCCACAAAAATAACGTTACCTCGCCTGATCAGTTTCCCATATATCGTCCCCCCTCACACACGCGCGCGCACACTCACACACGTACGTACGTATCATTTAGTATAAGATCATTGTACTCCCGGAAAGTCTGTTAAGTGCTCCGATTTTTTCCTGTGTACACCCTCCCGCGTACAGCTTCTGATAACACTAAACTTATGTTGCTTTACAATACTTGTAATACTCTTAACACAACGCTCGTCCCTGACGTCACATTTTACTAGCAGCTCATTCATCCTATGTAGTTCGCGCGGATACTTGCAGCCACTGGCATGTAACGCAGCGGTTTCCAAACTATGATCCGCGGTGCATTATCGATTTTGCTAGTAAGTACCATCAGTTGTGTTAAAACAATTAAAGGTTTATGACATTACGATAGTACATATAAGTTGGTGGCCCGCAACTTACGTGTATTTGGAAAGTTAGTCTTTGCATGTAAAATGGTTGAGAACCGTTTATTTAACGCGTGGAGAAGCAGCGCCGTTGCTCCTCATATCCACATTTTTTCGCTTGTATGGTCTTTTCCGTGAACAGCTTTAAATAACCTTTGTTCTTATTTCTGTTCAGATGCTTTTTATTCCAGAGTACTTTTAGGTAGATTTTGTTCTTATTTAAGTTCAGATGGTTTTTAATTCCCCAGTAATGTTATACAGCTTTTGTTCTTGCTTATGTTCCTTATTATTCCTGAATATTTTCAGTTGTTGTTAATTCTCTGTATGTTTCATATATGGCTTATTCTCATGCGTCTGTGAATACAGTTATCTTAGTGGCTTTGCTCATTCATAACTTCGTTGTCCTATACGTCGTTGTTAATTTTCTGATAGGAATTGTCGTGACATAAAAGCAGATTAAACTGTTAATTGATTGTGTATGCCAGCATAGATTGCCTATACCTTCATGAACTCGCTGATATACTTCATGTTAAAGCTTACAAATCTGTGACTGTGAAGGGCAAACATGGCGATAGCATTCCGCTTAAGTTGTTCGATGTGGATGTGACGGTTTATAACTGTTTAATTGACGTATGTATGCTGTAGTAACACTGGCATATATCTGGCTCTTGTTCATCGGCGTTATCTTTTACCACGGCTATAAGTATTTTTCGTCATCTGAGTGCCAGTTCCACACCCCCCCCCCCCCCCCCGGGTCCCTGACATCGAACTCTGTGGGAACATTCAAACCTTAGTAAAGAAAAAAAATGTGTTATCCACTTGTCACACCCATTTAAATCTCGTTATTTTTGTAAGTTTGGGTAAACCTGAAAGTCAAGTCAGGATTACATTTGTGATAATGAACTTAAGCAGGAAAATGGAGCAGGGGTGTTTTGGTGGTTTACTTTCAGTGGTACACAGTGCCCCTATCCTCACCTCCACCCCCTTTTCTTTCAGCACATTAACAAAAACAATCTCATATGCTATGTATTCTCTGGTTATAGCCACGGACTGGCCTTCATGTTAAGCTGAGACGGTGTTGTGTGATCTGATGTTACCAGGAGTATACAACATGAGACCTGACAGAACACTGTTTGTTTGTGTGTTGGATCATATTATGTATTATTTCAGACATCACGCCGTTCTGATCATTAGATACCAGAGATGATTACAGACTGTCGTTAAGTAGGATGGATATAAGTAACAATTATAAGACGGATTCAGGACGGTAGTTTATCTGTTGACACTTATTTCAGTCCTAAAGATTGTATTATAAAATATGTATATGGTTTACCTGAAATATTTCCATTTCTATGAGCGAAATATTTATCTGTGTCATTGCATCATTTTCTTCATAAGTATGGGCAGTCGGTATTCCATTGTCTGCTCTACCGCCCTCAGACACATGAATGACGTGTGAATGGGTGGATACATTTGATAAGGAAGTAAGTGCTGAGGACTGTGACTTCGAACTCGTGAAGTCAAGATTGGAAGCAATTTTTAAAAATAAGAGTGGTCGGATTCGGTGGTCGGAGTCAGGCAGCAGAGAAAATAGATTAGTCGGAGTCGGTCAGTGCAAAAAAATAGAGTGGTCGGGGAGTCGGTTAGTAGAAAAAAGTAGAGTGTTCAGGGAGTCAGTCAGTAGAAAAAAGTAGAGTGGTCAGGGAGTCGGTCAGTAGAAAAAAGTAGAGTGTTCAGGGAGTCGGTCAGTAGAAAAAAGTAGAGTGGTTAGGGAGTCGGTCAGTAGAAAAAAGTAGAGTGGTTAGGGAGTCGGTCAGTAGAAAAAAGTAGAGTGTTCAGGGAGTCGGTCAGTAGAAAAAAGTAGAGTGTTCAGGGAGTCAGTCAGTAGAAAAAAGTAGAGTGGTTAGGGAGTCGGTCAGTAGAAAAAAGTAGAGTGTTCAGGGAGTCGGTCAGTAGAAAAAAGTAGAGTGGTCAGGGAGTCGGTCAGTAGAAAAAAAGTAGAGTGGTTAGGGAGTCGGTCAGTAGAAAAAAGTAGAGTGTTCAGGGAGTCGGTCAGTAGAAAAAAAGTAGAGTGTTCAGGGAGTCGGTCAGTAGAAAAAAAGTAGAGTGTTCAGGGAGTCGGTCAGTAGAAAAAAGTAGAGTGTTCAGGGAGTCGGTCAGTAGAAAAAAGTAGAGTGGTCAGGGAGTCGATCAGTAGAAAAAAAGTAGAGTGATCGGGGAATTGGTTAGTACTAAGATACAGAAGAGCTGGATTGAAGATGTATACCATAGGGTTTGAATATACTGTTATTATCTTTCATCTGAAAATATTTAAATCATCGATTTTTTTTTTTTTTATCTTTCAAATGTTATTTTGGAGGATGTTATGCGATTTTTCAGCGGGTTTCTTTTGTCACGCTTTGGATAAATTATAAAACTTGGGGGGTCAAGCTTTTGAGGGCA
Source organism: Achatina immaculata (assembly GCA_009760885.1). Taxonomy (NCBI): domain Eukaryota; kingdom Metazoa; phylum Mollusca; class Gastropoda; order Stylommatophora; family Achatinidae; genus Lissachatina; species Lissachatina immaculata. The sequence goes on along the minus strand of CM019713.1, from coordinate 26,938,904 downwards.
GAATATCAGACGAGCCTGCATGCCCAGTTCTTTAGCTTCTGAAAAATAAATATGGCTGACTAGTTGGTTCACTTGCTCAGCAAGGTGAGTGTCCATGTTATCGTCTAGGAATACTTGTCTGTGTGCACTTTCTACCAGCACTCGCAAGGATGCTCCACGACAGACACGCCACAACCTGCAGACAGGAGATACACATCTCTGTTTCTTCCGCCTGCAAGTGCCTCTCTCTCTCTCTCTTTTCATTTTAACACACACACACACTCATCTTAGCGCTCTTTGTCTCTCTCTCATTTTAGCCCTCTCTCTCTCTCTCTCACTCTCCCTCACATTTCAGCACCCACGTACAAAGAGCAGTACCCGGCACCATTCTCTGCCACACCGTCACTTCTCTCATGGCTGTTTTCCCCTCCCCACCCCAATCTGCCAAGTGCTGTGACAGAGTGAATGGAAGGAGGCGAGGAATACAAACTTAACCACATGAAATAAATGTTTTACAGCGTGTGGGGGTGCGTGTACCACCATGATACGCATGTGCCACCTATACACAAGGATCGGGGGGGATTTTTGTTTGATATCTGGCCCAGCACTGGCTGGGAAAGGCCGAAAGAATGAGCTTAGTCCTGTTTACCAACGATTTGTCTACCTTTGTCTGACTGTTGAAAGTGTGTGTAAGGTAGTTGTTTAGCGGAGCAGAGATTCACCTTTCAAGTGGGCAGTGATGAATTGGGCCCTCATCTATTGTGCTGTACAGCGTGATCTCTCTGCTAGCAACATTTGTCAGGAACACTTTCAGGGTAAAAACTAAACCGCCTTCGGAGATTCCAGTCTGCGCGGTCTCTTCCCCCCCCCCCACCCCCACGTTGTTTTCATTTGCCTGTTTTCTACTGACCTATTTTTTAAAACCGCAACCTGATGTCTATTTTCTGGGTTAAATTTATCAAGTTTTTTTCTTGTTTTTCTTTTCTTTTTACTTTTTCTACAAGGTTTTTTTTTCTATTCTCTCTCTCTCTCTCTTTTTTAACCCCCTGTTTCAAGAACTCTCTGCTTTTCATCATTGTGCTACAGGATTGCTTGAAGACAGCAAAAACATATATATATATATATATATATATATATATATATCTTGAAGGAGAGAGGGCTTTGACCCTGCTCCGGATTAACCTTTTTTTTATCTGGGTTCAGTCATATAGCATATCTTCCCAGCTTTACTAGTTGTTATCTTTTAACTTTCTTGTTTTCTTTATGACTTTTTTATCTGGGTTCAGTCATATAGCATATCTTCCCAGCTTTACTAGTTGTTATCTTTTAACTTTCTTGTTTTCTTTATGACTTTTTTGATCTGGGTTCAGTCATATAGCATATCTTCCCAGCTTTACTAGTTGTTATCTTTTAACTTTCTTGTTTTCTTTATGACTTTTTTATCTGGGTTCAGTCATATAGCATATCTTCCCAGCTTTACTAGTTGTTATCTTTTAACTTTCTTGTTTTCTTTATGACTTTTTTTTGATCTGGGTTCAGCCATATAGCATATCTTCCCAGCTTTACTAGTTGTTATCTTTTAACTTTCTTGTTTTCTTTATGACTTTTTTATCTGGGTTCAGTCATATAGCATATCTTCCCAGCTTTGCTGGTTGTTATCTTTTAACTTTCTTGTTTTCTTTATGGCTTTTTTTATCTGGGTTCAGTCATATAGCATATCTTCCCAGCTTTACTAGTTGTTATCTTTTAACTTTCTTGTTTTCTTTATGGCTTTTTTTATCTGGGTTCAGTCATATAGCATATCTTCAGTCTTTGCACACTTTCGTCTCCGAGACGGTTCCTAATGTCTGCAGTTTTTTTTTCTACTCGCAGTGATGAAAAACACATTAGTTGGTTCGCGCGTATAATTAGATGTGTTTTAAATGTAGCCGCGAGTGGGTGAGCATGCGCATAAGCCTACTTCTCAGATACTTCCCCAGGAATTAAATCCACCTTTCCGTATTGCTGTACTGCCCCTGGAATTAAATCCACCTTTCCGTATTGCTGTACTGCCCCTGGAATTAAATCCACCTTTCCGTATTGCTGTACTGTCCCTGGAATTAAATCCACCTTTCCGTATTGCTGTACAGTCAAGAAGATAGACACCTGTGTATCGTCACTACATCCTCAACTGCGAACAGATGAATTGTCATCACGGGGATAAGTGACACTGTCAGTCTGCCTTGTCGTACGGCAGTTAGAGCTGCTGACTGCCCCAGTCTGTCCAAAACTTGACACTTGTTTCTTGAAAATAAACATCGTAAAGTTGATGAGCAAACTTCCCCCCTGATATCCATCAAGATGAGGGGAAAAGAAATAAAGATCTGACTTTACTTGCAGCAGTACATACTTTTGTCCAACTGTCAAACTTCTGTTGTCTCTAAAGTGTTAGTACCATGCTTGACCAAAAAGAAACTGTCAATGAACTTTATGATTTTTAGCCAGCGACCCATAACTGACGTGCTAGCGTCAGAGCTGGCGAACCATATCCTGATGAAGAGCCTGCCCAGCCTCTCCGTTGGTGCCCCTAGTAACAGGCCTGGTGCAGCTAAGGGCTAGGGATCGTCATTGTTCGAATGGCCATGGAGTCTACTAAGGAAGGATTGCACAGCCCCAGCTTTTCCCATCCGCACATGGACTGGAAGAAAATAGCTTCCGTAAACCGCTCCCAATCCGACACTCTGCTGTGCTTCAACATCTTCACCGCATCTGCTGCAAAAAAAAAATCAAGCTTGCAGTTCCAAGATGGTAGAACAAGATGGAGAATCTAGCGAACTTACACATTTTGAGAGAAAAAGAGAAAATACTCGTATATCAACAGATTGTGTGTGTGTAAAATATTGTGATTTACCTAGGGGGAGAGACGAAGTGGGTGTAATTTTGTTTGTTTGTTTAATCCTTCCTACAACGAAAGTTCGCTGAGCAGGGCATTCTGTTCCTGTTTTTTTTCTTCTTAATAAATGAGGTCTTAGCAGAGTCTGCCTTCGCGGCTTTCCCAGGCCACATTCCTAACTGGCCAAGGTTTACAGTAATCTCTGCTCAGTTATCAGGCTTCTGTATTGACATTGTCTCACCTCACAGTGTACACCGTACTTCTTCCTATCATCATATGCCACGGACAAAACTTCTCCGTCCACGTCTGTCCACAGCCAGCCTTTCTTATCCCTTACAAAGCTTCAAACACAACCCCCTCTCCCTCCACCCCTCCCCCAACACACACAATCCCACATCCTCCTTCGTCGCTGTCAACCTTTCATTTTCATATTTCTATATCATCCTGTATGCCATTTCTTTCTTTCTTTGGAATGTGTTAAGTCAGTATTTTAAAAAAAATTCATTCTATTGCATCGTGTCTGAATGAAATTAATTTCATGTTTATCCAGTTTTCATTTGTTCATGTTCTGAATCAGAGGTCGATCTAATTACAAGAATTTCTTTTTAACCCAGTGAGCTCTTCAAAGCATGTTTAAAATATATTTTTATTTGTTATGCGAGCTTTAATATCATACACGAATACGGAAAAGAGATTATAAATGATGACCTTAATATTCTGTGGGTATGCTAATTCTTTAAAAAAAATAATCGAAAGTGCACTTGTGACAAAGCAAAGTGCTTTATCTACATTTTTTGAGCGATAACCAAAGACTGTACGCTCATTCACTTTACTATGAGGAAATCTCGTTCATGACTTGAAAAAAAAACAAACAAACAAATTACAACAAATAATAATGTCTATCTTCAGCCATTCTTCACGGATGTAAATTCATCAGCTATAAGTCTTAGTGTGTTGACTTGTCAGAAACAACTACACACGTATGCTATTTGTCGTTGCTGCTCAAAGCAGTGTCACTCGTGTATGTTAGTGTGTGCTCGAAGAACCGGTTTCTTGGTTCTGCCAAGGGCGTGAGAGCCACCACAGCTTAAGCGCCTCACATCCAACAATGATCATCAGAAACAAGTCAGTAGATGCATCAAATGAGTTTGTTGTCAGGAGATAACGTTTGTAGCACAATAAATGAGTTTGTTGTCAGGAGATAACGTTTGTAGCACAATAAATGAGTTTGTTGTCAGGAGATAACGTTTGTAGCACAATAAATGAGTTTGTTGTCTGGAGATAAAGTTTGTACCACAATAAATGAGTTTGTTGTCAGGAGATAGTCTGTACCACTGTAAATGAATTTTTAAAAAAATATGCAAACAGATTTCGGTGAAGTACATTAACTTATGTGAGAATAATCATTTATTCTCAGTTTAACCCATGTCATCACAAGCTGTCTCATATACAGTGGGTTGATTTCTACGTGAATAATCCGCTGTTTTGCGTTAATACACCAACAGTACTGTACACCTGGCCTTGTAGTTAAATGAAGTATTTGCGTGCCAGACAGCAATTTTTACTGCCCTTCCCGGCTGAAGCTGAAGCATAACTTGCTGGTTACTTACTGTGAGCCCAATAACACCACCAAAAACCCAGATTATATTGTTGTATTTGAAGTATCGGCTATCAGAGCCAGATAACCGGGCGTGGAGAACAAACATTCTAACAAATAAATAAACAGTAACCACACAAACAAACAAAAAATTAAGTATATAAAACATATAGCATTTTAAAAGGAGAAAATCATGTAGAAGAAGTACTCTGTAATATTTGAAAGAAAAAAAAGTGGGGAAACTGAGGTGTCTTAGTAGACCAAGAGGCGAATCACAGTACATAGCGAGTGCGATTTACCACACAATATACGACACTGGCGTCTACTTGAACTGTTCATTGATATTGTTACAGCACGGATGTACAAGTTTAACTTGCTACATTGAGCGCTTTTGGTGTAGCGGTTACTTTGACGAACCGCATTTAATACGTCTGTATTATCAAACCAGGTTGTGTTTCCTTTTGCTTCTTTTTAACATACATTATCAGCGGCACCCGTCATTGTTCATTGAATCGATGCGCGTGTTGGCCAAGTGATCGATGGGGCAAAATTCCCAGCCGTCTCTGTGGACGTTACCGACTCAGCGGTTGCTAGATTTGCTCGCCGGGCCCTCCCGCGTTAGATCAATAGCGGCGGGCGAGTCTCTCACACTGGGAGCAGGGGAAGATAATCCTGCAGATGCAGTTAACTAGGATAGTGTGCACGCTGGTACGCTGGCACTGGAATGGTGTAATTATTTTGCGAAAGCAGTAGTTTTCAACTTATGTGTGTGTGAGTGCCAGTAGCTTTCGGGGGGTCTTTTATTATGAATTGCTGTAAAAAGCTGTTGTTTCGACAGTATTTAATGTTTCATAAGACAGTTTTAAAACAGATTTTCGCTTTGTCTTTTGTGGAACTTGCCGAGTTTCTCCCATGTTTGATTCTGCTAATATAATGGATTTGCATATTCTGTCGTAGCAACAGCAAACAGTATTTATGTTGCAAGGTCCAGTTTCTTTGGGTTTACTTTTTTTTTTTTCTTCTTGAATTTTGGCCCACTTTTCCATTCAAATGACCTGTACCTGCTCAAGGTACTGTCTTGCCAGTTATTCCTGGTATACACTATTATTTTGTTTATTCCTAGATTATTTTACTTTTACGCATAAAATATTAATATGAGTTCTCTTTAGGAAAAAAAAAACATTCAAAGATTCCCCAACAACAACAGAAAAAATCAGAGAGTATAAATTGTTAGGGACTTGGTTTGTTTTTTTCTTTAAGTGAAACATCCTAGCCATGGCCTGATATACCTGTATTCTTATTAATTTCTTCTTATGACTTGCGTTTGACATGAGCAGGGAATAAACTTAGACTATGCCATGAGTAGAGACCTATACAACTACTTCTCATCTTGTGCAGAAGTGTTTTTGCAAATCAGAAATAGTTTTTAGCCCAAGTAGTTTAGCAAACAGACAAGTAACACTGCTAGTTTGGACTGTTTGTTTTTACATGGTATATAAAATAAGAGAGATGTCCAGAATTTATTATAGAGTGTAATCATTTTTAGAAAACTCAAGGGAGAAAAAAAAAGAGGGAAACAGGTGGCATAATATCTTAATGGGCTGACCAAGTGGTGCAGGAACAACAAAAAAAGTGGCTGAATTGGTCAGAAACATCAATGACCACACAAATGAAGATGTGTGATCACCAGTAGCTGTCAGCACAGAGTGTCACGAATTGATGAATTTAATACAAAATTCCGATGAAGATGATAGCAAAAAGGTCTGCTCAATTGGTGTTAAGTTCACTTTCTGAAATTTTTTTTTTTAATCCTCCATGGCAGTCCACAGGTGAAGAGACAGAGTACAACTACCATGTTTCGATGTAACTGTGACAGTTCTGGTAGCAGACTTGAGATCTCCCGCCCAGAAAGCCAGCACATCAGATAGAGGGGATCTTCACGCAGAAACCAGAGTAGTCAAGCAGAGAGCACACAGCAGCAGAAGCAGGCTGCACCAGCCACCATGTTGAAGAGAAAGCATGACGAGAGCATGGACGATGGCGGGGATCCCGAGAACGCCTCCACCACGTCCAACGGACAGTCTGAGAGCGATGACAGCAACTGCAGCAGTGGCAGCACCGATGCTCTGGCACCTGAAGGTTTGTCTCTCTTCCTTCTTGCCCGTGTTTGAATCTTACAATTATTTTTTTCTCACATTTCCTCATGTAGACCAAAATAATTGCCTTTTGGAACATAAAATTGAAGTCAGACACCACACTTACACCGGATAAGATCCTATAATCTAGTGTATGCATGGATTAGGACATCACTGCCACATTTGAGAGTATCTGTAGTATCTGCCATGATTAAGGGGCCTGCTTTCCATGTATGAAGGACTTGATTAATTCTAGGACTTGATTAATCCTAATTTAAGATTAAATTAATTGTAGGACTTGATTAATCCTGCTACTCTGTGCTTTGTATACTGCAGAAATGGGGTTTCTATAAAATAAAATTCTTGGAAAAACACAAAAAAAAGTGCACAATTAATTTCAGGAACAACAGAAATTCAAAACTGTAAATGAAGAAATAGAATGCAGAATATTCAAATCCATTATATTGGCAGAATAGAAAAACATTAGAACCAGAAAATAAAACAAGCAGGAAACTAGTAATATACTTCAAGAGGAAAAAAGAGCAAAAAGACAACAATACAAAAATGTGATTTATGTTGATTATAGCATAAAGAGAGATATTCAGGAGTTGTCAGAAAAAAAAAAAATTGATAGAGCAAGCTTAATGCCGCAGATCTGCCCAGAGAACATGACACAGCCTAATGACAGAGAGACACAGCTAAGTAAATGATTTGGATAGAGATAGTCTCAGTTTTTTTTTTTTTTTTGGCTGAATTGAATAGATACCACTGTGGTAAGCAAGGCTGTATATTCAGATTCAAATATTCAGTCAGAAATAATTTTTGATGGAGCCAGATTCTGCAGAAATGTACTATTTATGGAAGAACTAGAGTTGGAGTAAGATGGTAGAAAAATGGACATGTCAGAGATGCAAGATTTGGAATGCTGACTCCACAGAGTCCTAGCAGGTCTTCTGCACACCCCAGCCACACATCAAGAAAGAGCAGTGTGCACAACAGAACAGAAAGCACAGGTTAAATTAAGTGAATAGATCCAGAACTTGACATCTCCAAGCACAACTAAAAAAAAAAAACAAAATAATGTTTAAACAAAGTTTGACTGGTCTACATGGGATAGAAATCAATAAGTATTCATATTAAAGCAATAAGGCAATATCACAGTGATTTTGTGTGACATGTGTGTGTAAAAAACTGCTTGACAACATCTGGCACTTATTGATGAGATTTAAACTGAGTAGGGAAACATTGTAATGCTTTTTTTTTCAAAATACAACGTTGGAAAACATGTAGGAAAGCACATGAGACAGCATCTTCCTACAGAGAGTTTTTCCGCTGAAATGTTACAAGTTATCTGACTGTCATGTGGGCAGTAAACAAGCAAATGAAACAGAAAATGAAAGTAACAGAGATACTTTTTATCAGAAAAAAGAATTGTCTTATCCTAGACAGCCTGACAAATTATTGATGCTGTCATGGAGATTGCCAAACAAAAAACTAATTGTAAGCACAATGAAAAAACACAGTCAGAGTTCTTTGGAAATATCATAAGGAAAAGGGATATTGACAATCAGTGGAAAGATGAAGGAAAAAAGGAGGCAGAATTTTCAGAACAGGCTAACCAAGTGATGATGGAAAAGAAAGGCAGTTGTTTGGTGAACTACAGAACTCAAGAGGTCTGATCACCAGTCTCTGTCAGCATAGGACATAGTGAGTGATTGCCAGTTTGTAACATGGGCTAAACAGCCTGATTTAAATGGCATTGAAGCAGAGGAATACTGGTGTTATTCAAGAACTTAAGAGCAAGTCCAAAGTCAGTTCTCAGAACAGCACCTTCGAGTCCAAAGTCAGTTCTTAGAACAGCACCTTCGAGTCCAAAGTCAATTTTCAGAACAGCACCTTCGAGTCCAAAGTCAGATCTTGAAACACAGTCTTCAAGTCGCAGGTTAGGATTCAAAATATTGCCTTCAAGTCTCAAGTCAAGCTTCTAGTCCCTGCAGAGCAGTTTCAAGTCAAGCTTCTAGTCCTTGCAGAGCAGTTTCAAGTCAAGCTTCTAGTCCTTGCAGAGCAGCATCTAGTCCCTGCAGAGCAGCTTCAAGTCAAGCTTCTAGTCCTTGCAGAGCAGCTTCAAGTCAAGCTTCTAGTCCTTGCAGAGCAGCATCTAGTCCCTGCAGAGCAGCTTCAAGTCAAGCTTCTAGTCCTTGCAGAGCAGCTTCAAGTCAGGCTTCTAGTCCTTGCAGAGCAGCATCTAGTCCCTGCAGAGCAGCTTCAAGTCAAGCTTCTAGTCCCTGCAGAGCAGCATCTAGTCCCTGCAGAGCAGCTTCAAGTCAAGCTTCTAGTCCTTGCAGAGCAGCATCTAGTCCCTGCAGAGCAGCTTCAAGTCAAGCTTCTAGTCCTTGCAGAGCAGCTTCAAGTCAAGCTTCTAGTCCTTGCAGAGCAGCATCTAGTCCCTGCAGAGCAGCTTCAAGTCAAGCTTCTAGTCCCTGCAGAGCAGCTTCAAGTCAAGTCCCAGGTTTGTGAGTGGTTTTTGGTTTTAGCTACCAGAAAAAGAATACTCAGAACTTTCCTACTGCACCATGGACAAGTGCTTGTGAGTTATGAATGTGAAGAAATCAATTTAAAATAAATAAAAGCAATACACAGTAAATATTTTATTCTATCCACCACCTAATGAAGTACATTAGTTGCTTTATTTTTTCTGATAGATCTTATTTAAATGCAAAGAAAGTTACTTTAGTTTATCCCATAATTCACATGGAGACCCAGGTTGACACATGGAAGCTCTACTTTGGTTTTAATCAAGTTAATTCTGTATACAATAACTTGTCAGTCATCTCACCCCTAATATATTTAAACATTGCAACTCCTTGTCATGTTAATTGTAGTTTGGCATGTTGTCCTTCTTTGGTGTTATCTTAATCCTCAGATTGGGCTGTGCTCATCTGTACAGCGTGTTTAACTGCCTCCCATGTCTTTTTCTGACAGCATGCGTGAAAAGCTAACTCAGAATGCAAACAACATAGGACTAAAGATCAACGTAGGAAAGACAAAGTTAATGAAGCAAAATGTGAACAACGGAAATGTACTCAGAGTAGATAGCAAGTTAGTGGAGGAGGTAAACGAATTTGTATACCTTGGCAGCAGAGTAGTAGAAAATGGAGACAGCACAGAGGACATCAACAGCAGACTTACTAAAGAAAACCAGGCTTTTACAGTGCTGCAGACTATATGGAAATAAAAAAAACTAAGCATAAATATGAAAATCAGGATATTTAAGAGTAATGTTCTAAGTGTACTATTCTATGGAAGTGAATGCTGGAACATCACCAAAACCATAAAAAAACAACTTGAATTCTTTCCAAACTAAATGTTTACAAAGAATTAGAAAAATATTTTGGCCAAACACCATAAGAAATAACATCTTATTGGCAGAAATGCAGATGAAGCCACTGACAACAATTATTGAGGAAAGACGCTGGCTATGGTTGGGACATGTGCTCCGAATGACTGACAACTCACTACCAAAAGTAGCACTAAGATGGACGCCACAGGGTAACAGAAGTAAGGGTAGACCAAAAGAGACATGGAGAAGAACAACAGAAAGGATGTTGAGCAATAGAGGGCTTACCTGGGCAAGAGCAGAAAAAAAGGCGAAGGACAGGCATTTGTGGAAAACCCTTGCAGAAGCCCCATGTGCCCTGGGCACTTAAGGTTCAGAGAGAGATGCATGAAAAGGAGATCATTGAAATATGTATTGTCTTAGAAATCTTACTAATACTATGCTGTGGTAAAGCCACTGATTCAACAGAGTAAAGATATGCCAAGTAGCGAGCTGGATCTGAGCCACTGTTTTTCATCTCTTTGATTGATTTCAGGTGATTTTGAAAAGTGACTTGAGTCCAGATTGATCAGTTTTCTGAAGAATACCATTGCCAGTGAAGCAGATGTATTGAGTCCTGAAATAATCAAAATCATACAGCAGAATGAGTAATCAATAAAACATTTATGAAGAGAAAAAGAAACCAATAGAGTAAAGCTGATGGGATATTTAATATTCTAGGAAAGAAGAGACACATATTATAATAACATACAAAATATATAGTTTTAAATATAAAAAATTATGTTAGAGTATAAAAGAATAGAAATCATTTTCATGAATATAACATGCAGGATTGCAGTCAGAATGTAGGTTCCAATATACATACATGCTATATCAGATACAAAATTATGAAGGATTAAATAGGTAACTTCATACTTGAGTATAAAGATTACAGTAGCTAACAAAATTCAAGAGAAAATAAACTGTATAGCAGATATTCACAAAGATTCTCAAAAGATTGATGACAGTACATTATTTGAAGCACAAAATTTAGAACCACTGATAACATAAAAAAAGTCTGGTATTTAATGAGAAGTAATTGTGGCATAGTTTTGTGCTAAGCATAGACTAGAGGGCAAGGTAACATACTTTGCTGATATGTTTGCTTATAAACTTTCAGTTGCATCTGGGCCATCGCCTCCAAAGAGAATGAAGAAAAAGGTGAACTTTAAAGGTGTCTCTGTGTTTTACTTTCCTCGAAGGCAAGGCTTTACCTGTGTACCTAGTGAGGGTGGATCCACGTTAGGTAGGTGAAGACAGACCCCCAACAGTATTTTGATATGTTTTTATGGCTAAAAATTGACATGTCTGTTTCTTTTCTGTTCATCTCATACATCATCATGTTAGACTTTTTTTTTTTTTGGTGTGCAAATTTTTCTCTTTTCCATTGTATTTTTTTTATTGTATTTTTAAAAAAAACTTGTTCTCACAGGATCTGTCTGTATCATTGACAAATTACACACAGCATCTTGTACCTATATAAATGGTTTCTGAGCAAAAGTTTCCTGAATATTAATAGTGGTTTCCATTCCACATCTCTTCTCTTTGTTACCTATATCCTGTGTGCTGAATTTGGCACCATAAATCATAGCTTGTGATACAAGGTTCAGTCCTTTGTTTTCCTGTCGCTTGTTGTACCTGCATTCACTAAAATCATCAGAGTTCAGTCTCCACTGTGATATGTATCACTTTTTTGTTGTAGTTGTCAGAAGTTCATTTGAAGAATGAGATTGTATTTGGTGGGCTTTATCTTCCAGGTTATTTTTTTTGTTAAATTCCACTGATAAATTCACACTAGGGGCTGGCTAGCGTAGTGGTTAGAGCACTCGTCTAGCAACCAAATGGTCGAGGGTTCGAATCCCCAGCTGAGCGGGATTTTTTTTTTCCGACCAATACGGCCCTGAGGTCGACCCAGCCTCGTAAAATGGGTACCAGAGAAAATCTGGGAAGTAAAGGCAGCGAGGAAAGGAACTGGTCACCCTACCTCATACGCTGATGACCCAGCATAATGAGGTCTCTAACGCTTCACCCCCTACGGCATTTGAAATGCTATGGGACTATCTTTACTTTTACTTTTAAATTCACACTGTCTTCCTGACTTTCTCCTCTTGTCATCTTTGACTGATATGTGATTCTTTACATTCATGCACAGGAAATGTCGTTATTACCACCCCATCATCATCATCATGCACCATCTCATCTCCCCATGGAAAGCTGGCTGTGCTGTGACTTGTGTCAATTTTCAATCAGACCAAGCTGTATCCTTTCCATCTCTTTGTATTTTCTTCCACCTTACCCCCAACATCTCTTTCTTCCTATCATTTTCAAAGTTGTTTACAACATCCCAGATTCCAAGGCTCCTTTTTCAACCCAGGCTGTTTCATGTGTGCTTCCCCTCTATGTTAAAGTCATCATCTAGAAAGGATGTTCACCATTATATATTCTTTCATTTGGAAAAAAGTTCCTCCCCTTTGACTTGAAATCACTCCCTGGGGTGTCATCTCCTTCTCTGTTGAGAACCCCTGCCCTCACATTTATACAGTGTTCCAACTTTTCCTACACTTTTTCCCTCTAGTGCAGCATATGCTATTTATATGGTTCAAATGTTTTATAACTTTCTATTTCTTTAATATTAATCCAATTGTTTAAAAAATATATTTACATTTTATGAGCCTCAGTTTTCTTTTCTTTTCTTTTCTTTCATGCCTGTATTTATATGTGTTACAGAGTACAAGTAACAGCAGATTTCTGCATGGTTTAATGGCTTTCTTATTTATTTGTACTTCATCTATGGTGACAGCAGTTTTCTTTTTCCAGGCATGTCTGAACATCATAGCTTCACACGAGACTTTACATTGTCTGACTACACAAAGGAGCAGAAGCGTATCCACCGAGCTATTCTTGCAGAACAACGCAGACAGGGAAAAATGTTCCCCTCTCCGTTGCTAGCATCAAGTTTACCTCCACTGGAAAATGAAGAGGATGTCTCCTCGGGTAGTGAGAGTGATAGCGAGTATGATGACTATTACTTCCTGCAGCCACTTCCTATCCGCCAGCGGCGTGTTCTCCTGCGGACAGCAGGTGTGAAAAAAATTGACAATGAAGAGAAAGATGAGTGCCGGGACATAAGAGTTTCTAGAAATGTCTGCGGTTGTGACTGTAAAGTGTTCTGTGATCCGGCTACCTGTTCTTGCAGTCTTGCAGGCATACAATGTCAGGTTGATCGGCTGTCTTTTCCCTGTGGTTGTACAAAAGATGGTTGTAGCAATCCAGCAGGAAGAATTGAATTTAACCCAATCCGAGTGCGAACTCATTTCATTCATACTTTAATGCGACTTGAGCTAGAGAGGAAAGATTCACAGTGCTTTGAGGGCAGTCCTGCTGCAACAACATCATCTCTGTCACTGAAGTCACCAGTTGGTGAAATTGACGTGGTTGGAGCAAATGGTGTGGAAGAAAGTGTTTACCCAGATAATTCAGGAAGTCAAGATGATAGTAACAGCTGTGGGGCCAGCACAAGTGTGGGTAGTGGCAGTAGTGGCAAGGTCTTGAAAAGCAGATTGAAAGCAAAGAAAGCAGAAGCTATTGACCTGAATATGTTCAATAGCAATGAAAGAGGAAGTTGCAGGGACTGTCAGAACACTGATATGTGTAATGTCATGATGCATGATGTGAAGTTTTCAATGGTAACCCAGCAGCAGCGACAGCAGCAGCAGCGAGTGATCACCACAGCTTTGGGGCCACAGCCAGCATATTCAGGATCTCAAGGGCCTCAGTTGCAGCATCATCATCACCTGGGCATCTCACCAGGGATGTCACTGCTTCATCCACCCCCACCACCACAACAGCAGCAGCAGCCAGCATCACAGCACATGCTGCTGTTTAATGATGGTGAAGAAGAGGTATACAGATCAGAGAACACATCATCAATATACTTTGATAGTGATGATAATTCTTACTCTGAACTGAATGACACATCTCCAGATATCTTGGAATCTCGCTCCTTTTCTAATGTTGGCCAAGCAGGTTTTTCAGGAAAATTTCATGTATCACCCTCCCCGATGTTCACTTGTAGTAACAGTACCGTAGGCAGTAGTAACATTGGAACCATTCATAGTCAGTCTCCAGGGATGACCAAACAGCCATCACTCTCCAGCCGAAGCTGCATCCAGAATCTTCAAATGAGCGGTGGCTGTGGAATTGGTCTGTCAGCATCTTCCTGCAGTAATGTAAGAATGGAGCAGCAGAGTTGTTGTGGCTTGGTTCCCCACCCTCAACACCAGCCTGCAGCAGTGTCCAACCAATCTCACTCAAGGCCTCCATTTATCCCAAGAACGTCCCAGTTTTCAGCAGGGCAGTTTGTGGGATCGGCAGGTGCCATGGCCTCCACTTCAGGCCTTCTAACTCAGACTGGACTCATGACTTGCACGCAGATGGACAATGGCCTGCAGCTGGAATCTTCAGAAAATACTGTAATGCTGCAGCAGGGAGCAGCTCCTGACTTTCAGAACAAGTTTATTGACACAGACATGATAGAGACACAGGCTTGTGACCCCCCTGCAGTGTATAAATTAGATTCTACATTGGCAACATCTAACAAAGCCTACAACCAGAGCAGCTCATCTGTAAAGGGCACAGACTACTTAAAACAACCCAGTCATATCAGCTACTCCTCATCACGAACAGCTGGCTTTGGTAGCACGACAGCAACCACCGCGGGTGCTGAAAGCGGCGCTAGTTTCCAGCCTCTTCAGACAGCGCAGCACACGTCCTGTTGGAGTGCATCATTGACGAGCCCTACAGTGCGAGAGTGTTTTGGCCTGAGCACCTCAACTTCAGAGTCCCTCTCCAGCATAGCAGATCAAGGAGCATCCCAGCTACAGATTTCATGCAGCTCCAGCTACCAGCAAACACAGAAGCCATGTCCTGCTTCTGTCAGTCCAGAGTCTCCAAATTCATCCACCATAACATACGCTACCATGACCACAACCACCCGTGATCGACTTGCTGCCCATTGTCCAGGAATCTCGTCCCACGTGGATTCAAGGCCGGACCTCGGTGTCTCTGAAAACCCAGCGTCATCTTTCTCCAGCTACCGCATGTCAGCTGAGAACGCAGACACAGGCAGCCTAGTAGGAACCTCGCAGAATCTCTTGTATGACTTGCCATATACCGACACCAGTGCCATCGAGTCCTGCAGCGATGTGAGTGCCATGTGTACCACATCAGATAAGAGTGGAAAGCTCTTAGATCCACTTATGGAAAATGAATCTGTACTACCACTAGTGTCAAACACACCATTTTCCCAGTCATTATTTTCACAGCGTCCTCGAACTTCCTCATCTTTATCACCAGAATTATCAGACACATCTCTCATGTACTCACCAGACATGTCATCAGCGTTCATGCCACCTTTGACACCTGCTGCGCTCTCCTCGCTTTTAACACCAGCAGCATCTTGTTCATCGCTTGAAACATGTCAGGCTCGAAGTGCAGCTCCTGCACCATGTAGTGAGCCACCAGCGGCCGCTGAAGTGGCAGCCACCTCCGTGCACGCTCCTCTTGGCCGACCCAAAAACAGCCACTTTAATCCACGAAGAAGTGAGATTCCTGGTAACAGCCAGGCTTCTGAGGACATCAAAGACATGAGAGAAACTAATGAGACTTGTTTGTTTCAGAGTGGGCAGTCCAAATCCAACTTCCCAAATGCAGAAGTTCACATGGAATTGTGGAGCACCAGCTTTGACATGAAAGACCAAAAAGAAGCAGTCACTTCCTGGATGGGGGGTGATAAAGAGGAGCATCAGAGTAATACACACTGTGTGGAAGTGTCATCAGAAGCACCTGGGACAGAGAGCGATCAGGCCAAGAACTTTGAAGATGTCACAAATTCTGAGATGTCCTCAGCATCATCATCAGAAGTGCAGTCAGCCGTGTCATCATCTTCATCATCAATCTCATCATCTCCAACCATGTCTGAAGAAGAGAAGGATCAGAGAATGAGTCAGAATTTTGGTGAGATTATCAAGGAATCCATAATTGAGATGGTTTTAGTGTAACTTGTTTTATATATGTATATTTTTTTTTAAAAACATTCTGTATCACATAATAGTATTGCACAGGTAGGTGTGGCTTCATATAATGAGGCAGTAACATTACTGGATTACATGCATTTGAAACCTACCAAACAACGCTGTAGACACACAAGCATATTTTGTAGCAAAAAAAAAATCACTGCTGCAATGTTTTCTAAGGAAATTATGTATACATGTTATCAGCACTTGCTGCAGTAAACTCCCAACCACAGAACAAAGCCGTGTGACTGTAGTTATTTTCTTTTCAATTTTTTGAAAAGCCATTTAAGTGGCTTGTGGTAGATTTAGAATTGAAGTAGACCAGCAGCTGATGTTTTGTGATTATAAGAACTCTGTTCTTCTAGTGTTTCAACTCTTTGAATTCTTTGCTGCAAGTGCTGTTGGGAAAAGGCTTCTTTGTTACCTGTTTTAAGGTATTATTTGTTTATGAAGCCATCGTTACATTTGGTCCAAGGGAGAGATTTGTTGAAGAATTGGCCAGAATGTTCTCTGTATTTTGGCTTTGTTCATCATAAGTTGAATGTTTCTTTAACAGTTAGTCAGCTTCCAGTTTGTTTGGAATAAATGGTTTACTCTGCAAGAGCCTGTCTGTGGTATACATTCTGGTTTGAGAATAATGGCAGTGCCATGAAACTTCATTCACAGTTTTTTTAATGTGTGTATTAAAGGAATGAAGAACAGCATACTGGTGTATTGCCGACTTATACAGTCTTGTTACAGCGCTTATACTATCAGTGGTTTGTTGCTGTTACAAGCCAGAGACTGGGCTTGTGTTCTGTGTTTGTTACAAGCCAGAGACTAGTTATCAGGGCTTGTGTTCTGTGTTTGTTACAAGCCAGAGACTAGTTATCAGGGCTTGTGATCAGTGTTTGTTACAAGCCAGAGACTAGTTATCAGAGCTTGTGTTCTGTGTTAGGTATCAGGACTTGTGTTCTGTGTTTGTTACAAGCCAGAAACTAGGTATCAGGGCTTGTGATCAGTGTTTGTTACAAGCCAGAGACTAGTTATCAGGACTTGTGTTCTATGTTTGTTACAAGCCAGAAACTAGGTGTCAAGGTTTGTGTTCAGTGTTTGTTACAGGTCAAAGACTAGGTATCAGGGCTTGTGTTCTGTGTTTGTTACAAGCCAGAGACTAGTTATCAGGGCTTGTGTTCAGTGTTTGTTACAAGCCAGAGACTAGGTATCAGGGCTTGTGTTCAGTGTTTGTTACAAGCCAGAGACTAGTTATCAGGGCTTGTGTTCAGTGTTTGTTACAAGCCAGAGACTAGTTATCAGGGCTTGTGTTCAGTGTTTGTTACAAGCCAGAGACTAGGTATCAGGGCTTGTGCTGAGTGTTTTATATGAGATTAACATTTTTTTTATTTAGAGTAGAATAAACGTGTTGTCTTCTGTTGTAGTGGGCATCAGAGTGATGAAGTGGTTAGTGGACTGGTCTCTTATGGCAAAAGTTGGGAGTTCAAATCCAGCAGGAGGGACCCCAGTCACCCAGTTATAGAACTGGGTACCTGACTTCTTATGAAGTTGGGGAAGGAAAGGCTGCCAGGCACAATACTGACCACATCATCCTCTAGTGTGCTGACAGGCCAAGAAAAATATGAGCACTAACATATATCCTTATGAGCCTCTAAGGCATGACAAAGTTACCTATTTACCTTTACTTGTTTTTGTAGTGAAAAAACTAGGGTTGAATCTGACGTTATATCAACCAAGTATGACTCTTTTCATGTGAAGCATTTTTCTCCACTCTGTGTCATAGAATGTCATGTATGTAACAGTTGACAACATTTATCATGTATGGAACAGATGCCAGAGTTTTACTGTGTCAGTTGAAGTAATAGCAGAAAAGAAATGTGATCAAATGGTTTTAAATGTGGGAAGTAGTGTACTTCATCCTTGCATGCTAGGCCCCTCACTTCCAACTCGGTATAGAAATATAAGGTGCATGCAGACCTCCTACAGTTACACCTTTTCTGGACCAATTATAAATCCAGATTTAATCCACTTTTACAATTTATTTTTATGTAGTCCTTCCCCAAATCTGTCTAGAGCTTGTCTTTGTGTTGTTTTTTTTTTTTGTCTTTCAGGTTTCCATTTTATGACAACACAAGAGTGTTTCGGGTTTTTTTTGTTTTTGTTTTTTGTCTATATCTGTAGCCACATTTTTGTATCATTAGTATGTGTCCGAGCCATTTCTTGCCCAAAAATTGTATTATTGTTTTACTCTTTTCTCATAACTGATTTGAAGGATTCTTCACAGTTGTACTGCATCAGAGCTCCAGCAGTAGCTATTATTTGACATACTCCATGTTTGAGAAGTATTTCAGAAGTGATCAGTTTGTCCACATGCATTTTGCTGTTGATCTTTAAAACTTTTCTGCAGCAATGGTGAGAAAGGTAGGGTCTGCATAATTTAGTGCACTAAATAGCTTAGCTGTTTGGTTGTTTAGTTTGTGGCGTTTAAGACGTGTGTCTTGTTTCAGTATGTTCTGCAGTGTATAATGCTTATGTATCTTAATGTGGTATCTGTCATTGGCTCTTTTTCTTACTTTTAGTCACTTGTTAGATCTCTTGTATTGTCCTTGTTAGTTCACTCCTTGATGATTTGATCTTGTTGCTTGTGTAAATTTGTACTTATTTTTAAAAAACAGATTTAGTCACTGGCCCATCATAAAACCTTATTGCTAGCCCTAGCTATATAAAAAAAACAAACAATGTTGCTTTCTTTCTCCTAGATTCTTGTCAGTCACAAAATGTTGTTCTTAATCTGGTATCCATGGAAGAGTTTTTGGAGTCTGTGGACCAGCAAATGGAATTGCTTGATTGACAGTGTGTTGGCATCATCTGTCTTGTTTATTGCCTTATTTTTAACAAGGGCTTCACAGCCAAGAAAAGATTGAAAACCACTGATGTAGAAAATGTCTGACACCAGAAATGTGCAAAATAAATGCAACAAAGACAAGTAATGTGAAATTAGAGCATAAAAATGATCATGAAACCAAAATATACTGTCAGTTTAAGGTTCTGCTTGCAGTGAAGAACTTAAAGAGCTGGAAGTGTTCATGATAAAGATTGTTGGGACATATTACCCCAGCAGTGATTTATTTGGAACAAGAAAAACCTTGCAGGTTTGCTAATTGTAGCAGTGCATGTCAGTGTAGAAAGCTGAGTGCTCTTGGAGGAGAAAGGCCAGTATAGTTGTCTCTAGTTTAAGAAGCATACTAAGATGATGATATTTTGTCAATGCAGTTGGCTTGAAGGCCTCACAGCTGTGCTAGGTGATCAACAAATTTCAGCTGCAAAATTTGATAAAGTTATGTTACCAGAAAATATAAAATGTGGTAAACAAATCACCCAAACTGTAAAACTAAATCAGGAAATTGCCAGAAATGTGGGACTAAATTTGTAAAGCACTAGGAGCAGAAATGCAAATAAATAATTAAGAAAAGAGTTTTAACTAAATTGAATCTACAGAGGGTTTTACTGTCAAAAAAAAAAAGGATGACAAATGGTTGATGTATGTCATTTGCCATTATGTTATGTATTTATCACATTGCTTTATTGTTTTATATCATTGATGATATTTGTCATGGTGCAATATTTGTAAAATATCTCACACACTAAATACACCTTATATTATTTGTAAACATTTGGTTGGAATGACATCTTTTTTTTTTAAATTGTTTTTCTAAAACAATTAAAACAGCTGTAAATATGTGTTGTATAAAACATGTTTTATGGTGTATATTGTTTAAGAATTAAATGTATCATATGTTTAGAGTTATTGTGTAAGTCTGTTAAAATCAAGACTGTTGCTTCCATTGTAATTAGGGCTTATGAAAGTCACTACCTTTTTCCAGCAAGCTAAGCTTTGGTGTAGACATGTAGCCAGAGTGATTTAGGCTTTATGTAGAACTAAAGTCACTAGGACTCTAGGATAAATTACATCACATATGTCTCAGAATTATAAAGTTGTTATTTCATGACTATGAATTATCATATTGTGTGCCCAGATTTTTTTTCATGCATTATTTCATCTTCACAAATGAAAATTATGTATGTAGAAGAGGTGAAGGAAACAAGACCAAGGGGGTAGACAAAGATAGAGATGTAAGACAACATAGAGGAGGATATAAAAGAAATTGGTGTCACCAACTGGAGAGAGAAAGATTAGGAATAGAGGCGAGTTTTATCTGCAGCAGTGAGCCTTAATGGCTTGAAAAGCTGAAGAAGAAGAAGATTATTTCATCATCAGCAGGCCAGGATGTGTCCGACCGATTCATATTTTTGCCTACAGTTTTCCTCAGTCATAAGATGCACTCAGGTTCAGTCAGTTCCCTCTTCCTTGCCTCAACATGGACTTGAGAACAGCCACAATGTAGTAGAAGAAATGTGGTTTTGTGTTTTTTTTTAATAAAGATGTTTCAACACAGTAACCTTCATGTTCAACTGCCAGTTTGTGTAGATTCTTTAGTCAGCTGTGCACATCACCTTCACTTTGGACAGATAACAAAATATATCCTTACATCCTTCTTGTGCTATTCAACGTCACGTAGGGCTTGCATGGTAGTTCACCAAGTTTTCCTGTTTTTGGCAAGTTTTTCAACCCCTCATCAAAGTTGTATATTTTCATCATATGAAAATATATGATATGTATATTTTCGTCATATGAAAAATATACAAAATTTATACTAAGATAAAATTATTAAACAGTTCATATTGACTGAATGCTACCCTACATTTCACTGGAAAAACATTAAGATAATAACCTGTGTGATGTGTTGAGAAAATGATGTCTGAAAACTGTCTCGGTAAACATAAAAAGCATGAAAAAGATAAAGCATGTGGTTCATGAGCAGCACAGAAAAGTTAATCAGAGATAAAACAGCACATATGATGAAATATGTTTTTGTCAGTAACTACAGCAGTGGTTGTTTGTCATGCTAAAGCTCTTTGAGTAATCCTTGATACAGTGAACCACATTGTCAGCAAGGTCATACAGAACAGACTCTGTCACAGATAAATATATTGTAGGAAGTCAGAGGGGAATGAACATGTGCCAGAAATAAGTTGCTCATACACAAAGGTTTCAAGATCATGACATCTTCCCCCCACCTTGATCAAGGAAGGTAAATCTTGCCCTCTACTTTACCAGATTTGTCTTTTCTTTCTGAACCAGCAGCAGTTGGCAAAGTCAGTCAGTCATCTGCATGTCTCTTGTGGAACTTTGCCTCCCTAACAGCTCTCCTGTAGGCCTCTCGGTTGTGGGCAAGATACCCTGCTGTTGATGCATCCATTCGCAGGTCATCAGTGATGTCTTGCAGCCATCTTCGCCTTTGTCTTCCTCTCTTTCTTTTTGTACCCTTCCAAGACTGTCTTCTTTAAATTGTCATGACATTTAATATGACCAAAATATTTAAGTTTTCTTTGTTTAATCTTCCTTACTACCCAACCTTCTTCAGTATTAAGTTCTTGTATATGTGTTCTTTTTTGTGTCCATGATATTTGAAGGACTCTTCTGTAGCATTTACACTCAAAGGCATTTATATGTTTTTCAGCTGTTTTGTTAAGTGTCCAGGTCTCACAGGCATATGTTGCGATGGGAAAGATGCATGCCCTTAAAAATCTTATTTTTTTGTAGTTCTGTCTGTTCCTCTCCACAGCTTCTTTAATTGTTTTATTTTTTGAAGGGCGATAGATAATTAATTTCCCTCATTGTATCTCCATTATTAGTTAGTAATGATCAAAGATATCCAAAACTCTCCATCTCTTCCAATTTTTCCTCACTGATATATATTTCAGCTGCCTTATTTGTTTTGTCAGTTGTCATCAATTTTGTTTTGTTTGCATTAAGATAAAGTTGGCAAAGTATAATGTTTTTATATCACTATGTCAAATGAGCATACACGTTATACAGGAAACATATAAAAGCATTTTTTGTTGAGAGGAAGATGTATAGAAAGTTGGGTGTCTTCTGAGATTTAACAGGTTTTTGTGCTGGTTAAATATAAGTGCATTTTTTAACAGAGGATATTAATTAAAACTCTTTCCAACTCGCAGATCCATTAATGGATACTTTCAGTTTTCCTAGTTCTGCCACAGATCCATTAATGGATACTTCCAGTTGTCCTAGTTCTGCCTCAGATCCATTAATGGATACTTTCAGTTGTCCTAGTTCTGCCTCAGATCCATTAACTCAGAAATCATAGTTGCAGCTTTTGAAATGTTACAACTTCTGAGTGCAGTTTTATCAAGTTTATAGCTCCCAGTTAAAAAAAAAAAATTAATATAGAGTAAAACAATTAGACAGTTGTTCTCACATTAACTAGTTTGTAATGTTATATTTTTTTATCGCCTGAAGGGTTGTATTTTACTGTGACAGTTTGCAATGGCAGATGAATGAGCAGTTGGAATACTTATAGTCTGAATATAAGTGCCCCACTTAAACTCTTTGTGTGTGTGGGGAGGGGGAGTGTCTAGTGTCCCAGGAGCCAAACCTCCCTTAAATCATCATTCAGAAAAGATGTTGCTATTTTATGGTGGGAATTAATGAAGCTTAAGACTTGAAATTTTCTCCAGGAGAGCCACCTTCCCCCCCATGCTGAGAATCATTGATAAAGTGTAATGATGCCTATGATACATCTGGTGCTGTGAAGTGGATTTATATGTATGATGCAGATTTGCATAGGGTAGAAAGAACAGGCTTGAAAGGAGGGAATCCCAGTAAGAACAGTCTGTATTACAGTACATACCTTCTTCAGCACAGTATGTAAATAAAAATATCTGTGACTTTCACACGTCTGATCTCTCTCTCTCAAAAAAAAAAAAGCCTCTTATTGGATTTTAATTCATTAAGCTTTTTTGTTGCTGTTGTTGTTGTTGTTGTTCCTTGTTTTGTTGCATTTTCCTGCACTTCTTTGCCAGATATTTCTACCTACATGAAGCTGCATGAGACACCTCCACCAGTGTTTATCACCCAGGGTACAGCTTGCCCAAGTGCTGCAGAACTAGAAGTAGATGCTCCCTGGTTTATCTGTCTTGTTAAAGTGGCCTACAAGAAATAGCTGGACTAAACATCTTGTTTGATGATGGGGAAATACAAAATATTAAGAAAGATGTAATGTGAAGTTAAGTATGTAAAGAAAGTTGTTGGGGTAAGATAAAATGTTGGATCACTGGACATTTGATTAAATGAAAGAATTTTGTAAAGAAGAGAATGGAGTCTTATATGTCATTACTACAGGTGTCTGTGTTTCAGTGTATTTCACTGCCAAACAAACAAAGAAAAAATGAGCCTTGTGTCAAGCTCTTGAAATAAAGAGCAGTATAAACATTTGGAAAATGTTTGTAGCGCTTGTGCACAGCTTTGGGCAGAACAGCAGGTCTGTAACAAAAAGCAGTGCTGGTGGTGTATGATGATGGTGTCTAGAACTATACACACCATGACCTGCCAGTCCGTTGCAGGATGATATCTCCATGTCTCATCCTGCTTGTGTATCCTTACGCAACAGGTGATGCTCCAACTGCTCTTGTATGTAGTAGGGTTGACAGAGGTTCTTCTGACCAGCCTCAAAAACACACCCCCCCCCCCCAACCAAACAACAGTATGAGAAGTGAATACACCAACCAGTCCACAGTTTGACCATGTGCTTCGTTGACCACAATGAGTAAGAAGCTACCAGCAGAGTGAGTATTTTGATTACATGTCTGGTTGTCGACAGTACAGCTGTGTGGTGATGATGATGATGATGATGGATGTCACTGTACATTTTTTTTACATTAAAAAACAATTGTTATTCTTTCATATCTGGCTTGCTTCTTGGTGTGTTTCATTTTCTTCATGCATATCTGTATAAAGTTGCCAGAAAAATGTATAAAAAATATTATGATATATACCTTGTAGTCAAGCAGTTATATTTATTTGTACATATACATATATACATATATTTATATTATTTTCTTTACTATTTTGACCATCATTCTTACAGTGGGTTGGTTGTAACAAGCCAGCCAGACAGCCATATGATGAATATAAAAAAGGCTTTTTTTTATTGTAAAATTGTTGTGCTAAAGTGTTTTTGGATGTTGTCCACACATATAACTTCATGTACCCAGTTATAGTTTCTGTTTTAGTACTAACCATTGTTACATCTGGATATTGTTACTGTTATTAATGTTACTCCCAGGTTACTGACTCATGTATATGGCCATGCTCATGTAACTTCTCACATGACA
The DNA here is from genome assembly GCA_009760885.1 of Achatina immaculata. NCBI lineage: Eukaryota > Metazoa > Mollusca > Gastropoda > Stylommatophora > Achatinidae > Lissachatina > Lissachatina immaculata. The sequence continues at coordinate 26,914,618 of CM019713.1, read as the reverse complement.
CATGACAGTTTTTATGACTTTATAACTCTCATATATCATATTCTGACATGAAAGTGGTATACTGACTTATACTGTATGATCTGATTGTTATATACACCTACATGCTGGCTGGGAGCAATACAGTTTCTGTACATATGTGAACAAAAATATCTTCTTGTGACTGTGTTCCAAGCTCTGCTACCTTTTTTATCCTCTATTTTTGTTTTCCTATGTTTAGTTTAATGGGATCTCTGCAGAAAAAAAAAAAAAAACTCAGTTCCGTTTCTGAGATAAATTTGTTTAACACTGAGCAGTGTTATTGATTTCACAGCCAAAAATAGAACTGCCATTCTAAATAGAGCTAATTAGGAGTTTGGTGTAAGCAAATACAAGACCTTGGTTTTTTGGGGGGGATACATTATGAAGCTAAATGGGCATGCTGATCAGGGAGTTGGTGTTTTTGAGTTGCTGAGGATGTTATTTAAGCAGTCTAATTTTTTTTTTCTTCTTTTTTTTTTTCTTTGTCTTACCTTTCTTCACAGTTTAGAAATCTTCACAGTATGAAACATTCATTTCATGAAATAAAATATTACTTGTGCATCACAGGTGAGCATAGAAATGTTCTAGTTGTAAGCAACATTTTAAAATACTCTCTTACTCTGGTGTGCTAGGCAGTCTAACACTTTTTCTAGTCAAGGTCTCTGTTACAACGTAAGAGCCAGCGGTGCTGGCAAACTTAAGATCTAAGCAGCTTTCTTCAGTCTTTGTTACTGTTACATGGGACACCTGTCGAACAGCAGGCTGTGTAGAGAACAGCTTGTTCCCTACTGCATAATGTCCCTCTCACTCCATGTAGCTGATGCAGTCCGAAGTTCAACTAATACAAGTGACACACTGGTCTCAGAATAAAAATGTGGCTGTCTTAGGGACTGTTCAGGTTTTTTTCATTGATGAGTATTTGAAATTGTCTGAGAATTGTGCGAAAACTCAATGACTGTTTTAGCAGAAAAACTTATTCAGATCATCTTGGAAGCCCCACTTTTTTTGCCAGATATTTTTTCTCCTGTTTTCCTTTTCCATCCATCATCTGTTTATGTTCTTCTGGGGAACACGTATTATTTTTCTTAAACTGCTGTAGAGAGAAGCAATGTTGCTCACTGTGTGAAAGTTAAAGCTACGAGTGTGGGTTTTTTTTTTTTTTAACCTAAAGATCGTTGTTTCATTTTGAGATCTGTAATCATCTGTTCCATTGGAGAGAACACATTGACACAAGTGTTTTAGAGTCATTAAAATTCTAATCTAAAGCAAACATTTCATCATTCTGTTTGTTTCTTCTTGACTTTCTTTATCCCTCAATTCTGTTTGTTTCTTCTTGACTTTATTTATCCCTCAAGTCTCTTCTGCTTTCAAGTTTCTATTTTCCCATTCACGTCTTGTGTGGACTTTGCCTGTAGTTTTGGTACAGAACTGAAAAAAAGCAGCACTTTTAAGCATCACTCATCTTCATGTTGGCGAATGACAAGAAACAGAAGCTAATGTTTGTTGAAATTTTGGCAGAATTTTTTACGATAGTATGATAGTTTTTTTTTTTACAGAAGCAATGCCAGGCTAACAAGCACACACACAGGTCAGTACTGCATGCCTGAAAAATCTACACTTTAGCTGGCTAGCCTGTTTATTTGTGCATGCATGCAGTCATACAGTTGTTCTTCTGTGTGCATGCACACTTACAGGACATATATAAAAGGTTTATTTTTATTTTCTCTTTTTTAAACCTACAACCTTTTTAAGCTACTTCAGTTTATCTTTTCCTGTCTTGTAAGCTACTTCAGTTTATCTTTTCCTGTCTTGTAAGCTACTTCAGTTTATCCTTTCATGTAAGCTACTTCAGTTTAACTTTTCATATAAGCAGCTTCATTTTATTCTTTTGTGCAAGCTATTTCAATGTATCTTTTCGTGTACATTTTTTCAGTTTATCCTTTCATGTAAGCTACTTTAGATTATCCTTTCCTGCAGTAAAACTACTTCAGTTTATCCTGTCCTGTCATGTAAACTACTTCAGTTTTCTTTTCCTGTCATGTAAACTACTTCTTTCTATCTTTTCCTGTCATGTAAGCTACTTCTTTCTATCTTTTCCTGTCATGTAAGCTACTTCAGTTTATCTTTTCCTGTCTTGTAAGCTATTTCAGTTTATCTTTTCATGTAAGCTACTTCAGTTTAACATTTCATATAAGCAGCTTCATTTTATTCTTTTGTGTAAGCTATTTCAATGTATCTTTTCGTGTACATTTTTTCAGTTTATCCTTTCATGTAAGCTACTTTAGATTATCCTTTCCTGCAGTAAAACTACTTCAGTTTATCCTGTCCTGTCATGTAAACTACTTCAGTTTTCTTTTCCTGTCATGTAAACTACTTCTTTCTATCTTTTCCTGTCATGTAAGCTACTTCTTTCTATCTTTTCCTGTCATGTAAGCTACTTCAGTTTATCTTTTCCTGTCTTGTAAGCTATTTCAGTTTATCTTTTCATGTAAGCTACTTCAGTTTAACATTTCATATAAGCAGCTTCATTTTATTCTTTTGTGCAAGCTATTTCAATGTATCTTTTTGTGTAAATTTTTTTCAGTTTATCCTTTCATGTAAGCCACTTCAGATTATCCTTTCCTGCAGTAAAACAACTTCAGTTTATCCTGTCCTGTCATGTAAGCTACTTCTGTTTATCTTTTCCTGTCATGTAAACTACTTCTTTCAATCTTTTCCTGTCATGTAAACTACTTCTTTCAATCTTTTCCTGTCATGTAAACTACTTCTTTCAAGCAGAACAGTCTTTACAACCATACAGAGTGATGGACTGACTAACTCTAGTTTGGGGACAAATGATCTCATGGCACATGCACGTTCTGTTTTATTTGTTAGAGCAGCTTCAGGTGTACAGAGTTTTGAGTGATAGTTTACAGATGGCAGTGTTGATTGTCACAAGTTTTAGGCTTTCCTCAGACTTCTTACCATTCAGTTATAGAGGGAGAGGGGGGGGGGGTGTGTGACTGTGGTTAAATGTTTGAAATATTTCTAAAATTCTTATCTGTCTACCTGATGACATTTACTTTTGTTATTGACATGATTTGGCTTATTTTGTCATCTAAAATAGATAAGTTTGTGTAAGTTTGTGACCATATGAGAATTTTTTTAAGTTAAAACTTTTTTTTTTAAAACAAATGTTAAAAAAGTAACAATAAACCTGTAACACTTCATCTGTGGAAAAGTATTATTCTTGTGAACGATGATCCATGTCAGAGACATTCTAGTGAAAGAAGACCTGAGAATCAACCAGAGAAATGAAAGTGACCACTTGAGGATTAGAAGCGAAATGATGATGATGGGATCTTATTCAGTCTTTTCTTTTGGCCCCCTTATAGTTGTGTTGCCATACACCTTTACAGGTGTTTCTCATATATTCATTTCTTGAGCAGATTATTATTGTATGTACATCTGCCACCATAGCCACACCAGAGAAACTCAGTTGCCATGTATGTACCAGTTTCCCAATGTCCACCAGGGAAATACTTTCAGGTTGAGTAACTAATGGCTGCATATCTGGAGCAGATGTCTCAAGATGGTTCAGAAAAAAAAACTTGGACCATACTGTGATTATAAACTATGTTTCTTGAAAACCACAATGTACAAAAGCACATGACACTCTTTAAAAGAAACTGGAGCAGGTTATGTGAGAGTTTTCAAATTATTACCTTTCTGTTATATCATAAAACTGCTGTCACAATGATAATAACAAAATGAAGATTGAAATTGCCATGGGAAGAGTAGATCAAATGAGGAAAAACTGAAATTGCCAAAGGACAATAGATATCAAAAAAGAAATTGAATTTGTCAAGGTAACAGAAAATTTCATGAAGGAAATTGAATTTGTCAGGGTAAAGTAGATTTCATGAAGGAAATTCAAATTACCAGCAGCAGAAGGTATCATGAAGAACTCGATGTCAGGGTAACAGTATATGTGTGAAATTGAAACTGTCGAGGAACTGTGGATGTCATGAAGGAAATTGAAATTATCAAGATAACATTAAGTTTCAAGAAGGAAATTAAAAGTGCCAAGAAACAGTAGATTTCATGAAAGAAATTAAAATTGTAAAGGAAACAATAAATTTAGTGAAAATAAAATATTACATTTCTACAAACTGAAACAGAAAATGCCCCATTAAGAAAAGAAGTAAATATAAAATCTCTGCATAACAGTGGGGTTTCTTGTACAAAGTATGATGAAAGATATTGGGGGATTCAATTTTGAGACCACAAATTGTGCTGCTATGTACAAAGTTCATTGGATATTAGAACTGAAGGTTTCTGCTGGCTTGCTTCATGTTCTTGTGCTCCCTCAGTGTCATTTTTTGTTTTGTTTTTCACCAAAACAAGTTAATCTTTGTATCTCCGTTTGGATGTGTAAGCCGCAAGGGCAATATTGTCCATGATGTGTCATCATCATCATCATCATGATGTGCCGTGCCGACTGGCGTTGGCTATTATGCTTCTCCAGAGTACGCGATCCTTCATGCAGGCCATCAGCTCAGTTGGTGATCTCCTCTCACACCATCCCGTCAGACTGTCCAGTATCATTTCTCTTGGTCTTCCTCTTGATCTTCTTCCTTCTATTTTTCCTGTTGTTATAATATTTTCAATGCCCCCTCTTCTCATTGCATGTCCTATGAAAGTACATTGTGTCTCTCTTATCTTTTTGACAAGGTTTTTTGTCTCTCCAGCTCTTCTCCTACATTCTTCATTATGATCATGATGTGTACATCTTCAAATAGTTTCCTTGTTTTCTTTCTGAAGCATTCTTCTCATTATCACACCGGAGAACATTAAAGATTTGTAAATCCTTGTCCGACTCTGACTGCATATGAAAAGACTCCTGTGTTGTCATTGGCAGTTAAATGCAGCACTGGTTGTCAATGTGTAAATCTTTATATAATATCTATAGTTCTGCTCAGTGATGATGCTCTGTAGTTCTGTGTGCTATCTAAGGTCTTGTCACAGAGAGCGAAGTCATTGCCAGCGTGTTTCAGATGAGTCCAATCCTTAACACAAGGATCTCAGAACAGGTGCACATACAGTGTAGAACTGGTGAGTAATTTGTGACTGTGAGGCAGTATGGGCAGATCCCAAGAGCCCATGTCACTGTTGATTCAGCCACTTCTTCCAGACTTGAACTACAGTCTAACAGTGGCTGTACTATTGATCCAGAGGGCATTAATCTGGTTTATACAGGCACCATCTGATTATGGTTTTTTTGTTTATGAAACATTGTGGAATTCCTTCTGCATTTTCACACTTTAATATTAAATTCTAAAATGAACAAATGCTAAAAACTCTTTGATAGATTCCAGATTTTAAGGTTTTCAAGTACAATTTTTTTCAAAATGAGAAACCATGAAACTTTGGCATAGCAAAGTGATATAGTCCAGTGTTGTGTGGTTAGCCTTGGGGAAAAACAGCAGACAAAGAACTTAGGTATGAGAGAAAGAAGGTGGCAAGGAGTCAGTCTACCAGGACTCAAACTTGGGCAAAATGTGTAGCCATGAGAAAACATTGAGCATCTCCATCTAAAGTAAAGTGTTCCCCGCAGTTCAGTTTTAATTCACTGACTTATCAGTCATGACTGATCATTCAAACCAGATCTCCAACTTGTTTCATATCCATTTCTCCAAACCCATATAAAAATCCACATACATTTCTACTTAATGCACATTCAGAGCACAGTTTTTGTATGGCATTTCAGTCCAGGCTTGTACATCAGATAGAAAAACTAGTCTTTATATGTGAATATACTCTTCCTAGTATGTCTGTGTGTATGTATGTGTTTTCAGTGGAAAATCTGGTTATAAAAGTAACAGCATTAAAATATCCAACTTGAAGGCAGTTAAACCTGTCCATTAGCTTTTAATGATGGGAAGGTTGTACATGGCAGTGAAGTGGCAGATAGGGTTGCTGGACAGGCTACAATAAATGGCAGGCTGAGAATGGACAAGGGTGACATTGCTGAAGTTGTATAGGAAAGATTGCAGGAAAATGAAGGGCGAGAATGGAAGAACAATGTAACTATGCAGCGATTACTGGAGCTAGGACAAATTAAGGGTGGCAGAAAACCCGTTGTAAAGAACCAACACCTGATGGGAACTGTTAGCAAACACAGTCTTGGATGTGGATGCTGCGGCATGTGGCTGAGCTTACGTGGGGCTGTCCTCAGTGCAGTGATACCTGAGTCTGATTTTGAACCTTTGAAGGATGAAAGATTGGCTTGTACCCTGTACCAGAATGGCAGAACATAGTGCAGTAGGGTTAGGAATCACAGCTTGTGCTGGATCACTTTATTGTGAGCAAGTCTTGTTTCCTACTTGCCAAGTTTGTATCCTGCGCCAGAGCATGCTGTATCATTTTATAATGCCAAGCGCTTGCTCTGCTGTCTGTCTGGAAACTTATGTGGTAGAAATGATGATGTGTGTATTGTTTGCCTGTGATAATTTTATTTTTACTTTTATTGTGCTTTAAGTGAACAATGTCAGAATATGTTGGGAGTGTTTTTTTTTGTTTTTTTGGGGGGCATTTGTTATTTCACAGAAACATTGGTTCTAGTCATTCATACCAGGGCATTTCTTGGTTGGTGTCTTCTTAAAGACTGCTGTCTATCACATCAATATGGGGGGTTTTCTTTGCTTTGGGCAGCCGAGAAATGATTGAAGGAGTGTCCTGATAAAAATCTTTACTCCCAGACATGTTAACATTTGTTTTCCCACATTTTATAATTGAGTGGGTTTGAACATTTGGGCCTTAATTTGCTTCCTGATTTTAACATTTTAGTTTACAGAAAAATGTGACTTTTTGATTTTGAGGAATATTTTTCCATCATCTTGTTGGTTTAATATAAATTTTAACAATTTCTTTTTCTTTATTTTGTAGATTGAAGGTTCATGTGCTGTGTTTCAAAGGCTCTTGGGCAATGAGTGTGGCACTCAGTCCGGAGTAAAAAAAAAATTCTCAGAATTTACAGCTATCCTTTCTACACAGTTCTCAGGCCAGTCCTTGTCCTTATTTCACTGTCTACCTGTAGCTCATCTTGTCCATACCACGCTTTGTTCATGTTATACCTGCACACATGCATTTATCTGTCTAACAAGCTATGTTTTTTCCCTCTGAAATCTTCATGAGAAGCTGTTAAAGGTGTTAACTACACATACACACACACACACACAAATAGAAAACTTGTTTTATCAGCTCAGGTCTCTTGATTTCCTGTCTCTGCAAATTGTTTGAATGTTTTTTTTTTCACATGCCATCATTTAGTTCACCCCAGCTACTCCAGTCACCAGCACAGCTCTTCATATTAAAGATTATATACCAGAAATCTGTGTGTGACATTGTCTTTGCTTGAATTATGAGGCAGGCAGCTGTCATTATCCCATGATTGACAGTGGCAGCCATTAAATCCCCTTGTACTAAAAAGTACAAGATGTTATATCCCCATGAACTAACGTATGACACAGGAGTAACTATCATTATCTCCCCTGATCTAATGGTGTTATATGGACAACCATTATCATCATCCCATGAACTGAAAGTATGACACAGAGGTAACTATCATCTCCCCATGGACTAACAGTATGAGACAGGCAGCCATCATTGCCTCATAAATGACAGCAGCAACCATTATCTCCCCATGAACTAAAGTTATGAGACAGGCAACTATCATTTTCTTCCCATGATTTGACAACCATGATCATTATTATCATTATTGTATTAATTTACAAATATCATTATTATATTAATTAAGAACATCTTCACATAAGGCAAATGTCAAACTAGATTTTTTTTTCTAAATTGGCCATCACTGTTCAAAGCATTATGACTGAATCTATATTTTGTTCTGAATATTGAAGTTATCATTACAAGTTAGATATTAACGTGTAGATCAGCATGTTCACCGAAGCATCAGCATACCTGCAGCAATTGCAGTACATCTTCTTGCTTGCTTTTCTTGTGTTCCATCATTGTTCTTGTTTATTTATCTGAATGATTTCTTCATGTTTCTATAGGTTCTGTTGTGATGTGAAGCATTTGATTCACGAAGAAGTGCTGTTAGTTTTGTTTTGTACACAAGTGAGGGTCAGGCACTGTAGACTTTGGGGTTTCTGACTTTCGGGATGTTGGGATGTTTGAGAAACATCAGGGTCTTTCTGAGTATGAGCGGGGTAGTATGAGGAACATACGTGTCCAGCATGTGGGCAGGGTCGTATGTTGTGTATCAGAACATATATAGAACATGACTGCCTTGCAAGGTCCCATCATTTCATGTTGTTGAACACAACTTAGCAGATTTTGATAATACTATATTGTACATGTTAGTTTGATTGTGTACACCACCAGAAACTTTGGGAATTAATGGAAAAAGTGGGATTTCCAACACATTTGATAGAATTAACATCACTGCTGTATCAAAACCAACAGGCAGCAGCAAAAATAAATGGTGACACAACAACTTGGTTTGACATAAAACAAGGTGTCCGTCAGGGGTGCATATTGTCACAATACTTATTTAACTTGTATACTGAAAATATAATGAGGAATGTTAGAGAAGATGTAGACAAAGAATATTATGATTCCATAACAATTTGGAGGTTATGAAATACCAGAGATTAGATATGCTGATGACAGTATTACTGTCCACAACACAAAAAGGAAGGGAAAAACTAATTATGTCAGTCTGTAAGAACAGCGAAGAGCAAAACCTCTATCTTAATGTGAAGAAAACTAAATTGATAACAACTGACAAAACAAACAAGGCAAATGAAGTCAGTGAGGAAAAAGTGGAGAGTTTTGAATATCTTGGATCACTACTAACTAATAATGGGGTACAGTGGGGGATATTAAAAAGAGGACGTCTGTCACTCTTCAGAAAGTAAAACAACTAAAGAATCAGTGGAGAGGAACAGACAGAACTACAAAAATAAGATTTTTAAGGGCATGCATCTTTCCCATCGCAACATATGTCTGTGAGACCTGGACGCTTAACAAAACAGCTGAGAAACACACAAATGCCGTTGAATGTAAATGATGCAGAAGAGTTCTTTATATATCATGAACACAAAAAAGAACAAATATACTACAAGAACTTAATATTGAAGAAGGCTGGCTAATAAAGAGGATTAAAGAGAGAAAACTTAAATATTTTGGACACATTAAACGTCATGATAATCTAAAGAAGACCGACTTGGAAGGGTACTTAATCGGAAAAAAAAGAGAGGAAGACTAAGGCAAAGATGGCTGCAAGACATCATTGATGATCTAAAAATGGATGCATTAACAGCAGGCCGTCTTGCTTACAACCGAGAGGCCTGTAGGAGTGCTGTTAGGGATGCAAAGTTCCGCAAGGGACATGTAAATGAATGAGTGAATGAACATGTTAGTTTTTGGAGAGTAATTTATTTGAGAGTATATATATATAAATATACACAGAAGTCAGTGACAAATCTAAGACTCTCTGTTGTTTAATTGAAAATAATGTCAGATTTGTATTAGGGAGTGTTCATTGTACAATTTGCTTTGTCTTAAGAATGAAAAACAATACCAGGAGTTTTGTTATAAAGTTTTCCAGGAAGTAATGATCTCTGAATTTAGGCGGTTGACCTAGTAGGTTGGCCTGGTGACTACACTCAACAGTTCGCTGTTGTTGCCTAGGTCTGATATTTAAAATAGATACAGAAAAAATATTGTACTAAGTGTTTGTCTGGTTCATGTGCTTGCCTTGAGATGTTGAGCCAGCAGAGTATTATGTAGTTAGCTTTTTAATCCTTGGTTGTGCTTGTTACTATTCTTGTTATGCTGAGAAATAAGATAACAAGCTAACAGTAATGTAGCTTGAGACTAGCTAGCTAACTGTAGCCACTGTTGTGTTACCATCATTTCACAGGTTGGGCAGGTTTTTGTTGTCCTGGTTGTTATAAAGCAATAATATAACGTGTGTGTGCGTGTGTAGACATTTAAACAATATTACATTTTGTGTGTAGACATTTAAACAATATTACATTTTGTATGTAGACATATAAGCAATAATATTGTCAGACAATCAGAGCTTCCTTTAAAACAGCATAAATTAACCTGGCAATATCAGGAAAATTCTAGCCAATGAGAAGACGAGAAATAGATAAACCGCAACATTCTGACCATGTGACTTGAGAAAATAAAGGCAATGCGGTTCATTATAGACACCAAAGACATCACGGATTAGAGATTCATGTGATAGCTTAAGTTTAAAGATGCAGCACTTAATGATGGTAATCTGTTCCATGATTGAGTTTTATATTTGTGACTAACATTCTCTTAAGGAAAACCAAGCTTTTGCTGTATCATGTATTGTACAATATTTTCCATAGTATGAAACGTGGAAGTGAATAATAGGAATTCTGACAGAAAATACATACAGAAGCAGACAGAATACTCAAGATGGCTTGCAACAGAAAACAATAATTTATTTGCAGTTGTAAGAACAAAAAGACCCTGGGAAATACTTTCAGGAGTGGAATAAGTCAAAGTGTGAAGCTAGTCCCAGAATATCTCAAATGTTGAGGAAGGGAACAAGTCTAGTTCTGAAGTTTATCCTCAAGTCTCCAAATATCTCAAATGATCAGGAAGGGAACAAGTCTAGTTCTGAAGTTTATCCTCAAGTCTCCAAATATCTCAAATGATCAGGAAGGGAACAAGTCTAGTTCTGAAGTTTATCCCTAAGTTTCTGAATATCTAAAATGTTCAGGAAGGGAACAAGTCTAGTTCTGAAGTTTATCCCTAAGTTTCTGAATATCTAAAATGTTCAAGAAGGGAACAAGTCTAGTTCTGAAGTTTATCCCTAAGTTTCCAAATATCTAAAATGTTCAGGAAGGGAACAAGTCTAGTTCTGAAGTTTATCCCTAAATTTCCAAATATCTAAAATGTTCAGGAAGGGAACAAGTCTAGTTCTGAAGTTTATCCCCAAGTCTCCGAATATCTAAAATGTTCAGGAAGGGAACAAGTCTATTTTTGAAGTTTATCTAAAACAGTGCTAGAATTTGGACAAATAAGAATTCTTTTTTTTTTTTTCTTTGTGGCATATTACTTGGTAGGAAATACTAACTTTTGTAAATGGCAAAAATTTGCTGGATTGTTAATGACTTTTCTGTGTGTTGCGTTTTCTGAATGTCTCAGCTAAAACATTGTCACGTGAGAACTTATCATGAGGTTCTGTCAAAACATGGCGTTCGTGTATCAATACGTTGCCAAGTTTGTCTGTTTTTATTTGGAAGCATTTATCTACGTCAGATCGTATCAGTTGCATGCTTTTTTTTTTTTAAAAACCTATGAGTGATCAGTATTTTGTTTTATACTGTCCTTATGTTTCTCATTATTTGTTCCATGCATTAACACTAGCATTGTTATTGTTTACAAATATTGGCTTGTCCATAACTTTGTATGATTATTATCTCTTTTTTTTACATCATCATCATGTGAAGCTTATGTTTTTGAATTGATGATACAGTTGTTTGGTTTACGAGCCAACAGTGTCAGATATATTTTAGCTGTTTTTAATTGTGGATTTTTTTGTGAACTTTAGAATCATATAATAAAAAAAAAGTAAATAAATAAATCATGGCTCCATTTTGTAAACATTTATTTACTGTAAATATTCTGAGTGATAGAATGAGGGAAGGAAGCAAAGAGTGTGAGCTTGTTTGTCCTTCCTCAGATGCTTTTCTTTGTTATTGCCATGAATGTCTTGGGACCTACTCATGATGATGTTAATGAACTTAGTGACAATGTTGGTGATGACAGTGTCCTGGCTGTACTGATTTTCCTGAGGCCAGCTCCTCTAGTGTACCATGCCAACTTCTTGCACGCCTTAAACTTCACGGATTTTTTGTTGTTGACGTGGTATATTTCATAGGTGGAACTTGATTTGTTGCCCCAGCAACACTGTAACAGTATGTTAGGCTCCTGTCGGAGCCCAAAGCTCATACCATAAAGATAACACAGGGGTGATCACCTAAATTTTAAAAATATATATATTATTTCTCCTATCTCCCTGCTCCTCGGAGTTGGCATCCCTGATGCTCGGTTGGTATCTCTGCGAGTTATTGATGAGGTTGAAAGACTCACTGAAGACGAAAAATTGGCGAACTACTTTGCGAGCCCTATGTGACGTCTAACGGCACGGGAAGGATTATAAGATATCTCCCTACACAAATGATGAAGTAAGATATGTGAACATGAAATTTTACATAGATTTTCCTGTCAGACGGGCCAAGACACCTACTTTATTCTGGTCAACATGAACAAAGTTTAGAAATTTGAACCTATCTACCTTGGGGGGCGTGCTGGGTTCCAACCTTCAATTCGGCAAAACAAAGTAGAACCAGATTCTGATTTAAAAGGGCTCCTTTTCCTCCTGGTTTCCAAGGTCAACTGGCCTTTTATACTTGCCCTCTCACCTTCCGATGCCATGCTTAGACTAAACGTTTTTCAACAGTGCCTCGTACTGTTACAACATGGCACTCTTCTTTGCTCCACCTAATAGTGTTTAAAACGTTTTGTTTTTCAAGGTGCACGTTTCTATGGCCTAATCCCAAAGGCCTTACTTTGAACATCAAAAAGACAGAGACTATGGTTATATCTAAGAAAAAGAATACACCGACATGCAGTATAAAATTAAACGGAACTATTCTAAAGCAGGTGCAGAAATTCAAATACCTTGGAGCAGTAATAACTTGAGATGGGAAATACAGAACAGAAATTAGGAACAGAATAGGCCAAGCAAAGACTGCATTTTAGAGAATGAGAAACATTTTAAGCAGTTCATTCTTATCAATGAATGTTAGAAAACGTGTCCTAAAATGCTATATTGAATCTTGTTATATGGAAGTGAATTATGAACAATAGGCAAATCTGCACAAAAATCATTGGAAGCAGCAGAAATGTGGTTTATTAGAAGAATGTTGCGAATCCCCTGGACAGCAAAAAATAACTAATGAAGAATGTATGAGAAGAGCTGGAGAGACAAAAAATCTTGTCAAAAAGATAAGAGAGAGACAATGTACTTTCATAGGACATGCAATGAGAAGAGGGGGCATTGAAAATATTAGAACAACAGGGAAAAATAGAAGGAAGAAGATCAAGAGGAAGACCAAGAGAAATGATACTGGACAGTCTGACGGGATGGTGTGAGAAGAGATCAACAACTGAACTGATGGCCTGCATGAAGGATCGGATACTCTGGAGAAGTGTAATAGCCAGCGCCAGTCGGCACGGCACCTGATGACGATGATGAATCCCAAAAGGAGGCAGCCCTCACACACTTTGTCCTAAAAACCCCTTTATCTACAGCAGCTGTCAGAACACTTGATAGTTACAGCCAAACCCTCCAATGTCAGCACAACACACCTTCATTTTAACCTTTGAACAGTTGATTGTAAATAAAGAACCTGATAATGGAACCTAGAAATTAAAAAAAAAATGTTGGTCCGGCAATTCGAATGAATGAATGATCTTATTTTGAAAGTGTGAAGATTTGGGCCCGCAGGCCCGTCGCACATTATGCTCTTTATCACTCCATCTTTCATTCTTCCCACACACTCGGGTTTAGTTTAAGTATACAAATTACATGAAAAGGAATGCAAAATGAAACTATTACATTCACAAACATAAGACGATGAACAATTACATTTACAAATATAAAATAACGAATACACGAGAGGTAACTAATCTAACAAGATAGTGCGCACACTGACATTTGCATACACACACACACACAAACACAGTACATTTTCAATGAAGTTCTTCTAACATCACACTCTTACGCATTCATTAACATATACTATTAGATTACACATTATACATATGGATATAATTAATATTCGTATAGTGTGAGAACCACTGCGATAACAAAGCTCCCCCCCCCCCCACACACACACACAAACACACACAAATTTAGTTGAATTGTGGATGAAGGAGGTACTTGATTCCACGATAAGACGGAACTACAAGATCTCAGGGTCACGCAATAGTTCTTGTGATAAGCCAAAACATCAACTATCTACCTACTTATATCTCCCTCACAAGATGAGCTAGGCTGTTTTGTCATGTTTAAAATATGCTACCTATAGCACCGTGTTTTGTTGGTTATACATTTCTGTAGCTGATACTCCGGGCTGGTTCCAGTTTTGCTTCTTGGATTAGTTATTGCTTTGCTTTGTTTCAACTGCTTTGATTGATCATTCATTGTCGTAAATATTGAATAACAATTTGGTTTTTGGTAACCAAAGTCACCGTTTCTGGAAGGGAAAACTGAAGCAAACAGAATTTACTTTGATTAAAGTTAATGAATCTGACTGAGACTGGTTGGAGCTGAAAAGCCATGGTTATTGGGTAAGTCGAACGTTTTTGTTTTTTTTCCGCTTCATTCATATTCTTTGTGTTGTGCTTGGAGGAAGTTTTATAGTTTGGACACACAATAAATAGTGTATGAGTATATAACTATACACGGAGCCACTGCAGTAAAGCTGTGATACCAAAATGTATAAACTATGGGGGAAAAAAAGTAGGAAGAGCTTTATTACTTAACGAGTACACAGTTGTGATGTTTCTGAGTGAGTCTTAATCATTCAGAAACACACAGGACAAAGAAATAGAGAGAGGAGATAAAATATAAATTCACATGAATGCCATGTTTAAAAGAAAAAAAAATCAAATAAAATGAATAGAACACTTAGCTGTGACTTGTAAGAAGCTGTGGCTTGTCCTACGCTGTGTCAAAAATGCGCATGGTGGAGTGTAGAGAGTATTTAAATAGAGACTTGGGATGTGTGATAGGTGGGTCGTAACTGAGGGCTGTGGGTGGGGAACCCTGGGGGGGGGGAGAGTGATACAATGGTAATCTAGCCGGGGAAGGTGAAATATATGATTATAGTAGGGGTAAAGGGGTTTTAACGTGATGCTGTGAAGAGGTTCTAAGCTATGTGTAACAAGTGAGAAGGGAGTGTATGCAGGAAACTCTCTACTATAGAGAGCGGAACAACCCCCTCAAACAAGTGTTTCGGCCCTTTTAAACTCCTGACGCTCTAAGGGAGCGGGCCCCTCTGGGTCATGACTCCCAGAAGTCTTGTGAGTTGTTGCTTTTTTTGTCCCGGGAGTGGAATTTAGTGTGAGGGATTATAATTGTGGAAGATGAGAATGTTAGGTGTAGCTGAATAACGAGTTCATACCATGTGGTTCCAGAGTCCCATATTCCTGAATGTAGCTGTTCTAAAGCGCTAGGCGGCTTGTGTTATCTGCGTGACACTGTTTGATGACTACTTTTTTTTCCTAGTTTATACATTATAGTTTGGACAGAAATTTTTTTCCTTTCAAACAGCAAATGTGCTCATAATTAATGAAGAATTCTCAGGCCTGCGGCTATTTTTATCTTACATCCTTCCCGTGCCGTTAAACGTCACATAGGGCTCGCATGGTAATTTGCCACGATTTTCTGTTTTCGGCGAGCTTTTCAACCTCATCAAGGGATGTTATTCCCACTAAACTGACCTATCTTAACATTGTCTTCTTTAGATCTTCACGTGGACAACCTCTTTTTCTTCGGCCTTTTGTGTTCCACTTGATAGCTTGTTTTGGGATTCTCTGGTTGTTTCTTCTCAACAAATGACCGACACATATTCATCTTCTTTTTCTGATCACCCATGGGACAGGTTGTTATTTGCTCATCAGTCTTATCACTGCATTATTCTTGAATTCGTTCTACTTTATACCGAGTATTTTCTTAGGCATTAATTTGAAAAGAATCTAATTTTGTAGATGGATTTTATTCATTACAAATAATACGAGAGGTTTAAGTTTTTTGTTTTTTTTTTATTTTAAAATTATTTTTATTGATTCTAAATCAGTTTCAATAAACATTCAAAACTCAAGTAAAACTTCTAAAAAATAAAAGGAAAAAAAAACGTGTCCAGACTAAAATTCTAGGCATTGTCAATGTTAAAAGACATTTCCAACTTTAAAAAAAAAACAAAACAATGAAAAGTCGGTCTGTCTTTATTTTAATTCTAAGTTATAAATAGGTCACTTCAGAGTCATTTCCCGATTCCTTAGTAGTTATCTCCCATGTTTTTCCAAGGAGTCCGAGTTGAGCACCTTTGATGGTATGCGCGAAATGTGTTCAAAACAAAACAACCCCCCCCCCCCCCCCCAAATGGAACTTTTGCTATGAATGTGTAAGTTCTCATCTAACATTTTAAGCACTGTCCTCTTCAAAGCAATTCCCTCTACTGGCGATAAACCGCTCCCAATGTTTCTTCCAGTATTGAAATGTTTCCTGGGACACACTTTCTGTGATGGCGCTCAGTTCTCTTCTCTCATTTTCCTGAATCTCCTCTGTGGTTTGGAAATACCATCCTTTCAATGTGGTTTTAAGTCTGGGAAACATTTTTTAAAAAATCTGCTGAGGCTAAATCCGGAGAATAGGATGGATGAGGCACAACGAATGTCTGATGTTATATGCCAGATAGTTGTGGATGAGGCACAACGGATGTCTGATGTTATATGCCAGATAGTTGTGGATGAGGCACAACGGATGTCTGATGTTATATGCCAGATAATTGTGGATGAGGAGCGACGCGTGAGCCGGAGCATTGTCATGGTACAACATCCGAGTCTGGTTTTCCCACAATTCAGCGCTCTTCCTGTGCACAGCATCCCTCAAGCGCTCTAGAACTTCCTGTACAACTGTTTGTTTACCATCTGACCACGTGCCACAGTTTAATAGTGGACAGTGCTTTTTTTTTGGTCGAGGGGACCCTTTCTCCGCTCACTTGGTTTAAACATCATAGCCATAAACCTGTTGCGAAGACTGTATCTTGGTTTAAACATCATAGCCATAAACCTGTTGCGAAGACTGTATCTTGGTTTAAATATCATAGCCATAAACCTGTTGCGAAGACTGCATCTGATTTAAACATCATAGCCATAAACCTGTTGTGAAGACTACATCTTTGTTTAAACATCATAGCCATAAACCTGTTGCGAAGACTGTATATTGGTTTAAACACCATAGCCATATACCTGTTGTGAAGACTGCATCTTGGTTTAAACATCATAGCCATAAACCTGTTGCGAAGACTACATTTTGGTTTAAACATCATAGCCATAAACCTATTTCTTATCTCCTGTCATGATGTTCCTAAGAAAGTTTCCATGACCATTTGCATTGGCAAGCAGTTCCTGATTGATCTCAACGCTATTCTCTTTCCGACTATCAATCAGCAAATGTAGAACGAATTTTGCACAGACACGACACATCTGAAGTTTTTCAGTCAAAATTTGATGGCAAGATCCTAAACTGATGTGTCCACTTCAGCAGCAACTTCTCGAACAGTTAAACGACGATTTCCCACAAATCACAGCACGAACTCTCTCGACATAGTCGTGGTCTGTTGATGTAAAAGGTCGTCCTGGCCTGAGATCTTCACTTCCGATATTCTGCCTTCTTTAGAACGTTTAAACCACTTATAGCACTGAGTTCGGCTTATACAGTCTCCCCGTTCCCGCTTCCCTCCCCCCACCTCCGATCCCGTTCTCGTCCCTCTCCCTTTCCCGTTACGCTTAGTTAAGCAACTGCCAAGTTCGTGTAACATTTTACACAGTTTTCAGCAAAATTCACGTACACATACATACACGCACGCATTGTTCTTCGAGCTCCTTCATTGTCACTTTGTCACTAATCCGACGAACAACTTGAGCACGTGCTCGCTTCAGTGGATGTAGCAACTGCACCACGCCCTCTATACCGGCTGGCGCTACTTTTAAAAAAAAATGAGTGGGTGGGGGAGGAGTGGGCGAATCGATATCCACGCGATTTCTTGAACTGGAGATTGTGGATTCTACCCCGGCTGTCGTTGCCTGCGAGTTGCTAATATAGCAAAACGCACGTGTACCACAGGACATATCTTTGACATACGTGTTATAGAAATAAAAAAGCTGGTAGTCGTACATAGACATGCTATAAATAAACTGATTTTGATTAATTAACCTTCAGACTTTTATTTACTCTGAGATGTAGTCAATTTTCTTTTCTCAGTATTGGAGCCGTCCTAAAAGCGATTAGTGCTGCCGCCTTTGACAGAGGCCCTAGAGACGACGATACAGTGGATCGGTTAAACCATATGGTTATGTACGGCCTTCTCGTGTTCTTGGCGTTGGCTGCGGGCACCAGGCAGTATGTAGGGACAGCTATCTACTGCTGGACACCGGCGCAGTATTTTGAGAAGCATCACAGACGATACGTCAATCATTACTGCTGGGTTAACACCATGTACAGTATACCTTTCGAGGAAACCATACCCAAAGCAGAAGACGAAAGGTGAGCTGTGTTTAGATTGTTTGAATGATTCTTTGCAAATATGAATTCTTCATGGCCAAAAGAACTGATGAAGATTTTGAAACACAAGCATCGAGCAGGATGGGAAGCGGGAAATGGCGTCTTTCTTTAGTCTGACGGGTCTAAGAAAATGCATGTCGTCAAGCTTTATCAACAGTGAAAAAGGTCTATTCTTTACTGGTCAGGTTGAGTGGCACAACAGCCTGTTTTCAGGACCACCTTGAAGAAATAAGACAGAAGTTTAACCCGCTGTGGCTAGCTAGGTCTAATCCCCGTGGTGTAGTGGTCAGTGCACTCGCATGTCGATCAAAAGGACCCTAGTTCGATTTCGCGCTCGGGCGGAATCTTCTTCGGACCGACAGGCTCCGCGGGCTCAACCCAGCCTCAGGAAATAGCCACCTGGTGTTTCATAAGAAAACAAAGACAGCGAGGGCAAGTTTTGGCAAACCTTCCTCAGATACTATAATGTCTAGAAATGTGAGGGCGCTAACACTTCACACCTGCGCTACGGCATGCAACTTCCACGGAACACAGAGATGTAGCTCATTATTGTCCAAAAAAATATAACAACTTTCAGCAGGAGGTTGGCTCTGTCAGACTTTTAGCTTCAAACATTCACGACATTTTTATTAATTCTGTTAACTTTCTTTTAAGTTTCTTGCTTGCAAAAATCTTGTTTCCCCTTTAAAATAAGTACCCAGAAACCAGGTCATATTCTTACAGTAAATGGAACAGAACTCTGTAAACATCGACTTATGAGTGACGTGTCACAAAGTGAGTATGACAAAACGTAAAGAGAAAATTTCTGAACCTAAAAAAAAACTGTCCCTAAAGTGTTTTTCCTATATCATGACAGTAAACATCAGGTTAATACTTCTAGATATGCAATCTAAGTGTTTTGTAGGTGGTTCGGGTCTTAGACTAAGGGAGTAAACCATGACATAACCCGTGGTGAAAGACCTTAAGATAGAATTACTTCCCTTCACTGACAACTGTGAGTCGACATAGTTCTAAGGAGTGAAGGAGTTTGGTGAGTAAAACTTGGGGTGGCGAAAAACTAAAGATTTATCAAGAGCTTCAGACAGATGGTCAACCAACAAAGAGCAGGTGTAATCAGTTACTTCACGCTGATAGAGATACTGAACCGGTGATCAGAGCACCCATGGATGTGTCTGGAGTGCATTGATAGTGTTCCTTTGTAACTAACCAGCTAGACTAACCAACTAACTAACTAACTAACTAACTAACTAACTAACTAACTAAATAACTAACTAGCAAGCTAACTTGCTAACTACCCAACTAACTAACTAACTAGCAAGCTAACTTGCTAACTACCCAACTAACTAACTAACTAACTAACTAACTAACAAGCTAACTAGCTAACTACCCAACTAACTAACAAGCTAACTAATGAACTAACTAACAAGCTAACTAGCTAACTACCCAACTAACTAACAAGCTAACTAACTAACTAACTAACTAACAAGCTAACTAACTAACTAACTAACTAGCATGCTAACTTGCTAACTACCCAACTAACTAAGAAGCTAGCTAACTAACTTACTAACTAACTAACTAACTAACAAGCTAACTAGCTAACTACCCAACTAACTAACAAGCTAACTAACTAACTAACTAACAAGCTAACTAACTAACTAACTAACTAACTAACTAACTAACTACTAACTAACTAACTAACTAACAAGCTAACTAGCTAACTACCCAACTAACTAACAAGCTAACTAATGAACTAACTAACAAGCTAACTAGCTAACTACCCAACTAACTAACAAGCTAACTAACTAACTAACTAACTAACAAGCTAACTAACTAACTAACTAACTAGCATGCTAACTTGCTAACTACCCAACTAACTAAGAAGCTAGCTAACTAACTTACTAACTAACTAACTAACTAACAAGCTAACTAGCTAACTACCCAACTAACTAACAAGCTAACTAACTAACTAACTAACAAGCTAACTAACTAACTAACTAACTAACTAACTAACTAACTAACTAACAAGCTAACTAACTAACTAACTAACTAACTAACTAACTAACTAACAAGCTAACTAACTAACTAACTAACTAACTAACTAACTAACTAACTAACTAGCAAGCTAACTTGCTAACTACCCAACTAACTAACTAACTAACTAAGTAACTAACTAACTAACTAACTAACTAACTAACAAGCTAACTAACTAACTAACTAACTAACAAGCTAACTAACTAACTAACTAATAACTAACTAACAAGCTAACTAACAAATTAACTAACAAGCTAAGTAACTAGCTAGCTAACTAACAAGCTAACTAACTAACTAACTGACAAACTAACTAACTAACAAACTAGCTAGCTAACTAACTAATTAACAACTAACTAACTGATAGCTGACTAAATGACTAACTAAACGACTAATTGTGCGAAACAGGGAATGTCTCTATCTGTTCTAGCATTTTTGTTCAAATTGTTCAACATCCAACATCCGTCTGTCTCACAACAGACTGTAAGGAGATCATATTGTTCTAGCATCAAAGAATATTGAAAATATTTTATTACAATATTTAACGAATCCTCTTCCACGCCGGGCGCATAATTAGCGTAATGAATAGTTCACTCCTTTCTCATGATGAGATCAGTGATGTAACTTCTAACTGACGGAGCCCAAGCCATCCAGATATGGACATGGGTACCTAGTCTGTTCTGAAGCTGACAAAGAGCGGGCAGTCAGGCATGACAATAACCGTATTATTCTCTAATGTTTGGAATATATGGATTAGCTAGCACAATATCCCCTATGCGTCTTTATGAAACAGTTGAGCCTGTTCTTTGCCTAGCTCCCTTTCCATGCCCAGCTCTATGATGAGTCACTTACACATACTTACAATCGAGTGCCGTGCCGCGTGGCGTAGGCGACCATTTCTCTCCACAATTCCCTGTCTTTAGACTTGATTATGAGGTCCGCCAGTGACTTTCTTCCTAGCCACACTGACAGCCCATCCAGTAACTTCTCTCTCTGTCTTCCTCTGCCTTTTCTTCCCTCAATTTTTCCAGCTGCCACAATGTGTTCCAATTTTCTTACAATTCAGTTAATATACAGCAGCGAAAGCAGAACTGAACGGTACTCCCTCTCTCTGGGTGCTCTGAGATTATCCAAGAGGAGGAAAGAGGGGGCGCTGACATGATCCAAGAGGAGGGAAGAAGGGGCGCTGACATGATCCAAGAGGAGGAAAGAGGGGGCGCTGACATGATCCAAGAGGAGGGAAGACGGGGGCGCTGACATGATCCAAGAGGAGGTAAGACGGGGGCGCTGACATGATCCAAGAGGAGGGAAGAGGGGGCGCTGAGGGAAAAGGGGGTGGGATGAACGAAAATAAAATTGAGGGCGCTACGGATGTGGTTTAGTGGGTAAGAGGGAGGTAGCCTGAAAAAATGTTGGGAACCACTGACTCTCTGGCTACAGTCAAACCATCGAACACGGCACTCACGAGCCACTTTGCTACCCAAAACATTGTAACAATAGTCATCAGTTTCTTTTCTTCCGTGATGTATATCCCCTTGCTCTTTATATCCGCTATTTATATCATTTTCACAAGACTCACAGTCTACAGTCGATTATTTGGAGATTTCCCGTAATTTATTTTTCGCCTCATGATAACTTAATTCCGGTAATGATATATGTAAAATATTTTACGTTACTGTTAATTATAACACTTATGGTTTTACTTCCTCTCCATCTCTCTCACTCTATGCGCTGACACGCTTCCCAGGTACAGCAACGACGTAAGCTTCTACAGGCTGGCCACCGCCTTCTTCCTAGCTCTCGCCATCATGTTTCGAGTACCACAAATTCTGTGGAAGAAAATGCAGCTGGTTTCCGGTGCTAAAGTGGAGCAACTCGTGGGTAAGGTTCAACAGTAACTCTTATCTCCCTTTGTGAGGAAAAATATGGAGACACAGTCTAAAAAATCTCTGTCTCAAATGTTATAAATTTCACTGTTATTTATACACATAAAAACTGAATCCAAAAGTGGACTTTCTATAAAACATAAATGTATCATACACTCGTTCTTAACTGGGATGTATTTCCTCATTCTTGCGAAGTAACTATAGGTGGTGTCACATCTTCTCTTCGTACACGGAAAGTCGTTTGTGCAATCCAGTGTACCTCATTGTGCAAACTGATACTGAAGACATGAGATAACATCCAACTGTCCTCAGAACTGTGTGGTCGACTGGTGTACTAATGACTGGGGTGCTGGGAGACAACTGTCCTCAGAACTGTGTGGTCGACTGGTGTACTAATGACTGGGGTGCTGGGAGACTGGTTTAGTGGTCGACTGGTGTATTAATGGTCGACTGATCTACTGTTCAAAGGGTTTTAGCTGTGGGAGCAGCAGAGCATACTGACTTCAGACTAAGAAACTCTTCGCTGTCGAGTCAGTCACACCTTTGGCCCACTGACTTCAGACTAAGAAACTCTTCGCTGTCGAGTCAGTCACACCTTTGGCCTACTGACTTCAGACTAAGAAACTCTTTGTTGTCGAGTCAGTCACACCTTTGGCCCACTGACTTCAGAAACTCTTTGCTGCCGAGTCAGTCACACCTTTGGCCCACTGACTTCAGACTAAGAAACTCTTTGCTGCCGAATCAGTCACACCTTTGGCCCACTGACTTCAGACTAAGAAACTCTTTGCTGTCGAGTCAGTCACACCTTTGGCCCACTGACTTCAGACTAAAACTCTTTGCTGCCGAGTCAGTCACACCTTTGGCCCACTGACTTCAGACTAAGAAACTCTTCGCTGTCGAGTCATTCACACCTTGGGTTCTTTGAAAATAAATGGGTAATATGAACTGTGTTGTCCTTTCGGATGTTAGTTTTTCCTTTAACAAAACCAAACTAATTTTGAATCAAATGAAATAGTTTGTTTTATTTCTACAACTGCATATAGCCTGTCAAAACTGTTTGAAAAGTATTAGCCCCACAGGTAGGAAAGTATTAACCCCACAGGTAGGAAAGTATTAGCTACACAGGTCGGAAAGTATTAGCCCCACAGGTAGGAAACTATTAGCCCCACAGGTCGGAAAGTATTAGCCCCACAGGTAGGAAAGTATTAGCCCCACAGGTAAGAAAGTATTAGCCCCACAGGTAAGAAAGTATTAGCCCCACAGGTCGGAAAGTATTAGCCCCACAGGTAGGAAACTATTAGCTACACAGGTATGAAAGTATTAACCCCACAGGTAGGAAAGTATATAGCTACACAGGTAGGAAAGTATTAGCTACACAGGTAGGAAAGTATTAGCTACACAGGTAGGAAAGTATTAGCCCCACAGGTAGGAAAGTATATAGCTACACAGGTAGGAAAGTATTAGCTACACAGGTAGGAAAGTATTAGCTACACAGGTAGGAAAGTATTAGCCCCACAGGTAGGAAAGTATTAACCCCACAGGTAGGAAAGTATATAGCTACACAGGTAGGAAAGTATTAGCTACACAGGTAGGAAAGTATTAGCTACACAGGTAGGAAAGTATTAGCTACACAGGTAGGAAAGTATTAGCTACACATGTAGGAAAGTATTAGCTACACATGTAGGAAAGTATTAGCTACACATGTAGGAAAGTATTAGCTACACATGTAATGTACTTGGCTTTCATTTCAGTGTAAACGTTACTTTATATTTTTGACATGCTTAAACAGTTTTAATTAAAATTAATCTCATACTTGCATAAATGTGAAAAATGTTACCTTCTTCCTGTCTGTTATCATCTCTGTTCCACTTTATCTGTCCACGTGCATCTTCTCCATATTCTCGTACTCCAGTGACCTACGGCCGCTGACAATGTTCTGCAGATAAATGTAGCAACATAAGCCACGATATTCGCCTCAAAGTTCGCCTCTTCCCTAGGTCTGACTACAGATACAGTCCTTATGGATCAGGACAAGAGAGACAAACAACTGGGCCACGTGGCTGAGTACTTCCACAGATGGGTGTCAAGCTCCTACCTGCCTGACAGGTAGTCCGGAGGTGAAACGGTGGGGGGCGGGGGGGGGGGGGAAGGGGGGAGAGACTACAGTTAGTATCTGTTATTTTGTGAATGACAAAAGATGAGTCATGCACCTTTCAACAGGCGCTTATAGATGACGTAATGTTTGTGTTTGTATTTTATTCATCTGCTTCGCTAAGGTGTATAGAGCCTATGACGTTAGTGCCCACATCTTACAAGAAGTGTTTCTTGTCTTTGTGTAGTATAAACAAAATGATGTTAGTTCCAACATTTTCCTTGACCTGTCGGCACGCTAGAGAGAGAGAGAGAGAGAGAGAGAGAGAGAGAGAGAGAGAGACGTAGTCAGTATCACACCTGGCTCCACAACCTTCTCTATCTCAGGGAAATAACCTAAACACCTGAGTTCAGTGTGGGGACTACAGAGGGAATCGAACCACAGGCCACTGCTAGAGAAGTGAAAGGACTGATAACTCTACAACTCCAGAAGGTTGAAACGACTGAGAAGTAACATTCAA
Organism: Achatina immaculata; assembly: GCA_009760885.1. Lineage (NCBI taxonomy): Eukaryota > Metazoa > Mollusca > Gastropoda > Stylommatophora > Achatinidae > Lissachatina > Lissachatina immaculata. The sequence continues at coordinate 26,889,659 of CM019713.1, read as the reverse complement.
TTTCTGCATGGTGTATCTAACACAGCATCTGCCATTTTATGTTTCTCATCAATATGGTTGTAGTAAGCTGCATTAGTTTTCCTTATTTTATCTCCCATATCAACATCAGAAGATGGGATGATGCCCTTCCAGCCTATTAGTTTTCCTTATTTTATCTCCCATATCAACATCAGAAGATGGGATGACGCCCTTCCAGCGAATTAGATTTCCAAGTTTCTCAATCAACACAACCAAGTGGGGGTGGCATGGGGTTCCTCTATTTTAAAGGTGCCTATAGTGAAAAGTAAAGGTCTTAGTCTGAATAAAAGGAAGACTGAAGTGATGATCATCTCAAAGAAAAGAATACCACTAAAATTTAGCATTAACATCGATGGCACAGAACTGAAACAAGTTGATAGATACTTAGGAACAATTATAACAGCTTATGGAAAATGTCACAACGAAATAAAAAGCAGACGTGCTCAGGCCAAGTCAGTATTCCAGAAAATGAGAAACATTTTGTGCAACAGATCCATATCAATGGAAACAAGATTCCGAGTACTTAAATGTTACATCGAGCCAATTTTTTTATGGATGTGAAGCATCATCCATGAATAAGAGAGTTCAGCGAGAAATAGAGGCCATGGAAATGTGGTTCATAAAAAAGGATGCTGAAGTTACTATGGACAGCTAAGAAAACCAATGAAGAAGTCTTAAAAGAGGCTGGAGTTAAAAGGCAAATTACAGCAAAGATCAGAGGCAAACAAGCGAGATTTGTAGGACATTTTCTGAGAATAGGAAAATTGGAACACACTGGGGTAACCGGAAAAAATTGAGGGAAGAAGAGACAGAGGAAGACAGAGAGAGAAGTTACTGGATGGGCTGTGAGTGTGGCTAGGAAGAAAGTCACCGGTGGATCTCATAATCAAGTCTAAAGACAGGGAATTGTGGAGAGAAATGATCGCCTACGCCACGCGGTACGGCACTTGACTGACTGATTGATTGATTGATTGATCGATAGTGAAAGTAAATAAAAATGCTAGAAATAGAGTAAGCAAAATGGAAGTGGAGGGGAGGTGTAAAGAAAAAAGAAAGGGGAGGGGGGTATCAGACTATAGTGAGTGACAATAGAATGGCTAGAAATAGTGTAAGCAAAATGGAAGTGGCTGGAGGGTATAAAGGAAGGGGGGAGCGAGCTATAGTGAGTGACAACAGAATGGCTGGAAATAGTGTTAGTGAAATGGGAAGGGAATAGTCTTTTACTTATTTACAAGTTTTCCTCACAAAACGAGGACATTCCTTCTGTGATACAAAATTTGGCTTGGAATTTACTTTTCTAGTGTCAAGGGAAGGGCAATAACTAATGAACTACGCAGGAGATATAAGTTGATGAATAACGTCCCTTCCATGACTAATATTTGCACACAATAGTATATTTGACACTTTTTCTACGCTGGGAAGTTAGGAAGTTAAAAATAAAATTTTTAACACCTTTTCTTTCAGGAGTGTGCCTGCACCATGGCTACTGGCAACACTGGCAAATATATTCCTTTTTCGTCGAAATTGCTGCGGGAACAACCTCATCTTTATCTACCTTTTCATCAAACTTCTCTACCTCCTCAATGTCATTGGTCAGTTCTACATCATATCCGCCTTCCTAAAGACCAACTATTGGACCTTCGGGGTGACAGCTGTGACGTCATATATTAAAAACGGCCAATGGGAAGATGAGTACGATTTCCCTAGGGTGGCTTTCTGCGACTTTAAACTCCGGAATATACAGAACGTACAAACATACACAGTGCAGTGTGTTCTCGCGATCAACTTGTTCCTTGAAAAGATGTTTTTGTTGCTGTGGTTCTGCTTAGTTTTGATGTTATTTGCAAATTCTGTAAGTTTTATCAAATGGACTGTTCAGTTGTTGATTGAACCAATAAGAACTCGCTTTCTGGTTAAATACTTGACAGAAATGTATCCGGGGAGGTCTGCTACGAGTGATAACAAACGAAAGAAGCTTGTTGTTAAACTAGTTAAGTACCTAAAGTGGGACGGCGTATTTGTGATTAGGATGATATCTGTGAACTCTACGGACATGCTGACCCTTGACCTCGTGCGTCAGATATGGATTAAGTATAAAAAATCACGTGATGTGTATGTAGCGACCCCTATAGTTGCCCACGCGAAAATGAACGGGGAAGTACATTTCCCGCAACATAATGGAGGGTTTGGTGCCTGGGAAATGAAGAACGGATTGGCCGAGGAGAGTAAAGGGGAAGGGTATCACTGATATTCTAAACACCACATTCACTTGGCTAGATAACCAGAGCTTTTACACTGGCCGCCAAGAGATCAATGCTCTGCTGAAGACAGGCCGCTTGGCTAATTTCAGTGAGGACACATGGTAGAGTATCAGAGTCTTACAATGGATTTTTTTCTAATAGATAATGAATATACTATGATATTGTAGCAAATAATGAACATACTATGATATTCTAACAAATAATGAATACACTATGATACTCTAACAAAAAATGAATATACTGTGATATTCTGACAAATAATGAATATACTATGATATTCTAAAAAATATTGAATATATTATGATATTCTAGCAAATAATGAATATACCATGATATTCTATTGAATAGAACAGGAAACATGGAGCATTGAGACGGTGGTATATTTTTGTGAGGAGTAAATAAAAACTGAGAAACAGAGAGGAAAGTGTGATTCTGTTGACAGTCCGTCTAGAGACTCACTCCCCTACACTAAACGAGATTTATCAGAGGCTTTACATTATCATGGCTGTCTTCTGTTTGGAACTTACTTTTATCACAAGATCTCTCCCACCCCTAGCAACTGAGCTACAGTCCATTAGTCTGTGTTATAATTTAATTGATTGGACAGTTGTCACTCACTGTTCTAATTTACCTTGTGTGTACCTGCTTCGTAACTCTTGAGACTGGTATAATCTACCTGTTTTGTATCTAGTGAAATTGTTAAATATTACCTGCTTCATGCCTATTGAGACTAGTATAATTTGCCTTATTCGTGCATATAGAGACTAGTATAATTTACCTATTTCTTGACTATAGGGACTGGTATAATTTACCTGTTATTGCATTTAATTGTGTACAACATCACAAACTTTGAGAAATAATGGAAAAAAATGGGATTTCCAACACATTTGATACAATTAAAATCACTGCTGTATCTATACCAACAGGCAGCAGTAAGAATAAATGGCGAAACAACAACTTGGTTTGACATAAAACAAGGGGTCCTTCTGTGGTGTATACTGTCGTCTTACTTATTTAATTTGTATACTGAAAATATAATGAAGAATATTAGAGAAGATGTAGACAAAGAATATTACGATGCCATAACAATTGGAGGTTATGAATTACCAGAGATTAGATATGCTGATGATACAGTATTACTGTCCACAACACAAAAAAGAATAGAAAAACTAATTATGTCAGTCCGTAAGAATAGTGAAGAGCAAAACCTCTATCTTAATGCGAAGAAAACTAAATTGATGACAACTTACAAAACAAAGAAGGCAGCTGATATATATATATATATATATATATATATATATATATATATATATATATATATATATAGGAGGAAAAGCTGGAAAAGTGGAGAGTTTGGAATATCTTGGATCACTACTAACTAATAATGGAGATACAATGAAGGAAATTAAAATGAGGACATCTATCACCCTTCAGAAAATAAAACAACTAAAGAATCTGTGGAGAGGAACAGACAGAACTACAAAAATAAGATTTTTAAGGGCATGCATCTTTCCCATCGCAACATATGCCTATGTAAGCAACTGGGCATAAAGGGACAAGCAAGAGCAAGGGCATTGAGAAGCCTTTCAGAAACAGCAGAAAAGGGCTCGTGCTGGCTGTGGAGTATGCGAAACAAGCATTGGGAACATAAGTAATTTCATTTGCCACAACCAATACCAGTCCTCCGTGGCTGGATCGCTAAAGACGCACTTCAAAAAGTGCAGTGGCAAGTGGAAGATCACGGGTTCAATCCCGGGACCGGGGGAAAAAAAGCAACAACTCACAAGATCTCTGGGAGTCATGACCCAGAGGGGGGCCCACCCCCCCCCCCCCTTAGAGTGTCAGGAGTTTAAAGGGCCGAAACACTTGTCTGAGGGGTACTTCCTCTGATGATCTGAAGGAGTTGTGTTGTTGTTCCGCTCTCTACGGTAGAGAGTTTCCTGCATATGCCTGTGAGACCTGGACACTTAAAAAAACAGCTGAGAAACACATAAATGCCTTTGAATGTAAATGCTACAGAAGAGTTCTCCAAATATCGTGGACACAAAAAAGAACAAATATATCCATACTACAAGAGCTTAATATTGAAGAAGGCTGGCTAGTAAAGAGGATTAAAGAGAGAAAACTTAAATATTGTGGACACATTAAACGTCATAATAATTTAGAGAAGACCGTCTTGGAAGAGTACATAATGGGAAAAAGAAAGAAAGGAAGACCAAAACGAAGATGGCTGCAAGACATCGTTGATGATCTGCAAATGGATGCATCAGCAGCAGGCCATCTTGCTCACAACCGAGAGGCCTACAGGAGAGCTGTTTGGGAGGCAAAGTTCCTCAAGGGGCATGCACATGAATGAATGATCTTGCCTAATGGTATAATTTACCTATTTATTGGCTGTTGAGACTAGTATATTTTACCTGTTTCCTGCTTATTGAGAATGGTATAATTTACCTGTTTCTTGCTTATTGAAACTGATATAATTTTCCTACGTGCCTTGCAAACCTTAATGCGTGGAAGAGCCATAACGTATAACACGAGCATCCTCCCTTAGATCCAAAATAAAAATGTCAGCGTCCCCACAACTGAAGACTACTTCCCATCTCCTCTAAATGAAAAAAAAAAATCCATCCTCTTTCCCTGAACACCTTTCTCGTTTTTTCCTGGTTCGCCTCTTCTTTCCTCGTGTGCATTTCAAAGTTTTTTAAACTTACAAACAGAATAGCACTGCAACATTACAATTCGTGAATAGTTTTTTTCTTTGTTTGTTTGTTTGTTTGGGGGGGGGGGTTTTGGTATGTTTCTTTCTTTCTTGTTTTTGTTTTTGTTTTAAACTGGCCCTACAGAACTTCAGTGGATGTTCTCCAGCTGATTCCTTTTTCTTTTTGAAGTCGAACATGAAATTCGCAAAACAAGACATTAGAAACAAGGAAACAAAACAAGACATCAGAGACAAGGAAATAAAGCAAGACATCAAAAAACAAGGAAACAAAATTATACATCAGGAACAACGAAACAAAACAATACATTAGAAACAAGGAAACAAAACAAGGCAAAAGAAGCAACGAAACAAAACAAAGTCTGTGAAAAGTAAAAACTATGACCTCAGGAAAGAGTTAACTGCTGTTAGTTAACAGAAAAACACTAAAATAAGATGTTAACTCTTTATATAAGAGTACACGTTCATTACAGACATGACAATTTTATTGCAAGAAGGATTCCAAAGTAATCCTTGGGTCTGAACTTTTAAAAAGCTACACGTAATCTCGGATATCAATTTTCCAAGACTGGCTTCATGATCAGACAGTAAAAAGATGAAAAGAATATCGATTCTTTTGTATAAAAGTACAATTTTGTAGTCATCATCATCTTGTGTCATCACTACAGAGAAGGTTGCTTATAACGGACTCTCCAGCCTGTTCAGCCTCTCCTTGCGCACCTGAAAAATCTGACTGCTATCCATCTTTTGGTGTCCTCATATTTCTTTTATTTCTTTGTATTTCTATTTTTTCCTTTCTTTTCCGTTAATGATGGTTTTCATTCTTGTATTGTATTTTCTGTTTTTTTTTTCGTGTGACATATCCTTTCTAGAACATTGTCCCTCTCACATTCCCCCCCCCCCCTGAATGCAACGCTGTCCTGCATAAGTTGACCGGCGTCTCGCAGTGACACATTCAGAGTTTCCGTGATGTCCTGAGTCCACCTGCAGCGATGTCGTCCCTTTTCTCTTTTGCCGAGCACTATGCCTTTTACTATCAGCCTCTCCAAGCTGTCGTGTCTCTTGATGTGACCGAAGTATCTCCGATTTCTAATTTTTATGGTGTTAGCGATCACGTTTTCTGTGTCCCAGTATAAGGGATGGGACTATGGTAAAATCATGAGCGGGTTGTGCTATAGTAACGTCCCTTGGTTTGCTTGACCAATCAGATTACAGATAAGTCACGTGAGTGCCTCAGATTGGTCGGAGGAACAAATTTTGACAGTAGAGTTTTACCCAAGCTAGAAAAATGTCGTCCTTAGATCTTTGACTACGCTGTGTTTGTAAATTGGAAAATGGTTTGACTGTTTTAGTTGATAGGTTGCCTGACCTTATCAGGACATGGAATGGGACAAAGTGTTGATGTCTTGATGTGGATTGTGTGAGTTACGGCGTATTTCTTTTGACTGCAGGTATGTTTATGTTTGGTTCTCTCCGTATTTTCTCGGTAGTTCCATATGGCGGAGTTCACCCGCCAGAATGCTCGTGTTAGTCTTCTTGTTCTTTGCTCTTGTTGAAGTTGTTTCTCATCATACATCACTCACGTCAAACCATGGTTCTTTCTCATATTAAAGTTTGTTGAATTTCTATGTATGCTTCTTGTGCCATGACTTGTGAATTCTGTTGACTGGTTGTCAAGTTTCGCTACCGTCAAGTTTCTCGTGCTGGTTGGAAAACTGTCAGCCTGTGTTAGATGTTGCGGTGTTAGATGTTTGGTGTTAGATGTTGTGGTGTTAGATGTTGTGGTGTTAGATGTTGTGGTGTTAGATGTTGTGGTGTTAGTTGTTGTGGTGTTAGATGTTGTGATGTTTCTGTGTGTGATATGGTGTTTACACTGTGAGTAGTCATGTAAACGTTGTTACCGTGTTGGTACAGATCCATATTATCTAATGAGTACACAAACATAATAACAGCTGATACATACGGCAATATATTAGTGCCATACTTCCGTATCTGCTACACCTAATCTCATTAGTATCTCTTTATTTGATTTTCGTTATATCTATGATATTCTAAGTGCACTTCTGTAACATTTCATTTAAAATGCTTTTATTCTCTTTTCTAGTGATTTGTTAAGTGTCCATGTTTCGCATCCTTATGTTGCCACTGGGAATATGTAAGCTCTTAGTAAACATAATTTTCTTTTCTTGTTGGTACCTTGTCACGTGTTCTTCATCTGTCCTAGTTTCTGTGATGCTACTGCTAGTCTTCTAGTTACGTGTGGTACCCGGGCGCTAGTCTTCTAGTTACGTGTGGTACCCGGGCGCTAGTCTTCTAGTTACGTGTGGTACCCGGGCGCTAGTCTTCTAGTTACGTGTGGTACCCGGGCGCTAGTCTTCTAGTTGCATCCAGTGATCGCGTTAACCGGCAATTACCGGTAAGTTACCTATTTGAAAAGGGGAAAAACCGAAATTTTTAGACGTCGTCTGTTACCGTAACCGGTTTATACTATGGAAAATAAAACAATAAAAAGCACTTAGTTAAATCCGTTATAGGATGATAGGCCAGTTTGTTTATTATGCTATAAAATAAGGGAAGGGGGAGAGTACACACGAGCATTTACTTTCCGCTGATGTTTGTAACGTGTGGCTTAATTTTACATTAAAATAAAGTGTAAAACACGGAAGCATGACTTGACAAGAGAACGAATGATGGTAGGGTGGTGGTTACCCTTTGCCTTCCGCTCTGTTTGTAGACGGTTCCCCCCCCCCCCCCAAACCAACCCCAGCCTTTGTTTAAAGAGACGGATTCGTAAGGCAACAGGTGCCCTTATTTTGGCCTGACGCTATTTACTCGGGTACCCACAACTGACCGCTGTATCTAGAGGCCTCTCCAGCACCCGCCACCCGCTGGGGAACGACGTGAGAAGACGGAAGCTGGAGAACCTGGCAACGACTGGAAATTTTCCAGGGAACAAGGAGGAAAAGGAAGACGGAGAGGGAAAAAAATATCTCAGAGGACTGAGTGGCGTGGGAGAAAGAAAAGAATCTGAATTAGTGGGAAGCACCAAGGACCGCGCAAGATGGAGAAGCTTGATCACATAAGAATAATAATAATACTAATAATAACAATAATGAGAAAACCTGTATTTCGGAAAGTACTTCATGCACGGTGAAAGACAGATACAATTGTACCGGTTTCAAAAAATCCTTGCGTCATCACTGAGCTATAACTTATATATATAATCTCCCAATCATTCCTGCCACATAGCTCTTACCAAAATGACAGAAAACTAGTTAGTAAACATAAATGACGACAGACTATGTGGTGCCATCTTTGTCGACTTTAAAAAGGCATTTGATATGACTGACCATGGTATTCTTGTAAGAAAAATAAAGACTTATAGACTGCACCCTAACCTAATAAAATTAATTGCATCGTTTCTTTCAGACAGACAGCAGGTAGTATTCTTCAACAATTCTCTATCAAATTCTGCTAAAGTTGACACTGGTGTTCCGCAAGGTTCTATTCTAGGCCCGTTGCTATTTGCTATCTATATCAATGATCTTCCACTTCATCTTAAACACTCTTCTTGTGACCTTTTTGCCGACAATTGCACAGTCTACACCAGTGACTACGATTGTGTTAATGTAGAATCAACTCTTCGGGTCGAGTTATACAATTTAATTGGATAGAGTAAAAATAATGGCATGATTATAAACACCGATAAAACAAAATCAATGCTCATAACAACAAGACAGAAACTACAAAACGCAACAAAAACAACACTTCGGCTCTGTACAGAAACATCACAGATAGAAAACGTTTATGAGCACAAAACACTAGGTCTTATTATTGACCAACACCTGACCTGGACCTCTCATGTGCAATGTCTAACAAAACTCATCGCACAAAAAGTATACCAATTAGCTAAAATTAAGCACTTCATAGATCAAGACCCCCCCCCCCCCGTGTGGTACCCGGGATCTGCAAAGAATAGGACCACTGTACCCTACCACGCATGATCCTAAAAGGCGACTAAGGAGGGTTCAGCATAGGGCCAGCAACCCTATCTGGTAAAAAAAAACTATCAGACTGCTACAGAAACGGAAGCAAGGGAAAAAACAAATGCAAGTGAAAGGAGAAATGCTTATCAGGAAACTGAGCCCATGAAGGTTGTGGATGAAAGCCAACCACTGGAAGTCCCCAGCCCGACTGCAGACCTCTGGAACCTAAACACAAGATGCAAATAGGCAGCTGGAATGTAAGAACACTAAACCAGACTGGAAAACTAGCACAAACCATCAAGGAAATGCACAGATATAAACTAGACATACTAGGAATACAAGAAGCAAGATGGACAGGACAAGGAAGAAGGAAATTAACAACACAGCACACAGAAGATACAATAATATGGTCAGGTAAAGAAGATCTTCATGAAGGAGGAGTAGCATTGATTATAGCAAAAGAAGCATCAAGAGCATTGGTGAAATGGACCCCAATAAATGAGAGATTATTATATGCACGGTTCAACTCAAGATTCACGAAGCTATCTATTATAGTTTGTTATGTACCAGCAGAAGCAGCTGAAGAGGAATTAAAAGAAGATTTTTACAACAGCCTCCAAGCCACAGTAGAAACAATACCCAAGCATGATATGCTACTCATCTTGGGCGACTTCAGTGCAAAAGTAGGTGAAGGAAATGAAGATAGAAGAAGAATCATTGGAAGAGAAGGAATCGGAGAAATAAATGAAAATGGAGAAAGACTGTGCAGTTTCTGTGAAGAAAACATGATGACCATCGGAGGGACAATTTTCCAACACAAAAACATCCATAAGGTGACTTGGAGGTCACCAGATAAAACCACAGAAAACCAAATCGATCACATACTAATAAACAACAAGTGGAAACGGTCACTACAAGATGTGCGAGCAAGGAAAGGAGCAGATGTAGGAAGTTATCACAACCTTCTGGTAGCAAAAATAAAACTAAAATTAAGGAAAGCCAAAATCGGAGAACACAGAAAGATACATTTTGATACAAGAAAACTGATAGACCAGCAAACAAGAAATGAATTCTCAATAGTACTTAAGAACCGCTTCAGTGTCCTACAAGACGAAGCAGAAATGTCCATATTAGAGTTCAATAAAACACTACAGGAAACAGCAAAAGAGGTGCTGGGATATGGGAAAAGGAGAAAAGAGGAATGGATAAGCGAGACCACATGGGAAAAGATAGAGCAAAGAAAAGAAGTCAAGAAAAAATTACTGAACACCAAATCACAACGGCTTAAAGAACGAGTTTTAAGTAATTATGCACAACAAGACAAAGAAGTGAAGGAATCATGCCGTCAAGATAAACGTCAATATTATGACAACTTAGCAGAAACAGCAGAAAAAGCAGCATATACAAATGACATGAAAACCATATATAAAATCACAAAGCAGATGACAGGTAACTTCAACACAAGATGTGAAAGTGCAGTAAGAACACAAAATGGACAACTGGTCAGTGGAGAAAGAGAAAAAATTGAAAGATGGAGGGAACACTTTAACACCCTACTAAACAGAACACAATCAGCACATACAATAGACATACCTGAAGCAAAAACGGAACTAAACATCAATACAGGACCAATAACAATAAATGAAGTAAAGGAGGCGATAAAGAAGCTAAAATCAGACAGGGCACCAGGTGAAGATGAAGTGACTGCTGAGATGCTGAAAGCAGAAGAAACAGAAACACCAAAACGACTTTGCCGGATATTACAACAAATTTGGGATCTAGAAAAAGCCCCAGATGAGTGGAGAACTGGGCTTATAGTAAAACTACCAAAGAAGGGTGACCTCAGAGATTGCGGGAACTGGAGAGGCATTACCCTACTGTCACTCACCAGTAAAGTATTTTGCAGAATAATCATCAACAGAATTGTACCAACACTTGAGGAAAAACTTCGGAAAGAGCAGGCAGGATTTAGGAAAGGAAGATCATGCACAGACCACATATTTGTGCTTAGACATATATTAGACCAGGCAAATGAGTGGCATAGCACAACATATGCATTATTCATAGATTTTGAGAAAGCCTTTGACGGTGTCAACAGAGATGCACTGTGGAAAATCCTAAGATGGCATGGCCTCCCCCATAAAATAGTTAATGTAATCAAAGCCCTATACGAGGGTTTTCAGTGCAAAGTTATCTGTGGAGAACATACCTCCAGCCGCTTTAGGGTACAAACATGAGTGAAGCAGGGATGTGTACTATCACCACCATTATTTATCTTGGCAGTAGATTGGTTAATGAAGGAGGCAACATCAGACAAACGCAGATGATCACAATGGACCCTTGACACAGTGCTGGAGGACCTTGACTTTGCGGACGACATTTGTCTATTATCAAGCAGTCACAAAGATATGCAAGATAAAATAAAAAAGCTAACTCAGAATGCAAAGAACATAGGACTAAAGATCAACGTAGGAATGACAAAGTTAATAAAGCAAAATGTGAACAACAGAAATGTACTCAGAGTAGATAGCAAGTTAGTGGAGGAGGTAAACGAATTTGTATACCTTGGCAGCAGAGTAGTAGAAAATGGAGACAGCACAGAGGACATCAACAGCAGACTTATTAGAGCAAACCAGGCTTTTGCAATGCTGCAGACTATATGGAAATAAAAAAAAACTAAGCATAAATATGAAAATCAGGATATTTCAGAGTAATGTTCTAAGTGTACTACTCTATGGAAGTGAATGCTGGAAAATCACCAAAACCATAGAAAACAAGTTGAATTCTTTCCAGACTAAATGTTTACGAAGAATTAGAAAAATATTTTGGCCAAACACCATAAGAAATAACATCTTATTAGCAGAAATGCGGATGAAGCCACTGACAACAATTATTGAGGAAAGACGCTGGCGATGGTTGAGACATGAGCTCCGAATGACTGACAACTCACTACCAAAAATAGCACTAAGATGGACACCACAGGGGAACAGAAGTAAGGGTAGACCAAAAGAGACATGGAGAAGAACAACAGAAAGGATGTTGAGCAATAGAGGGCTCACCTGGGCAAGAACAGAAAAAAAAGCGAAGGACAGGCATTTGTGGAAAACCCTTGCGGAAGCCCCATGTGCCCTTGTTACTTAAGGTTCAGAGAGAGAGAGAGAGAGAGAGAGAGAGAGAGAGAGATCAAGACACTATGAAGACATACTACATAGCTCATATACAAATACATTTAGACTATTGCTCAACAGTTTGGGATGGTTGCTCAGTGTCAAATACAAAGAGGCTTTGCTCTCTCCAAAAGCGAGCAGTAAAGGTTATTAGTGACAAAGATCAAGCACAAACAACTAATCATCACAAACGTATCAAAATACTACCTCTTAAGAACAGGTTCCTCTTCAACAAAGTCAAGTTAGTACATCAAATTCTTTCACGGGATGCCCCGCCTTATCTATGGAACCTGTTTAAATTTAGCCCAAAGTGCAGCCAACGCTTGAACAACATATGTCTTCCAAAACCTAGACTTGATCTTTTCAAGAAAAGCTTTAGTTATTCTGCTGCTCATCTTTGGAATACCCTCCCATCCTATATAAAAAATATAAATTATACTCCTTCCTACAACTACAAACTTTCCCAATATCTATTTGATGTCGACTACATGCCTCCATGAATTATAAAACTTAAAAGTTATCTTAAGCTGCTCTTACAGACACCGAATACAATTAATTGTTTTCTGAATAGTCCCGAAAATTTTGTTTAGTAGATAGTCATTTATAATGTATGTAGTTACTTCTGTACTGAGTGAATGTTTATAAGCGAAACGTAAATGTTATATTTTATTTTATGTCTCTCAGCTTCAATGTTATTTATGTTTGTTATATGAACAGTATATCTGTAGAATGTCTGGAACAGAGTGAAATATGTATGATAAAGGGCAGAATGTCAGACGGGCCTGCGTGCCCAATTCTTAACCCTTTTGAAATAAAGATCAATCAATCTCTCTCTCTCTCTCTCTCTCTCTCTCTCTCTCTCTCTCTCTGAGCTTTAAGTGCCCATGGCGCATTGGGCTTCCGCAAGGGTTTTTCACAAATGCCTGTCCTTCGCCATTTTTCCGCTCTTGTCCAGGTGAGCCCTCTATTGCTCAACATCAAGATATTTGGAAATATTTTTGACATGCGTGTCCCCATCAAAGAAATGAGAGTAAAACACGTAACAAAATCCCCGTGGATAACTCCCGATATATTGCAACTCATGAGGAAACGGGATGAAGCTCACAAAAGCAGAAATTTCAGTAGCTATCTTCACTTAGGAATAAGGTGCAGTATTTAATTAGGCAGGAAAAGAAAAATTACTTCAGAAATTTAGTGAAAGACAAAACTGATAGTAAATCAATCTGGAAAGCGATTCATACTCTTGTAAATAAAAGGAAGCAATCTGACCCACAAACACTTAATGGTGAAGATACTTGCACTAACTTCAGTGAACATTTTAGGGAAGAAATTAATATTCTAAAATCTTCATTACCGACCCCTAATTGCGACCTGAGCGTGTTGAAAGCTTTCAGCGACAGTAAATTTGTAAAGCTAAAACAAATTAATATTCCTTTCCTCACAGTCGGTGAGGTTTATAACTACATCCGGTCCTTAAAGAACACTAACTCAGCAGGATGTGATGACATTAGTAACAAGATACTACGCTACGCTGCACCAGTTATCACAGACACACTAACATACTTATACAACTTGTGTATTGACAAAAAATATTTCCCTAATGCTTTTAAACTCGCCAGAGTTTTTCCTCTTTTTAAATTTGGACAGACTAGTGACCTCTCAAACTACAGACCCATATCCATTCTGTCATCATTATCAAAACCTCTTGCGAACGAAGAAGAAAACCTCTTGAAAAACATATACAAAAGTTAACTCTGCTCCACATGCAAGAAAACAGTCTACTAATAGACAGTCAGTCAGATTTTAGACCAAATTACTCCTGCCACACAGCATTAACTAAAATGACAGAAAGCTGGCTGTCTAATATAAATGATGACGAATTGTGTGGTGCTGTCTTTGTTGATTTTAAGAAAGCCTTCGATATGATTGATCATGAAATTCTTGCAAAAAAGCTGGAAGGCTATAGATTACACCCTGACCTAACAAAATTTATTACATCTTTTCTCTCAGGTAGAAAACAAGTAGTTTGCTTTAGAAACAAAATATCTGGCTCGTCTGTGGTTGATACCGGTATTCCTCAAGGCTCCATTCGTGGTCCTCTTCTCTTTGCTACCTATATTAACGACCTACCACTACATTTAAAGCACTTTTCATGTGATCTTTTCGCTGATGACTGTACTGTTTACAGTAGTGACTATGACATCAATAAACTACAGACAACGCTCCAAAATGATATAAACAGTTTGATTAAATGGAGTAATAAAAATGGTATGTTGATAAACACCAACAAAACAAAATCCATGCTCATCACTACAAGACAGAAACTGCAAAATGCAACTAAAACTTCACTACAGCTTTGTGCTGGGACTAAGGCAATAGAAAATGTTCATGAACATAAATCCCTAGGACTCATCATTGATCAGCATTTAACTTGGAATTCTCACGTACATAACCTAACAAATTTGATTGCACAGAAAGTTTACCAGTTAGCCAAAATTAAACAATTTATCGACAAAGACACAAGAAAAATATACTACATATCACACATACAGACACACTTAGATTACTGTTCCACAATCTGGGATGGATGCTCAGTCTCAAACACAAAAAGGCTCCACTCACTTCACAAGCGAGCATTAAATCTTATTTGTGACAAACACCCAGTACAGACTGTTGATCAACACAAACAACTCAAAATTCTACCCCTCAAAAACAGAATCATTTTTAACAAAGTTAAGTTTGTTCACAGAATTCTGTCGCACAATGCTCCGCCTTACTTGTGGTCACTGTTTACGTATAACACTAAACATAGCCAGCGTTTAAAAAACTGTCTTCTTCTTAAATCCAGGATTGATCTGTACAAGAAAAGCCTTGCATAGTCTGCAGTACAGCTCTGGAACACCCTCCCCTACAATTTAAAATCCATTGGTAATACTTCATCCTTTAACTCAAACCTGTTTCATTATTTACTTGCTTGTAATTATATGCATCCATAAAATAGCCAGCACTCTCTCAACACATGGCTCGTAAACCATCAAGTACTTCAATGACATAGTTAGAAAAGCAACTTGTTAGATATTGTTAGAAATTATTTTAATGTTTGTTAAAAAAAACATATGTTAGAAGATCTGTATTTACAATGTATTTTTATTTATGTATATGTCTGCGTGTGTATGCGTGCGTGAGTGCTATTTTATTAGGTTAATTACTTCTTCTCTTTTAACTTGAATGTAGTAGTTAAATCTTACACTCTTTTGATATGTTTTTACTAATTTAATTTGTATTTTTGTACTAAATCAAGTGTGTGGGAAGAATGAAAGATGGAGTGATGAAGGGCAGAATGTAAGACGGGCCTGCGTGCCCAATTCTTTACCCTTGAAAAATAAAGATTATTCATTCATTCATTCATTCATCCTCCCTGTTGTTCTTCTCTTTTGGTCTACCCTTTCTTCTGTTGGCTTTCATCCACAACCTTCATGGTTTCAGCTTCCTGATAAGCATTTCTTCTTCCACCTGCATTTGTTTTTCCCCTTGCTTCTGTTTCTGTAGCAGTCTGATGGGTTTTTTTTAACCAGATAGGGTTGCTGGCCCTATGCCGAACCCTCCTTAGTCGCCTTTTACGATCATGCGTGGTAGGGTACAGTGGTCCTATTCTTTGCTTCCCAGGCATGTGCCCAGGTCCCGGGTACCACATACGACCTGTGTTGTCGACTTGACATAAAAGGACGGGGATTAAAGACCCATCCAGAAAAGGCCTCATAATGGGCATGGTGCTTGCGAGTCAAGTACTGAGAACCTAAATAATTTCTGTTGTTATATCTAATACCAGTCGCCCCACCCCCCCCCCCCCACCCCCCGTGGCAGAATGGTTAAGATCCACTCCAATGCACAGTTCCACTTGGAAGACCGTGGTTCGATTCCAGGACAGGACAAAATAAAAAGAAGAAGAGAAACAACTCACAGACCCCTAAGAGTCATGGCCCAGGGGGGGCCCACCCCCTTAGTGTCAGGAGTTTAGTAGGGCCGAAACTCTTGTATGAAGACGGTGCTTCCTCTGATGACCAAGGGAGTTGTGTTGTTCCTCTCTGTACAGTAGAGAGTTTCCTGCTCATCGTTTACTTATCTTTTTTTCCCTTTATTTCTTCTTTGAGCTTAAAATAATCTGGTACATTCTTCTCTTCTCTTTCTCTCTAATCTTGCCACATTCTTCTCTTCTTTTTCTCTCTAATCTTGCCACATTCTTCTCGGGGCCCACTTTTAAATGGGGCCACGTTTTTTCGAATTTTATTCTCTATTCTCTGTCATTCTAATGTAAAGAGGATCTTGGATGATACACAATAAGCGAATATTCTCAGCTTTAGTTGCTGGCTGTTGTGTTTTTAGATTAAAAAATAATGTTAACATACTGAGGACGTTAACAATCTTTGAACATGAACATTCCAATAAAGGTGACATGCTGAGGACGTTAACAGTCTGAGAATATGAACATATCAAGAAAGGTGACATGCTGAGGCCATTAACAATCTTTGAGCATGAACTTATCGAGAAAGGTGACATGTTGAGGACGTTAACAATCTAAGAACAAATCAGGAAAGTTAAGATACTGAAAACGTTAGCAATCTGAAAAGTTAACATACTGAGAACCTAAAATATAGAATTTTAGCTTATTGAGAACGTTAACAACCTGAGATCGTTAAGACTTTGAGAACACTGGCATATTGAGAACGTTAACATTTAGAATATTATCCTGAAACAGACATACTCCTTCGCCTATCAGAATATAATCTGTTGAAAAGTGTAAGAGCAACAGATTTTAAACGATGATCAATTTTAAATCTTAGTTCATAATTCAGTTGAGAGGAGAACAATACTGGATGAGATATTGTACGTTCAAGTTCTGAGAAAATTATCATCTTTTTTTTTTCGTTGTTCAAGCGTTTCATCAAAGGAAATCTTTATCCCTGTCACAAGAGCCTTCTTTATAACATTGTAAGGATATGAAGAGAACAAAATAGAGAGGATTAAAGAGAGACAGTTAAGCTGATGAGAGAGAGGGGGGAGGAAAAGATGAATAAATAGATGTCTGGAAAGAAACAAACAAACAAAAAGAAAGAAAGAGGGAGAGAAAAACAGATCAACAAACAAACAAACAAACAAAAAACGCACAAAAAGAAAGAAAGGTTGATAAAACAAACAAATAAACGGACAGAAACAAACACTCGAAAAGAGAGAAATAAATAAACGAATGAACGAACAAAAACAGACGAAAAGAAAACCGAAAGAAAGAAAGGAACAAACAAACAGAAAGAAAGAAAGAATGAAAGAATATAACAATATTAAACAAACAACCAAACTCGGCAAGGTGAATTTTTAAAATCTTGGAACAAGTGAAAGGGAAACGCAATAACGTAAATAATAGATGAAAGAGAAATAACTCAAAAGATTTTTTCTGAATCAAATCAAAAACGGTCTTCCAAATGTAAAGACGTTGGGGGTCATTAGTGTATAACACAGCGTCTGCTTGTGTGCTTTTCTCTTATAAATTTTTTATCCTTTCTCTAAATGACCTGATTGAACTGTTTTCCCGTGGAAAGCCCAGATGTATTCTCAGGGCTGATTAATCTTGGTTCATCCATTATTCCAAGAGAAGGACATCACACCTCATTGTCTTCTTCATCTGTTGTTTTTCCTTTCGTTTACATCTTCTTAAGATCATTAGTTTGGAACATCTTCTTTTATTTTGCCAGATTATGTCTGCGCAGGGCAGTTCTCAGTGAACTGACGTATTCTTTCTGTCTTTCTTTCCTCCTTTCTTTCTTTATTCATCTTCATCATCATCGTGATTTCTTCTTCTTCTTCTTCTGCTTCTTCTTCTTCTTCTTCAATTCCAAACTTTAAACACACTCCAGCCGACTCTTTGTTGATATTATATCACAAACACAGAGTCGGTTTGTGAGTGAATCATAACGACTTGCTTCAAGTTCTAGAAACTCCTTTACAAACAAACAAACAAACAAACAAACAAATAAACAAACAAAACTCTACAAATAAACCACACTGACTCCTACCCCGCTAACTGTATGAGAGCAACAGCCTGTTAACACCAAGTAACAGCCTGTTAACACTAAGCAACAGCCTGTTAACACCAAGCAACAGCCTGTTAACACCGCAGTAAAGCTATTAAGAGGTCCTGATTGGCTAGCACTAGGATGGACTCTTTCTTGTGCCCAATCAGCGTTTGTTACCTTCTTCTTAATTCTTTTTTTTTTGTTTGTCAGTAGTTCTGGTATTGCAGCTCGCCCGTTCTGTCCAGTAAAACTGATGTTCATGGAGATAAATGGCGATACAAGATAGCTGTTATTAAATTTTTATTTCAAGAGGATGCAAAAGAAGATTTTGCTTGAATATTTTTTTTTTGCTCCAGAAGATTTTCTTATCAATAAGATTTTGCATCGGGAAAATGTTTACATCAGTAAGATCTGTATCTTCGAATCTGTATCAGCGGCTGGGACCACATCAGACCCACTTCTTCGGACTAGCCGTTGGGTCACAGCTATTTCTTGTAGCCGTACGGGAGTCTGTTCTGGGGTCCATTGTGTCACAGAAACTTCACAGATCACTAAAAGTTCATTGGCGTCATGAGAAATGTGAAGAAATAAAGAAAGAAAGAAAGAAAGAAAGAAAGAAAGATGTATAGAAAAAGCTGGGGGATAGGGGTGGAGCCAAGGCACTGTCCTATTTGGCAGTCAGCAACCTATAGTTACATTCTGGTATCAGAGCTGGCGAACTATAGATGGCAAAGACCATGTCTCATCTCTCCTTTAGTACTCCCAGTAACAGTCCTAGCCTAACGGGGCAGGGATCACCATAGTCCCTGTGGTGGTGGAGTCTGTTAGAGAAGTAGTGCACCGACACCTCGAAGCTTTTAGCTCCACAGAAGTAACCCGTTCCCAGCCCGACAAGATCCTGTTTTTCAACACCTTCACCACATCTCCTGCAAAGAACACCAGGTCGTAGTTCCGAAGAAGAAGAAGAAGAAGAAGAAATAATGGGCAGATCATACATTCTGAAATAAGAAAGAGTTATTCCGACAACATGAAATTGCTATTCTATTCACAAGGAATTTTTACCATAAAGTCAGATCTATTTCTCATGTTAGACACAGCAAATTTAGTTGTTCTTTCTGCATGCTGTCGCACAAAGTTAGTACATTTACGAAACAAATAATTATGTTATTTCACTGGCAGTAAGCCCACATCTTCATATGGAGTAAAAGTGAAATATTCTAGATTACTTTCCAAACAGTCAGTATTGGCAGACATCAGTACTATATAACAAGATAAGACAGCAGACATTAACACTATATAATAGGATAAGACAGCAGACATCAGCACTTTATCAAGGTAAAATAGCAGACGTCAGCACTGTCTAACAAGATAAGATCACTAAGTACCAGATATGAGAGAGATATATGAGAATATATTCATTAAGGGAAAAGGAATGAAAAACTAATTATGTCAGTCTGTAAGAATAGTGAAGAGCAAAACCTATATCTTAATGCGAAGAAAACTAAATTGATGACAACTGACAAAACAAATAAGGCAGCTGAAATATGTATCAATGAGGGAAAATTGGAAAAAGTGGAGTTTTGATTATCTTGAAACACTACTAACAAATAATGGAGATACAATGAGGGAAATTAAAAGGAGGGCATCTATCGCTCTTCAGAAAGTAAAATAACTAAAGAAGCTGTGGAGAGGAGCAGACAGAACTACAAAAATAAGATTTTTAAGGGCATGCATCTTTCCCATCGCAATATATGCCTGTGAGACCTGGACACTTAACAAAACATCTGAGAAACACATAAATGCCTTTGAATGTGAATACTACAGAAGAGTTCTCCAAATATCATTGACACAAAAAAGAACAAATATATTCATACTGCAAGAACTTAATATTGAAGAAGTCTGGCTAGTAAAGAGAATTAAACAGACAAAATGTAAACATTTTGGACACATTATACGTCATGATCATCTAGACAAGACCGTCTTGGAAGGGTACATCATGGGAAAAAGAAAGAGAGGAAGACCAAGGCGAAGCTGGCTGCAAGACATCGTTGATAATCTGGAAATGGATGCATCTTGCTTACAACCGAGAGTGCTACAGGAGAGTTGTTAGGGAGACAAAGTTCAGCAAGGGACATGCAATGACTGACTGACTGATTCACTAAGGAAGCTATGACATGCCTTGGTGTCCGTTCACAGTTAGTTAGTTACCTGGCAGGTATGCATACACGAAGGAAAGTATAAAATAATCTACTTAATCAGTCATCCGTTGACTGCGTATTGCTCCTATGTAAGTTGAAGGTTATTCATCCCAATTTGGTATGGTTTGCTGTACTATAAAACTGTTAGAAAAAGGGCCCAGCTCTGTTGCTGGTCCTATTGAGTTGTTTCCTTACACTCGGGGCCCGCCCACGTGGTCGACCTTTGACATCAGAATTTCCTTCAGTGTTTTTAGGGAGATGACTCCAGTGTCGTGTTGACTGTGTGTTGCCTGTGATCTAGCATTTAGTTGGGATTTGCAACCGCTGCACCCCTGGCTACAAGTAATGCATAGAGTCATACGTGACAGGTACTTTGGGGGAAGTTGCCTTGCATTTGCTAATCGAGGTGTTACTTGATGGATTTGCACAGGTCCGATTTGTCCTTTTTGTTAGGGCTCCCTGGTTTGCCTTGGTGGACAGATTGGTATAGTGGAACATTCACACTTGTCGGGCAGTTATAAAATACTTCAATATTTTCTGCGTTTGTCACTCTGTAGTCTCCACTACCACATAGCTGGGGAAAATTGACGTGTGTGTATGTGTATGTATGTGCGCGCGAGCGTGTATGTATAAAGATTGTTTTATACAAGTGCCAGGGCTTAATCTTTTGGGCATTTGTTAGATGAAGTGAGCAGTGGTTTGGAAAGTGTCACCGGCTGGGACGATGTCATTTCTCAGATCTAGTTAAAAATATTTTTAAAATCTTCTAATTTGTAGATATCATTCTCTGAGATTGTAGATATTGTTCTAGGAGGCTGTAAATATTATTATCGGAGACTGACTGTAGATATTGTTCTCTGAGACTGTAGATACTGTTCTCTGAGACTGTAGATAATGTTCTCTGAGACTGTAGATACTGTTCCCTGAGACTGTAGATACTGTTCCCTGAGACTGTAGTTACTGTTCCCTGAGACTGTAGATACTGTTCCCTGAGACTGTAAATATTGTTTCCTGAGACTGTAGATATTGTTCCCTGAGACTGTAGATACTGTTCCCTGAGACTGTAGATACTGTTCCCTGAGACTGTAGATACTGTTCCCTGAGACTGTAAATATTGTTTCCTGAGACTGTAGATATTGTTCCCTGAGACTGTAGATACTGTTCCCTGAGACTGTAGATACTGTTCCCTGAGACTGTAGATACTGTTCCCTGAGACTGTAGATACTGTTCCCTGAGACTGTAGATACTGTTCCCTGAGACTGTAGATACTGTTCCCTGAGACTGTAGATACTGTTCCCTGAGACTGTAGATACTGTTCCCTGAGACTGTAGATTAGTAGCTTTTTTTTTTTTACCTTTGGCCATGGACCCCTGATCCGGACTGAGGACAGTTGTGGACCCTCACTAAAAATATAACGCGGTAAATAGAACTCAGGTGTTGCTATGGTTTTTTTTTTCTTCGACAAAATCCATTTGTGGGCCCTCAAAAACTATTCCATGGGCCCCAGATTTATGTGTGGACAGTGTAGATATTGTTCTAGGACAGTGTGGATATTGTTCTTAGACAGTTTAGATATTGTTCTTGGACAGTGTAGATATTGTTCTTAGACAGTGTAGATATTGGTCGTTGGCACTGTACATATTGTTCTTGGACAGTATAGATAAGGTTCTTGGGCACTGTAGATATTGTTCTTGGACAGTGTAAATATTGTTCTTGGACAGTGTAGATATTGTTCTTGGCCACTGTAGATATTGTTCTTGGACAGTGTAGATATTGTTCTTGGACAGTGTAAATATTGTTCTTGGACAGTGTAAATATTGTTCTTGGACAGTGTAGATATTGTTCTCGGAGATCTGTAAAATTTTAACTGGAAACAGTAAACATGTTAAGAATGTTTATGCAGTAAATGTTTGCGGATAACAGTTAGCGCATTTATTATGTAACAGTAATGACAGAGTACTTCCAGACATAAATCATGAAATACCTTATTCTACCTTCATGAAAAAAATAGTTATGAATTATACGACCGTAAACACAAAGAAAGCAATTCGTGTAATGGGAACAGAGCAAACAGTGGCAAAATTTTAATCCAAAGTATTACAGAGGAAAAATTCCATAATACCTAGAGAAACATGGCAGGGGAAGAACAGAAACAAATTCGCGGGTGAAAGTCAGCTTTCTCGTGTTATAAGATCAGCTTTCTCGCGATCGAAGATATACGAGGGTTGATTGATAAGTTCTCGGCATACGGTACAAATACTTGAAACACACAGTTGATATTATGTGCCTTTGTAGATCAGGTTAACGTAAGATTAAACACCAAGTTTCAAGAAATTAACTGTAACCAATTCTTTTTTACAGGCTACTGAAGTGGTAAGGGGTGGCAGAAATTGAGAACATGGATAAAATTTCTCATCGAGCAGTCATTCACTACCTCTGCATCAAGGGCTTATCGTCGATGGAGATCCGTGATGATATGATAGAGACTCTAGGGGAGAGTGCTCCTTCTTACAGCACTGTGAAGAAATGGGCAGCTCAATTCAAACATGGAAAGGAGAGTCTGGAAGATGATCCCCATCCAGGAAGACCAAGAACAGTAACCACCGATGAAACTACCGGCAGAATCCATGACATAATAATGGAGGATCGACGACTAACTGAGCGGTACATTACTACTGAGTTGGGCATCTCCTAGGAACGTGTTCATGCCATTATGCCATTATTTACAATGATCTTCAAAGGTCTCTGATCGATGGGTCTCGAAACTTCTTGGATTTGATCACAAACGACAACGTCTCAACATGTCAAGAGACAATCTTGGCCATTTTTCTACAGACCCTGAAAAGTTTCTTCAGCAATTTGTGACTATGGATGAGACTTGGGTTCATCATTTTCAGTCAGAAACCAAAGAACAGTCAAAGCTGTGAAAGCATGGATCCCCACTCCAAAGAAAGCAAGAGTGGTTCTGTCTACAGGCAAAGTGATGGCTTCCATCTTTTTGGATTCAAAAAGTGTGCTATTGGTAGACTATCTTCAAAAGGGCAGAACAGTCACCGTGGCCTATTACGCTAATCCTGTGAAGCAACTGTGGGCCAAATTAAAGGAAAAGCGTTGAGGGAAATTGACGAGAGGAGTCATCTTTCATCAAGACAATGCTCCAATTCACAAGTCGGCGATGGCAATGGCTGCCATTCATGAATGCGGCTTCCAGCTTCTTGAACATCCTCTTTATTCCCCAGATTTGGCCTCTTCGGACTATTACCTGTTTACCAAACTAAAAAAAGGAGCTCAGTGGTCGCAAATTTGCTTCCGATGATGACGTCATTCATGCACTTTCTACTGGTACAAGATGCTGACTTATACAAAGAAGGGATCCGTATGCTCCAGGATCGCTGGACTAAGTGTATGAACTTGCACGGGGACCATGTTGAGAAAAAAACCCAAAAAGCTGACCACAAATAATCCGTTGTACCTTAGGCCGAGAACGTATCAATTAACCGTGGTAAGATCAGCTTTTCTCGTGTTATATAGTATCAGGTAACATTCTTTGTTCGTTTGTCGTTCAACAATTTTTAATCCCGGGGACGGTCTCTGCGCATATTATCACTCCCACGCCTCTTAAAACGGGAGAGAAATACCGGCCCACTCAAATGTTAGCTCTCATTTCTTCTTAGTTCAGAGCGATGTTGCCAAAACTTCTTAGTCACATAAACTGAAGCTTTGCAAGATTAATCTCCCTTGAAAGAGGCTCTCCATTACATTTCTGTTTTCACTCACAATTCTTTTTTTTTTTATTACACAGCTTTCATTTCTTTCTCCGTTCTTTTTTTTTTTAATTATTAAAATTTAATGTCTTCAGAACTCATCTTTAAAATGTAGAATTTTCATTCTTTCTTCTTTTTCTTCAGTCTCATTGGAACTGGGAGCTGGTGGTTTTGTTTTGTTTTGTTTTTGTTTTTTTCAGTCGATGAAAATGTTGAGACACAGCTTGTGCTGGATTGGGAGGGGGTTACGACGGCTAGTCCTTGGATGTAGCTAAGAAGCAGGAAGTATGTAAATACTTCTTTAGCAGACTCCGCCGTCATTGTGACTATGGCAACGCTTGCCCTATTGGTCGGGCCAGGCTAGTTATCAGATGTACCAACGGAGAGATGGACAGGGTCTTGGTCAGCTATGGTTAGCTAACTCAAACTCTAACGCTAGCATATTAGCTGTGGATCGCTGACTGTCAACTTGACAGCGTGATAATGCAAGAAATTGCCATAATGTTTCTTCAAAAAGAATATTCAAACGTCAGTCATCATCACTGCATCTCTAACAGGTCCAAAAGTGAGCCTTGGCAAATTGAAACGACAGTAGGCAGGTCAGATCCCAGTACTTCTGGAGTCGGCGTTGCTATCTAGGAAGAGTCTTGAAGTGCTACATCGACCCAGCACTACTACACGGAAGTGAATCAAAGTCACTAACAAAAGCCACGACGTCACGCATTCCCGCTTCTGATACCCACCAAGAACACAGGCTCAAGGCCTGCGATACTCTGAACCTCTTGTGGTCCTCTCGTGGATCTTGTGTGGTTCTTTCGGGGACCACGGGACCTATCAAGGACCACAGGAGTAAATTTAGGAGGATCACAGGGCGGTCTTGGTGATAGAAGCGAACGAAGAAGAAAAAGACTAACAAAAGCGACAACACGAGCATCAGTGGCAACTGAAATGTGGTTGCTACGGAAAATGAGAGAGCAGCTGACAGATAATGTTGGTTATGGTCACCATTCTATGATGGTAGGCAGATGATCTCAATGTAGGGACAATGGCTACGATCACTGACTAGTACAGTCACTGCCCGGAAGGAAAGCAATGGTAAACTATCTTCTGGAAACATACCAAGAAACCCAAGCAGCAATCATGGAAAGTCAATTAGGCACATTAAACGTCATGATAATTTAGAGAAGACCGTATTGGAAGGATACATAATGGGAAAAAGAAAAAGAGGAAGACCAAGACGAAGATGGCTGCAAGACATCGTTGACGATCTGGAAATGGATGCAACAGCAGCAGGCCATCTTGCTCACAACCGAGAGGCCTACAGGAGTGCTGTTTGGGAGGCAAAGTTCCGCAAGGGACATGCAAATGAATGAATGAATGAACGGAGAATGTTAAGAATATCTTGGACAGTCAAAATAACAAATAAAGAATGCCTAAGGAAAACCAGTGAGAAATGAACCTTTAAAAACACCCTACAGGGGATATAGTCTAGGTTCATCGGTCATATAATGAGAAGAGGAATGGAAAATACCGTGACAACAGGGAATATTGGAGGCAAAAAAGGGAGAGGTAGACCAAGAGAGAAAATCTTTGGCATGGAAGAAGCACAACAGCAGAACTGATGGATAACATGAAAGATCGAAACTATGGAGAGACATGGTCGCCTACTCCTCCGAGCATGGCACATGATGATGATAATGAAAAGGAAATTCGTTGGGCATGTCTTGGAAAAACATAAGTTATAGAAAATGATAATCACTGGTCGTAGCGTATGAAGAGAGAAGTTATAGAACTGGACAATTACTGGTCGTAGCATATGAAGAGAGAAGCTATAGAACTGGACAATTACTGGTCGTAGCATATGAAGACAGAGGTTATAGAAATGGACAATTACTGGTCGTAGCATATGAAGAGAGAAGCTATAGAACTGGACAATTACTGGTCGTAGCATATGAAGAGAGAAGCTATAGAACTGGACAATTACTGGTCGTAGCATATGAAGAGAGAAGCTATAGAACTGGACAATTACTGGTCGTAGCATATGAAGACAGAAGTTATAGAAATGGACAATTACTGGTCGTAGCATATGAAGACAGAAGTTATAGAACATGATAATCACTGGTCGTAGAATATGAAGACAGAAGTCATAGAACATAATAATCACTGGTCGTAGAATATGAAGACAGAAGTCATAGAACATGATAATCACTGATCGTAGAATACGAAGACAGAAGTTATAGAACATGATAATCACTGGTCGTAGTATATGAAGACAGAAGTTATAGAAATGGACAATTACTGATCGTAGAATATGAAGACAGAAGTCATAGAACATGATAATCACTGATCGTAGAATACGAAGACAGAAGTTATAGAACATGATAATCACTGGTCGTAGTATATGAAGACAGAAGTTATAGAACATGATAATCACTGGTCGTAGTATATGAAGACAGAAGTTATAGAACATGATAATCACTAGTCGTAGAATATGAAGACAGAAGTTATAGAACATGATAATCACTGGTCGTAGTATATGAAGACAGAAGTTATAGAACATGATAATCACTGGTCGTAGTATATGAAGACAGAAGTTATAGAACATGATAATCACTGGTCGTAGTATATGAAGACAGAAGTTATAGAACTGGACAGTCACTGGTCGTAGTATATGAAGACAGAAGTTATAGAACTGGACAGTCACTGGTCGTAGTATATGAAGACAGAAGTTATAGAACATGATAATCACTAGTCGTAGTATATGAAGACAGAAGTTATAGAACATGATAATCACTGGTCGTAGTATATGAAGACAGAAGTTATAGAACATGATAATCACTAGTCGTAGAATATGAAGACAGAAGTTATAGAACATGATAATCACTAGTCGTAGAATATGAAGACAGAAGTTATAGAACATGATAATCACTAGTCGTAGAATATGAAGACAGAAGTTATAGAACATGATAATCACTGGTCGTAGTATATGAAGACAGAAGTTATAGAACATGATAATCACTGGTCGTAGTATATGAAGACAGAAGTTATAGAACATGATAATCACTGGTCGTAGTATATGAAGACAGAAGTTATAGAACATGATAATCACTAGTCGTAGAATATGAAGACAGAAGTTATAGAACATGATAATCACTGGTCGTAGTATATGAAGACAGAAGTTATAGAACATGATAATCACTGGTCGTAGTATATGAAGACAGAAGTTATAGAACATGATAATCACTGGTCGTAGTATATGAAGACAGAAGTTATAGAACTGGACAGTCACTGGTCGTAGTATATGAAGACAGAAGTTATAGAACTGGACAGTCACTGGTCGTAGTATGAAGACAGAAGTTATAGAACTGGACAGTCACTGGTCGTAGTATATGAAGACAGAAGTTATAGAACTGGACAGTCACTGGTCGTAGTATATGAAGACAGAAGTTATAGAACTGGACAGTCACTGGTCGTAGTATATGAAGACAGAAGTTATAGAACTGGACAGTCACTGGTCGTAGTATATGAAGACAGAAGTTATAGAACTGGACAGTCACTGACTTATTACGGGAATTCAGAGAACATGATCGGGAGCCGCGCTAGCACAGTGGATTAGACACTCGCTTGCCGACCAGGTGACCCGGTTTCGACTTCCCCCCAACCAAATTGGCGGTCAAACCACGGCTCGCTAAAAAAGAAAAAAACTCCCGGGGTTCACTCAGCCTCAAGAAAAACTGGGCATCAGGGTTAACGCTCTGGGAAGGAAGAAGAATGACTCCGCTAGCTACGGAGTCCGGGTTGATGGTGACACTAGTCAACAGTTTCTGGTCAACTAGGCAGCAGAGCCGTGTGCAAAGACGCTGGTTCACAGCTCATAGCTTTTTTTTTGTTAGAAAACTTGATAACCATTGGACGTATCATAGGAAGACAAGTTGACAATCACAAGGCATGTTACGAGAAGACAGAGGTCATAAGACATGAAAGCCATTGGAAAGTTCTATGAAATAAAGAAGGAAATGGATGAACAGAGAGAAACATCTGGTGGTGTAGGAAAGGGGAGCAACCATGCTGATTATAAACAGCAGAGAACGCACAGAGAAGTAGAATATTGCAAGCCACATAGTGACTGTACATATCAGAACGTCGTTGATGATCTGCAGATGGATGCATCAGCAGCAGGCCGTCTTGCTCACAACCGAAAGGCCTACATGAGTGCTCTTAGGGAGGCAAAGTTCCGCAAGGGACATGCAAATGAATGATGAATGAGTAATTTAAATTTGTGAAGGTTGAGACCCCCAAGGTATGTGGTCATGTATTTATGAGTGACTCAATCTTTACCCATAAAGAATATTGTTTTTTGTCCATGTCTGTATTCCTTACCGTCATTAGTGCCTCTCTTTTTTTTCTAAATGGCCTGTTTATATAGACTTATTTCTGTGCCTTCACGTCTTCAGAGTTCTGGACTTTTCCGCTGTAATAAATCTCAAAACAAGGACATTTCCCCTGTCTGCTGGACATCATTTGTCCATGAGGACCTTATCTGTCACATTAACTTTCTCAAGTGATGGACTGACCTACCATTCCTCTCCCCCTTCCTTTCTCTCCCCGCCCATAAGCTCCCATCTTTCTTGGAGCAATTAGATGTTTGTCTGTGAAGATTTAAGATCGCGAACGCTCATCTGAAATAGATGTGGATGGCGTGTCTCTTGTTTAGGGTCATATCCATTCATCCTTTTTTTTATTGTTCACTCTCTTATCGGTCTCTGATGGCGTTGAGTGGTCATGAAAGAATCGACGTATATACTCCGATGAGTATACAACAAACTAAACGTAACAACTAATGTAAAGCTACAGCAGAAAGTATTTATATACAGTATAAGATATTTTAGTCAAGAACTTTACTTAAAGTAACCAGACTACAATGTGATGATGTGAACTCGTCTTTATTTTAAAAAAAGGAGGGGGGCGGGGGAGACAGAGAAAAATAAAAGAAGGAACTGAGTGTAAACAGCATCAGCGTCCCCGCAGCATCAGCGTCCCATCGGCATCAGCGTCCCCCCCAGCATCAGCGTCCCTTCCCCCAAGGTCTGCAACCACTCTCGGTGCATGCTCTTAATGAGATATCATTTCTTCTTCTTCTTCTTCTTCGTAGCTCGCCCTGACATGGACGCCAGTATGTGTATCTCTCTTACTCTCTCTCACACTCTCTCTCTCTTACTCTCTCTCTCTCTCTCACACACAGATGCTGCAGTTCGCCTCAGTTGTCAGCACGGCCGTGGAGCTTCACCTGCAGATGACAGGAATCTGGCCAAATCCTGAGTCCTGTGTCCTGTGTCCTGAGTTCTGTGTCCTGAGTCCTGTGTCCTGAGTCCTGAGTCCTGTGTCCTGAGTCCTGAGTCCTGTGTCCTGAGTGCTGTGTCCTGAGTCCTGAGTCCTGTGTCCTGTGTCCTGAGTCCTGTGTCCTGTGTCCTGAGTCCTGTGTCCTATGAAGACAGAAGTTATAGAACTGGACAGTCACTGGTCGTAGTATATGAAGACAGAAGTTATAGAACTGGACAGTCACTGACTTATTACGGGAATTCAGAGAACATGATCGGGAGCCGCGCTAGCACAGTGGATTAGACACTCGCTTGCCGACCAGGTGACCCGGTTTCGACTTCCCCCCAACCAAATTGGCGGTCAAACCACGGCTCGCTAAAAAAGAAAAAAACTCCCGGGGTTCACTCAGCCTCAAGAAAAACTGGGCATCAGGGTTAACGCTCTGGGAAGGAAGAAGAATGACTCCGCTAGCTACGGAGTCCGGGTTGATGGTGACACTAGTCAACAGTTTCTGGTCAACTAGGCAGCAGAGCCGTGTGCAAAGACGCTGGTTCACAGCTCATAGCTTTTTTTTTGTTAGAAAACTTGATAACCATTGGACGTATCATAGGAAGACAAGTTGACAATCACAAGGCATGTTACGAGAAGACAGAGGTCATAAGACATGAAAGCCATTGGAAAGTTCTATGAAATAAAGAAGGAAATGGATGAACAGAGAGAAACATCTGGTGGTGTAGGAAAGGGGAGCAACCATGCTGATTATAAACAGCAGAGAACGCACAGAGAAGTAGAATATTGCAAGCCACATAGTGACTGTACATATCAGAACGTCGTTGATGATCTGCAGATGGATGCATCAGCAGCAGGCCGTCTTGCTCACAACCGAAAGGCCTACATGAGTGCTCTTAGGGAGGCAAAGTTCCGCAAGGGACATGCAAATGAATGATGAATGAGTAATTTAAATTTGTGAAGGTTGAGACCCCCAAGGTATGTGGTCATGTATTTATGAGTGACTCAATCTTTACCCATAAAGAATATTGTTTTTTGTCCATGTCTGTATTCCTTACCGTCATTAGTGCCTCTCTTTTTTTTCTAAATGGCCTGTTTATATAGACTTATTTCTGTGCCTTCACGTCTTCAGAGTTCTGGACTTTTCCGCTGTAATAAATCTCAAAACAAGGACATTTCCCCTGTCTGCTGGACATCATTTGTCCATGAGGACCTTATCTGTCACATTAACTTTCTCAAGTGATGGACTGACCTACCATTCCTCTCCCCCTTCCTTTCTCTCCCCGCCCATAAGCTCCCATCTTTCTTGGAGCAATTAGATGTTTGTCTGTGAAGATTTAAGATCGCGAACGCTCATCTGAAATAGATGTGGATGGCGTGTCTCTTGTTTAGGGTCATATCCATTCATCCTTTTTTTTATTGTTCACTCTCTTATCGGTCTCTGATGGCGTTGAGTGGTCATGAAAGAATCGACGTATATACTCCGATGAGTATACAACAAACTAAACGTAACAACTAATGTAAAGCTACAGCAGAAAGTATTTATATACAGTATAAGATATTTTAGTCAAGAACTTTACTTAAAGTAACCAGACTACAATGTGATGATGTGAACTCGTCTTTATTTTAAAAAAAGGAGGGGGGCGGGGGAGACAGAGAAAAATAAAAGAAGGAACTGAGTGTAAACAGCATCAGCGTCCCCGCAGCATCAGCGTCCCATCGGCATCAGCGTCCCCCCCAGCATCAGCGTCCCTTCCCCCAAGGTCTGCAACCACTCTCGGTGCATGCTCTTAATGAGATATCATTTCTTCTTCTTCTTCTTCTTCGTAGCTCGCCCTGACATGGACGCCAGTATGTGTATCTCTCTTACTCTCTCTCACACTCTCTCTCTCTTACTCTCTCTCTCTCTCTCACACACAGATGCTGCAGTTCGCCTCAGTTGTCAGCACGGCCGTGGAGCTTCACCTGCAGATGACAGGAATCTGGCCAAATCCTGAGTCCTGTGTCCTGTGTCCTGAGTTCTGTGTCCTGAGTCCTGTGTCCTGAGTCCTGAGTCCTGTGTCCTGAGTCCTGAGTCCTGTGTCCTGAGTGCTGTGTCCTGAGTCCTGAGTCCTGTGTCCTGTGTCATGAGTCCTGTGTCCTGTGTCCTGAGTCCTGTGTCCTGAGTCCTGAGTCCTGTGTCCAGTGTCCTGAGTCCTGAGCCTGTGTCCTGTGTCCTGAGTCATGTGTCCTGAGTCATGTGTCCTCTGTCCTGAGTCCTGTGTCCTGTGTCCTGAGTCCTGTGTCCTGTGTCCTGAGTCTTATGTCCTGTGTCCTGAGTCCTGTGTCCTGAGTCCTGAGTCCTGTGTCCTGTGTCCTGAGTCCTGAGTCCTATGTCCTGAGTCCTGTGTCTGTGTCCTGAGTCCTGTGTCCTGAGTCCTGTGTCATGAGTCTTGTGTCCTGTGTCCTGAGTCCTGAGTCCTGAGTCCTATGTCCTGAGTCCTGTGTCTGTGTCCTGAGTCCTGTGTCCTGAGTCCTGTGTCATGAGTCTTGTGTCCTGTGTCCTGAGTCCTGTGTCCTGTGTCCTGAGTCCTGAGTCCTATGTCCTGAGTCCTGTGTCTGTGTCCTGAGTCCTGTGTCCTGAGTCCTGTGTCATGAGTCTTGTGTCCTGTGTCCTGAGTCCTGTGTCCTGTGTCCTGAGTCCTGTGTCCTGTGTCAGCGTGGGTTGTGTAGTGTTGCCATTTCTGGACGACCTGCAGGCACGTAGGTTTGTTGGGCCAACTCACAGCCTGTGGTATAGATAGTTTCTCAGCCTGTGGTATAGATGGTGTCTCAACTTGTGGTATAGATGGTGTCTCAGCCTGTTGTATAGATAGTTTCTCAGCCTGTGATATAGATGGTGTCTCAACTTGTGGTATAGATGGTGTCTCAGCCTGTGGTATAGATGGTGTCTCAACTTGTGGTATAGATGGTGTCTCAGCCTGTGATATAGATGATGTCAGCCTGTAGTATAAAATGTGTCTCAGCCTGTGGTATAGATGCTGTCTTAGCCTGTGGTATAGTTGGTGTCTCAGCCTGTAGTATAAAATGTGTCTCAGCCTGTAGTATAAAATGTGTCTCAGCCTGTCGTATAGATGATGTCTCAACTTGTGGTATAGATGGTGTCTCAACTTGTAGTATAGATGGTGTCTCAACTTGTGGTATAGATGATGTCTCAACTTCTGGTATAGATGGTGTCTCAACTTCTGGTATACATGGTGTCTCAGCCTGTAGTATAGATGGTGTCTCAGGCTGTGGTATAGATGGTGTCTCAGCCTGTCATATAGATGGTGTCTCAGGCTGTGATATAGATTGTGTCTCGACTTGTAGTATAGACGGTGTCTCAGGCTGTGATATAGATGATGTCTCAACTTGTAGTATAGATGGTGTCTCAGCCTTTCGTATAGATGGTGTCTCAGCCTTTCGTATAGATGGTGTCTCAACTTGTGGTATATATGATGTCTCAGCCTGTGGTATAGATGGTGCCTCAGCCTGTGATATAGATGATGTCAGCCTGTAGTATAAAATGTGTCTCAGCCTGTCGTATAGATGATGTCTCAGTCAGTGGTATAGATAGTTTCTCAGCCTGTGATATAGATGATGTCTCAGCCTGTGGTATAGATGGTGCCTCAGCCTGTGATATAGATGGTGTCTCAGCCTGTCATATAGATGGTGTCTCAGCCTGTGGTATAGATGGTGCCTCAGCCTGTGATATAGATGATGTCTCAGCCTGTCATATAGATGGTGTCTCAGCCTGTGGTATAGATGGTGCCTCAGCCTGTGATATAGATGATGTCTCAACTTGTAGTATAGACGGTGTCTCAGGCTGTGATATAGATGGTGTCTCAACTTGTAGTATAGACGGTGTCTCAGGCTGTGATATAGATGATGTCTCAGTCAGTGGTATAGATAGCGTCTCAACTTGTAGCATAGATGGTGTCTCAACTTCTGGTATACATGGTGTCTCAACTTGTAGCATAGATGGTGTCTCAGCCTGTAGTATAGATGGTGTCTCAGGCTGTGGTATAGATAGTGTCTCAACTTGTAGTATAGATGGTGTCTCAGGCTGTGGTATAGATGGTGTCTCAACTTTTAGTATAGATGGTGTCTCAGGCTGTGGTATAGATGGTGTCTCAACTTATAGTATAGATGGTGTCTCAACTTGTAGTATAGATGGTGTCTCAACTTGTGATATAAATGGTGTCTCAACTTGTAGTATAGATGGTGTCTCAGGCTGTGGTATAGATGGTGTCTCAGCCTGTGTTATAGATGGTGTCTCAACTTGTGGTATAGATGGTGTCTCAACTTGTAGTATAGATGGTGTCTCAGGCTGTGGTATAGATGGTGTCTCAGGCTGTGGTATAGATGGTGTCTCAACTTGTGGTATAGATGGTGTCTCAGCCTGTCGTATAGATGGTGTCTCAGCCTTTCGTATAGATGGTGTCTCAGCCTGTGGTATAGATGGTGTCTCAGCCTGTGGTATAGATGGTGTCTCAGCCTGTCATATAGATGGTGTCTCAGGCTGTGGTATAGATGGTGTCTCAGCCTGTGGTATAGATGGTGTTTCAACTTGTGGTATAGATGGTGTCTCAGCCTGTCGTATAGATGATGTCTCAACTTGTGGTATAGATGGTGCCTCAGCCTGTGATATAGATGATGTCTCAACTTGTGGTATAGATGATGTCTCAGCCTGTCGTATAGATGGTGTCTCAACTTGTGGTATAGATGGTGTCTCAGCCTGTGGTATAGATGGTGTCTCAACTTGTGGTATAGATGGTGCCTCAGCCTGTGATATAGATGATGTCAGCCTGTAGTATAAAATGTGTCTCAGCCTGTGGTATAGATGCTGTCTTAGCCTGTGGTATAGTTGGTGTCTCAGCCTACAATGTCCTGTTCTCAGTCGGAAGATTATAACTTGGTCGCTTCTTGAGTGTATCACAAACAATCATGGTCGGGTAAAGAAAACCTTCTGGACAGTGACCAGAGTTTATTTAAGGCAGAATTCGCTAAAAAAAAGTTAACATACGGTGAGTTAACGTTTGCGTATCGCTTGAAACGCATGAATAAGCATAACAGTTAGTGCACGTTCCTTTCACAGCTCGGTCGGTGGCTCAAGTCCAGCCGTAGGAACCTCAGTCTTCAGCTGAAGAACAGCCGTAGGAGCCTCAGTCCCCAGCTGAAGAACAGCCGTAGGAGCCTCAGTCCTCAGCTCAAGAACAGCCGTAGGAGCCTCAGTCCTCAGCTCAAGAACAGCCGTAGGAGCCTCAGTCCTCAGCTGAAGAACTGAGTACCTGACTCCTGGATCAGAGGAAAGAAAGACGCCCAGAAGTGATACCGACATCCTCACTCCGTCGTGAAGCCACCAGGTCAAGGAAAATGTGGGCATCAAAACCATATCTCCGAAGTGTAGCTGTCAGGTCAAAAAATATTTGGGCACCAAATCTATATCTCCAAACTGTAGCTGTCATGTCAAGAAATATTTCGGCACCAAATCTATATCTCCAAATTGTAGCTGTTAGGTCAAGAAATATTTGGGCACTAAATCTATATATCCGAAGTGTAGTTGTCACGTCAAGAAATATTTGGGCACCAAATCCACATCTCCAAAGTGTAGCGGTCAGGTCAAGAAAAATGTGGGCACCAAAAACATATTTCCTAAGTGTAGCCGTCAGGTCAAGAAAAATGTAAGCACCAAACTATATTATCGAAGGGTAGCCGTCAGGTCAAGAAAAATGTGGGCACTAAAACCATATTTCCGAAGTGTAGCTGTCAGGTCAAGAAAAATATAGGGACCAAATCCATATTCCGAAGTGTAGCTGTCAAAGGCATTTGATTGTGTACAACACCAGAAACTTTGGGAAATAATGGAAAAAATGGGATTTCCAACACATTTGATACAATTAACATCACTGCTGTATCTAGATCAACAAGCAGCAGTAAGAATAAATGGTGAAACAACAACTTGGTTTGACATAAAACAAGGGGTCCGTCAGGGGTGTATATTGTCACACTACTTATTTAACTTGTATACTGAAAATATAATGAGGAATGTTAGAGAAGATGTAGACAAAGAATATTACGATGCCATAACAATTGGAGGTTATGAAATACCAGAGATTAGATATGCTGATGACACAGTGTTACTATCCACAACACAAAAAGGAATGGAAAAACTAATTATGTCAGTCCGTAAGAACAGCGAAGAGCAGAACCTCTATCTTAATGCGAAGAAAACTAAATTGATGACAACTGACAAAACAAGCAAAGCAGCTGAAATATATATCAATGAGGAAAAATTGGAAGAAGTGGAGAGTTTTGAATATCTTGGATCACTGCTAACTAATAATGGAGATACAATGAGGGAAATTAAAAGGAGGACATCTTTTGCTCTTCAGAAAGTAAAACAAATAAAGAATCTGTGGAGAGGAGCAGACAGAACTACAAAAATAAGATTTTTAAGGTCATGCATCTTTCCCATTGCAACATATGCCTGTGAGACCTGGACACTTAACAAAACAGCTGAGAAACACATAAATGCCTTTGAATGTAAATGCTACAGAAGAGTTCTCCAAATATCGTGGACACAAAAAAGAACAAATATATCCATACTACATGAACTTAATATTGAAAAAAGCTGGCTAGTAAAGAGGATTAAAGAGAGAAAACTTAAATATTTTGGACACATTAAACGTCATGATAATTTAGAGAAGACCATATTGGAAGGATACATAATGGGAAAAAGAAAAAGAGGAAGACCAAAACGAAGATGGCTGCAAGACATCGTTGACGATCTGCAAATGGACGCAGCAGCAGCAGGCCATCTTGCTCACAACCGAGAGGCCTACAGGAGTGCTGTTAGGGAGGCAAAGTTCTGCAAGGGACATGCAAATGAATGAATGAGCTGTCAGGTCAAGAAAAATGTGGGCATCTAAACTATATCTCCGGAGAGTAACTGTCAAGTCAAGAAAACCGTGTTCACCGAAACCAAGTCTCCGAAGTGTCTCCAAGGCATACCATGGTTCGGTTCTTCTAGCCACCTGAAAACTTCTCCTTTACCACTGGTAATACAACAACCACAGTTTGGGAAGCACTGTTGTATTATAGTAAATGTTCCCTTTTTTTATCTTATTATTTATTACCCTGTGGTGGCACTCCTCCCTTCCTCTTTCTTTGTTCGCTTCAGACGAAAACCAAAAAAAAATGGCTTTACCCGCTCTTACAATAATTGAGCTTATTTCGCTGGAGCGTATTATCTGTGATGGGGTTATTGTTCCTTGAGGAAAACTTGGGCCTAAAAGTGTAGTTATTAAACCTTTCTTTCAGTTTTTTTAAGTAAAACTGTAACATACAAGCCTCAATTAAGTACAGAAAATCAATAACGCATTCTGTAACATCATTAAATATAAAACGGGTCATGACCAAAAACGACAGGAAATACGTTGTCCAGTTGAAAGGTATAATAATTAACTTGTAAAAAAAAACCATTCACGAATATATGTCAGGAAAACACATAATCATGATAAAATTACATTGTATCTTAAAAACGTGACAAAGGAAAGTATGACGCCAGAAACAAAGAGGAAAATGTGGATGGATGAATACAGTTTCCCGTATAATGAGACAATTCCATATTTTCGAGGAAACAACATCGCAGTTACAGCGCGATCACGCTCTGTTGTAAAGAAACGTGCAAAAAAGTTACCAAGAGACAAACAAAAAAACATAAAAGGGTGGAGCTACATAAAAAAATAATGTATGTCTTGTGGAGAAAGATTATCAGTGGAAATGGCGAGAAGCTTCGTAGAATTTAATGTGCTTTGTTAGAGTAATGCGAGTTAGCGAGGGATAAACACGTCAAATTTGCAAAAACAGGTAAAATAAAAGGGCAAGAGGTAGATAAAAAATAAAGACAAATGATGGTCAAATAGCAGCTTGTATGTCTCAAACATTAGGAGACACGGCAAAGGCACAAAGATCCACTGTGGCTAAACATGATGATGATAATGATGGTGGTGGTGGTGGTGGTGGTGGTGACATTTTAATAATGGAAGCTTGCATTCCAGCATGAAACCGTATTTCATTAATACATTAGGCTAGCACTCAAGCTTTGCTATAAATAGGCTAGCACACAAGCTTTGCTACAAATAGACTAGCACACAAGCTTTGCTATAAATAGGCTAGCACACACGCTTTGCTACAAATAGACTAGCACACAAGCCATGCTATAAATAGGCTAGCACACCAGCTTTGCTACAAATAGACTAGCACACACGTTTTGCTATAAATAGGCAAGCACACAAGCTTTGCTACAAATAGACTAGCACACAAGCTTTGCTATAAATAGGCTAGCACACAAGCTTTGATATAAATAGGCTAGCACACAAGTTTTGCTACAAATAGACTAGCACACAAGCTTTGTTACAAATAGACTAGCACACAATATCAAATACACGAAAGAAGAGACAATTCCAAGAGAATGATGATTAGCTATAATAAGAAGTGGCCATGATAAGCTGTCATATGAAGCGCCCAAGATAAGCTGTCACACTAAGCTCCCATGATAAGCTGGCACGCTAAGCTCCCAAGATAAGCTGTCACACGAAGAGCCCGCGATAGCGCGAAAAGATGCCAGTCTCACATTTAAGGAAACCAGAAACAAACACAACAACATCCAACACCTTACACCTATAAATGTAGAAAAATATAAATTACTCCCAACAGGCTATCTCACCATCATATACCCGTCATCAAAGATCTAAAGATGGAAGTCTGGCTTTCCAATACAAGGAAACTCGAGGAGGAAATGGCTAGCAGGAGCACCGAATCTGAACATAAGATAAGAGTCATCATAGCTTCGCGAACATGTGAAGGACTTTTCTGCCCTCCTAACGACCACGTGGAGACAAAGAGGCCGTAAAGACGTAATATATACCTTCCTTTTCTTTCTTTCTTCATCTCCGTCATTTTGTGTAACCGATCTGTGCGTTGTATCCTGTTTTCATACCAACCTCCCTTTGACGTTTTGGGCCGAATCTACAGCGGGGGGGGGGGGGGGGGATGCGGCTTCTTTGACTAAAGGCAATGAGTTCTTTTAATGCTGCCGTTGCCTAAAAGCCGAGTAAGTTGTAGAAATGGTTGCGAACATTGTTTTCAGTAAAGCAGAATCCACATTGAAGAATATCCTCCTACACGATGGACCAAGCTGGATTACACTGCATACAAAACTTTGTTATTTTAGTTTTGTTATTATAATCTTATCGTATTTGTTATGTTGATAGAGTATTTGTAATATATGACGCAGATTGTCTGGAATAGAGAGAAAGTTGTATGATAAACGGCAGAATGCCTGGAATAGAGAGAAAGTTGTATTATAAACAGCAGAATGCCTGGAATAGAGAGAAAGTTATATGATAAACGGCAGAATGTCTGGAATAGAGAGAAAGTTGTATGATAAACGGCAGAATGTCTGGAATAGAGAGAAAGTTGTATGATAAACGGCAGAATGTCTGAGGGGCCTGGGTGCACAATTCTTCAGCCTTTGCAAATAAAGTTCAGTCGGTCGGCCAGTCATTCACTCGTTCAATCATTCAATCGTTCAGTCATTGGCTGAAAGGGAAGTCACCATGCTCCAAGAACGTGACACTTTCACCCGAGTCATAACTGGTGAAGAGGAGAAGAGAGAAACCCAGCCTCGACCTGATTAAGTCTTTCAAAATACCGTCGACATGTGGCATCTATTTCTTTAATTTATAAGCAAGAAAGTAGTGAAAACCTTACCGTGTTTCAAATTTATTGTATCACACTCTTTGTCCTGCTCATTTATTGTGAACTCCGTATGTCCAGGAGTACTCATCTCTTCTCGCGAGACATAACAGAGAAAGTCCAAGAAGTCAATCATTAGGAAGCCAATGGTGCTGTTGCCGTAACAACAAGGGGCCTCATAACGGAAACCATGGCTGTGACAAAAGCTCTCAGCGAGGTAAGGACACGTGATTACGCTCAAGTGCACATCCTGAGTGATTCGCTGAACATGCTAAGGAAAGTTCAAGCAGGATGTCTAAGGCATGAGTGACGTGAATCTCTCCTGCAGACGTCATAGATTCATCGACTAGCCTTCCTCTGTGTACCAGGCCACGCAGGCGTCAGGAGAAATGAAAGAGCAGATCAGTTTTGGGTGTTGTTTCAGATAAAAACCTATTGGAAGGCCATGCGATGGATCGAACTGAAGACAAACGGCACATAAACAGCCTAAACACAATCATGATGACAATATAAACAACATAGACACAACCATGATGACATATAAACAGCCTAAACACAACACCAAGGCACGACAGGATTACCTTTACCTTTACCTTTTAAACACAACCATGATGACATATAAACGGCCTAAACACAATCATGCTAACATTTTAAACAGCATAAACACAATCACGACGACATATAAACAGCCTAGACGCAATCAAAACGACATATAAACAGCATAAACACAATCACGAGGACATATAAACAGCCTAAACATAATAATGACAGCATATAAACAGGCAAAGCACACTTGCTTAAAAAAAATAAACTTTTGCATGATCTACTTACATGTAAACACATTCGAGAAAGATATTACTAAAAACAGGCATATAATCTTGACGATAACGATAGAGAAATTTTTTTTAAATAGGGCATGTTTACCAGCTCAGGGCATTATTATTAAAATCAGTGTTTATTAATACACGTCCACACTAGATGTCGTCGTCGTCAAATCTTTCCTTCCAAACTCAGCTTTCTCGCACATCTTCGTATCCCATGATTCCCTCTCCTCTTAAAAGAAAATCGGCTTCTCCAGTTCCAGGGAATTACTGACAGACTAACTGACGCGTCCTCGCTGTCCTAATTCGATGTTGCTAGAATTTTGTACAGAGATAAAGTTCCTGATCACGACATTAAAGGAGAGATCTAGGAGAAACGTGCGATTGAAGGTTGATCTTATCACGTCTTTTCCTCGTATTTCGCGTAAATTTAACCAACTTTTTAGACATCAAAACACATGATTCACAGTCAGGAAACAAAATTGTTTTCCAATTTAGATTCTGCGGAGAATATTTCAAAGTCTGGCAAGATGTCATGCTGTGCTTCTGATGTAAAATCACCACCTTGGTGTTTTTGCACGATCTTCTTTTTTTTTTCTTATCCATACATTCGTGTTACATAGATCTGGCTATAATCTATGTACATGTGTTACACTGATCTGTCTATATTCCATATACTCTTGCTACACAGATCTGGCTATAGTATATGTACATGTGCTACATTGATTGGGCTATATTCCATATACTCGGACAACACTGATAGGACTTATTTCATACATTTATTCCCACCAATCTATCTATCTATCTATCTATCTATCTATCGATCTATCTATCTATCTATCTATCTATCTATCTATCTATCTATCTATCTATCTATCTATCTATCTATCTATCTATCTATCTATCTATTATCTCTTCCTGTATCGACGATAACTGTGTTAAAGAAAAGACCGATGATGAACGTCGCTAGTTAAGAGTTTATATGACCTATGTACAAAGCTCTAATGACCTATGAACAAAGCTCTACCGACCTATGAATAAAGCTCTACCGACCTATGAACAAAGCTCTACCGACCTATGAACAAAGCTCTACCGACCTATGAACAAAGCTCTACCGACCTATGA
Organism: Achatina immaculata; assembly: GCA_009760885.1. Taxonomy (NCBI): domain Eukaryota; kingdom Metazoa; phylum Mollusca; class Gastropoda; order Stylommatophora; family Achatinidae; genus Lissachatina; species Lissachatina immaculata. The sequence continues at coordinate 26,848,427 of CM019713.1, read as the reverse complement.
ATAAAGCTCTACCGACCTATGAACAAAGCTCTACCGACCTATGAACAAAGCTCTACCAACTTCCCCTTGTTTGATACTGCCTTTCTTATCAACTTCTCTCTGTTCTGATCCCCATTCTAGAGTTTCATTTGCTAAATGTTCTTGTAAATAAAACTGTCTTAGTTGTGTCTTTCCTCTTATTTGCTTTTATTCGATTGGCGGTTTTAAAAATCTGTCACTTTCTTAATTTTGTTTCTTGATTTACGTTAGGAATTCTAAGCCTTATTCATGTAACATAGATGACAGTTAAAACAGTGTTTCCCGAACTTTTTCTGAATCATGCCCCGACTCAACGCCTCGAAGATTTTGACCCCACCCCCCCCCCTTTCCTTTTTTTCTCCCCCCACCCCCACCCCCCCAAGAGCATAATAGTCAACCAAGTTCTGAGAAAGTATAATAAAAATATATTCGAATTGTCCCCTGTGGGGCGTACGCCCCACGTTGGGAAACACTGACGTAAAATTAGAAAGTAGGAGGGTGGAATGGGGTGAGATAGACGAGGAGGAAGGGGTGGGGGTGGAGTGCCGGGAAGAAATTATTAAACTAATTTTCAGTGGCTTTCTTCCATATCTAGTGCAAAAAACTTTGACATGTACAAAATTCATTCATTCAAGTGCCGTGCCGCGGGGCGTAGGCGATCATTTCTCTCCTACAATTCCCTGTCTTTAGACTTGATTATGAGATCCGCCGGTGGCTTTCTTCCTAGCCACACTGGCAGCCCATCCAGTAACTTCTCTCTCTCTCTCTCTCTCTCTCTCTCTCTCTCTCTGACCTCTCTCTCTCTCTCTCTCTCTGACTTTTCTCTCTCTCTCTCTGACTTTTCTCTCTCTCTCTCTCTCTCTGACTTTTCTCTCTCTCTCTCTCTCTGCCTTCCTCTGTCTCTTCTTCCTTCAATTTTTCCACTTGCTACATGTATAAAATGACTGACGTTTATCTTTGTTCCCCCTTCCCAAAAAAAAAAAAAACAGGCTGGTACACCCTGTTTTCTAATGTTAGAAGAAAATTTTAGTTTCAAGTTAAGTTTATAGTTTATTTGAAACGAGAAACGGAGAAAATATTAACCTCAACTGCCCAGTCGGATTCTTTCGCTGGGAATAAACCCAAAGGGCTGACCAAACGCTGTAAATGTTGTGTACCATATATTTTTCTTCTGTGTTTCTCTTATTGCACATCTTTGTGTATATTCTTCTTATTTAGCACAACTTTGTTTTCCCTTCTCATACTTGCCACCTTTCTTCTATTCTTCTTTGTCACGGAATGTTCATCTTCCGCGATATTACAGTCACCTAACCATTTACGTTGCCGCTCTGCTGTCTGTTCTGAATGACACGTCTAATCTTTTCAGTAATGTCTATCAGGGACAGAACGAACATCAAATAAAGAGATATTGATGGGAACATGTCTCGCAGAAAACTGGCTCGTTAACACCATAGCAGTTAGAAAGCTGAGATACTTCGGTCACATCAAGCGACACAACAGCTTAGAGAGGTTGATAGTAGAAGACATAGTGGCCGGCCACATCAAGCGACACAACAGCTTGGAGAGGTTGATAGTAGAAGGCATAGTGGCCGGCCACATCAAGCGACACAACAGATTAGAGAGGTTGATAGTAGAAGACATAGTGGCCGGCCACATCAAGCGACACAACAGCTTGGAGAGGTTGATAGTAGAAGGCATAGTGGCCGGCCACATCAAGCGACACAACAGCTTGGAGAGGTTGATAGTAGAAGGCATAGTGGCCGGCCACATCAAGCGACACAACAGCTTGGAGAGGTTGATAGTAGAAGGCATAGTGGCCGGCCACATCAAGCGACACAACAGCTTGGAGAGGTTGATAGTAGAAGGCATAGTGGCCGGCCACATCAAGCGACACAACAGCTTGGAGAGGTTAATAGTAGAAGGCATAGTGGCCGGCCACATCAAGCGACACAACAGCTTGGAGAGGTTGATAGTAGAAGGCATAGTGGCCGGCAGAAGAAGAAAGGGACGACATCGCTGCAGGTGGACTCACGGACACTCTGAATATGTCAATGGGAGACCACGGTCAACTTGCGCAGGACCGTGCTGTATTCATGGGGGGGGGGGACTGTGAGAGGGACAATGTTCTGGAAAGGACATGTCACATGAAAGAATGAATGAACGAACGGATGAATGAATGAATGAATGAATGATATTTGTTACATCCATCAGCGGATATAAAAAGTTGAATGAATAATATTTTCCTCCACAAGTCTTCCAAAGCTTCAAAACAGAAATAACAAAAATAAAAATTACTTTTTCAATGAATTAATGTTAGCGAAAACTTCAGATAGATTTATAAATCTCAAAACTGGGTTTTATAAATATCCGTATTGGAGACGGGATTTAGAGGATTAAATTTTTTGTCTTGTTTCTTTCATAGTTCAGTCTTTTTTACGTTTATATATTCTTTAATGCATTGTTTTTCGTACCGGTTTTACATTTCATGTTTTTAAGCTTTATACTTCTTACTTGCTCTCCATCTCTGAGATCTAATTTTTCGGTTTTTTTTTTTTTTGGTTTAATTTGCTCCACATTTATCCTAGTATGATGTTTCCTTTCTCCGATGAGAATTCTATAGAGAATTGTCCAGAAATCTTTCAGTGGCGTAGCTATTAACCATTACTGCGAACGATGTTTCACATCAGGGTTATAAAACTCTTCTTTCGGTGAGCGAATAATCTGGGACGAAATATGACACAGAGATTTCTTTTTATACCTTTCAATACTGAAGTAAATAAAAGAATTTCTGTAGGTGATACTTTGTTTTGTGTATGTGGGTGACAGTAAATTTTGAAGCAGTCAGTTTTGGTTCTTTCTGTGGTTCTTTATGTTTTTAAAACGAAAGTGATTTTATTTTTTTTTCTTATTTTTTTTTTTTGTCTTTTGTCAATATAGTTGTCTTTTTTTCAGTTTTTTTTTTCTTATTAGCTTCTAGTGGCCTACATCATACCCTCCATCCTCTACCTAACATTTCACTTTACTGCATTCAAAATCTGAAACAGCATTACTTCCCCTTCTAAGGCCCTCATTTACTATTTCATTTGCCCTAGTATATTCTAGATCTTTCTCCCCCAACTACATTCATTTTCTATCCTTCCTCCTCCTTAATGTCTGACAAAGACCCTATCCGTTTACGGTGGGAATCACTAACTGGGGTCTCCTTTTGTTTTACCAAGAATCGGGGTTTTATTTTCTTGTGACAGCCTGGTTAAAGAAACTGAAGAACTTTTCTAGACGGTAGCAGAACACTGAAAACGTATTAGAACCCATTATAAAAACACGCAAGAGAACGCACTGAAGAATAATGGCAGGCACGGTGGCATATAGGAAAAACAGGCGAAGTCTCAAGTCATTAAAAACTTACTACATCTCTCTAGACTGCCAGTGAGTTCACAAACAATCCACTTCCAGCAGATTTCTCCCGCTGGTCCATTAAGTAATCTCGTGCATCTCTTGTGAATTCCACTTAAAAAAACAAAACAAAATCCAATAGATCTGGCTGGATTTAAACAATTAGTTAAATGGGGAGTAGATTTCAGCAACATACACTCCCCCCTCCCCCAATCTCCCCGCCTGAATTGTTGGAGTGGAACCAAGTGGAAAGTTTTTCACCAGTCATTAACCTGTATTAGGTTGTCTTTCTCTGCAAGTGTTTGCCCACCCTCATGTATCTTACCTACAATGAGTGCTTGGAATGGCTGTTAAATGGCAGTGTCTCCTGATTCTTTTTAAACTTGTAAGCTTTCATGGGCATTTAAAAACAAAGCAATTAACACACAAGTTTTTCTCCACTTTTATACGAGTTTTTCTCTACTTTTATACAATTATTTCTCCACTTTTATACAACTATTTCTTCACTTGTATGCAACTATTTCTCCACTTTTATACAAGTTTTAATCCACTTTTACACGAGTTTTTCTCTACTTTTATACAATTATTTCTCTACTTTTATACAACTATTTCTCCACTTTTATGCAACTATTTCTCCACTTTTATACAACTATTACTCCTCATAATCATTTTGGTGACACGTGTCTGTCAATGTTCTGTTGGCTCCACTTCGTGACATAGTTATTAAGATAATGCTCTGTTTGGTTCCCTTGATGATACACTTCTGTCAATGTTCTGTTGATCTTTGGACACTGTCAAGGTAAAGTTTCTCGGGTTTATGGCGGGACCACGGAGTCACCTCGGCCTTCATTTCAAGGTCAAGATCAACGCATTTTTCCTCCCAGATGCTCCTCTTTCTTCTGGAAGCAAGATGGAAGTCGGACGGAGCTAAGCCAGGGTTGCATAATCCATTACTCTCCACAGTGAAATCAAGTGTTTGTATCTCCGAAGTTATTCCTCTTGACTATGTTTAGGCAAGTTAAGATATCTTGAAGTAAACATTTCTCCACCTGAGGTCGATTATAACAAAACTATACCATGTGTCTTATTTATGTTTGGCAGTAGCTTTAAAAACCGTTGTTGAGCCTTTAGTTATAATAACACACCAAATGTAGGGCATGTTTAACATAGGACACTTTAAGCACGGATTTGCCCGCTGAAGATTCAGTATTTTTCTGTGTTTTGGTGTGAGAATATGCTAATGAAAATCCATTGACAGTTCCTTGTTCTCCGGCTCAAAATGACCACACAGTTTTCCGACGTATCCAAGTCTCGCACAGTTTTCCGACCATGTCCAAGTGTCGCACAGTTTAGTTTTCCGACCATGTCCAAGTGTCGCACAGTTTAGTTTTCCGACCATGTCCAAGTGTCGCACAGTTTAGTTTTCCGACCATGTCCAAGTGTCGCACAGTTTAGTTTTCCGACCATGTCCAAGTGTCGCACAGTTTTCCGACCATGTCCAAGTGTCGCACAGTTTTCCGACCATGTCCAAGTGTCGCACAGTTTAGTTTTCCGACGTATCCAAGTCTCGCACAGTTTAGTTTACCGACGTATCCAAGTCTCGCACAATTTTCCTGTTGAATCAGTGTCGCATAACTTCATAGCAAGCCCAGTGTCTCAAAAATATTCTGGGGTTATTTCTGACTCGCTCGCCAAAATGCGAGCACGCAATGAACATTTTGCGGGTACTTCTGATCATTTGTCTATGTCAATTAAATATTTTTTTTTTTAGAATTGGTTCCGAGGGAATGTTCTAACTGACATTCTTGTGTGTTGTAAAATGTAGACTTGTGCGAGGCTTGGTCAAAAAGCAGTATATTTTAAACTGCAGTATATATATATATTTTTTTTTGTTAAAAGATTAATGCAGATGAATGTCTACAAATTTCTCAGGCTCACTGCCATGAAACAAATAAATGCGCGCTGTTCCTCTCTCGTGTAAGCTTCCAAGGGCGCGGCCATATTGGATCTGATTTACCGACCTCTGCCAATCGATTAAAAAATTTTAGAGCACAATTACAGTTCCTTTTTTTAAAATTCACCCTTCTTATAATTAGACAAACAAAACAACGGCTGAATTTGATAGCTGTCAGACATTTCATAAACTTAAATTTTAAATTTATTCATTGGGTGAGAACTATAAATAATAAAAATGAAAATCAGAATGAAAACTCTAAGTCATTATTGGCGCGGTTATTCATAAGAATGTGGGCAGGAAAATACAAAGAAACAGTGAAACTGGCAACAGCAAGAAAGAAAACATTAAAAACAAACAGGTAATTTGAATACATTATCAAGCATGATGGAATACAGAAAAAATATTTTTTAGTCACAGTTCTAATTTGGTCTTGATGTTTTAAAATCAGCTAAACTCTTATACCACTAATTCTTTGTGTCCTCTGCACCAAACGTCAAAAGACCTTTTGGATCTGTGATCTAACGCAAAAAAATGGGTAATTTGTTCCCCCCCCCCCCAAAAAAAAAACAACCTATAGAGATAAAAAGCCTGATATTTACCTAGAGAACTACACAGTCGGACTTCCCTGTGAGCTCCACCAAGACCAGAACCCTGTTCTCTAATAATCTTACACGAAATTACTGTTGCGTGTAATGAGTGATGGCGGTCGAATGAGAGTGTTTACTGCAGCCTCAGTCGACAAGGTTTCCAGCGCGCCGAGTTGTTGGCTCTCCTGGATGAGATAGAAAAGGTCCATAACAGAAGACCAAGGGAAGAAAAGGTCCATAACAGAAGACCAAGGGAAGAAAAGGTCCATAACAGAAGACCAAGGGAAGAAAAGGTCCATAACAGAAGACCAAGAGAAGAAAAGGTCCACAAAAGAAAACAAAGAGATTAAAGGGTCCACAACAGAGCTCCAAGAGAAGGAAAGGCCCACGACGGAAGACCAAGAGAAGAAAAGATCCACAATAGAATACCAAGAGAAGACAAGATCCACAATAGAAGACCAAGAGAAGAAAATGTTTCGGATGAGGTGGAAAATATCAGTATATTTCTTGCCCAGATGTGGCATCAAGAATGTGTACACAGAGCAGCCTTCAGATACATTGCCGTCAGTGGATACCGTGCAAGATAACTATTAATGTTTGATATTGTATGCATAAAATACTTTTAATATAACGGTAGATTATATTTTGTTCTTCTACCCTCTATATTATGTGCTGAAGTCACAGCAGACATCACACAGTGCAGCAGTGGGTAAGATAACACAGGAAGAACTTTCCGTAAAAGGAGAAATGCAGAGAATATTTTTAAAACAGGAGGGAGGGGGAGGGGGGTACATCGGTCTGTTACAGAAATAATATTGAGCAAGATACCACACCACAGACAACACAAATAAAACTAAACTTATAGCGACATAAAAGAAACATAGACCTACAAAAGTATTTGCATAACAAATAAGCGGAACCATTTTTATAACGAAATAAAACATACAGGAATAGATTCTTATGTTCTACAAATCCCTAAATCACAACAGGCAGCGCGATTCAGTGGATCTCTTTGTCTTCCTGCTCAGATATGACATATTTAACTTCACATTTTCCGAACGAACAAATACTCCCATCTGGAAAAAAAACCAAAACAATGGAGGCACAGTCAATGATTATAGAACAAGCAAATGAAAGTTCCTACACCGGAGATGATGCACAAACCAAACGGGAAACTGATTGTTCGGTGTCGTAAGTAACCAATGAAATATCTGGTACTGATAACAGCTAAAACACAGAAACTGACTTTTAACGTAGAGGGTAAATGTTTATCTCTTGATACAAGTAACGATAACTTACTGATTCAATTTTCCAACTTCGTCAGACCATTCAGATTCCACGTAAAATGATAATATTAGATCCATCAAAAAATGTAATGGCTTCTTGTTCTTCTTCTTGTTCTTCTTCTTGTTCTTCTTGTTCTTCTTGTTCTTCTTCTTCCTCTTCCTCTTCTTCTTCTTGTTCTTGTTCTTCTTCTTCTTCTTTAAGGTTATCTTATATTTAGATCCCTATCTCCATCATTCTTCTTCCACTCTGTTCGCCTTACAAAGTGTGTTTGTTGCCTTGTGTCATGGCTTGCTTATTGGCTGTGATATCTGCGCCTTTACGTCCGACACCTCCACCTTCGATATGTTCGTAATTTTTAAAACAGAGTTTGCCCTCCTATTTCGATTGTACGAAATATTCGTATACTCCCTCGACCCTCTGTTACTAGAGGCACCACGTGAATGTAGAATAGGGTCTTGGCCCTTCAATGGCTCACCAATCCTGGCGCAGGAGGTCATCTATGAGTTGCCGACTTCAGTACTGAATTTTTTTTTTATCTCCTTTCGTTCATCTTCAGATGAGCATCCACGTGGCCAGCGACCCAGATCCACAGCCACCGAGTAGGCCGGGAGGCGCAGATATACGCGCGCCGGATATTTAAGGAATATATGTCCTGGGCTATACAGCTCATCCCCGTAAGGGACATTTATTTAAGTGTTGTTTGATAATGGAGTGATTTGCAAAGGGCGTAAGTTTTATTCTGCCTTTACGCCAGCTTCTTCAAGTACGTGTATGAAGACGATCTCTGCAGAGAGCAGACACGTGGCAACAACAACATTGAGCCTGCGGGTCTTTGAGCGATCAGAACTTGACCTGGCTGTCTATTATCAGTCCTGGGGCAGACTGTGGCCTAACAGCCTGTATGGCTTTCCAAGACGAAGGAAGAGTATGGCTGCACCTTCTTGTATAAACCTGGGGGAAGGAGGTGAGACAGGTGGAACACTGGCCCGTGGAGTAGAGAGTGCTTTGAGCTAGGAGGAGGAGGGTGGTTTTTGTGTTGAAGCGGGACGGGTTGGTAGTAGAGGCATAGTGCCCGGCAAAAGAGAAAAGGGACCATCTCGCCGCAAGTGGACTCAGGACGTCACAGAAACTTTGAATGTGTAATTGCGGGACACCGGTCAATTTGTGTCATTGCGGGACACCGGTCAGCTTGTGTAATTGCGGGACACCGGTCAATTTGTGTAATTGCGGGACACCGGTCAATTTGTGTCATTGCGGGACACCGGTCAATTTGCGTCATTGTGGGACACCGGTCAATTTGTGTCATTGCGGGACACCGGTCAATTTGTGTCATTGCGGGACACCGGTCAATTTGTGTCATTGCGAGACACCGGTCAACTTGTATCATTGCGAGACACCGGTCAACTTGTGTCACCACGAGACACCGGTCAACTTGCGCAGGACCGTATTGCACTCAGGGAGGCTGTGAGAGGGATAAGGTCTTGGGTAGGACATGTCACACGGACACAACAAAAAACTGGGAGCATCATAATGTTGTCACACATACAGAACTCAGGCAACAGATGACGCCATCTGTTCTGTGAGTTAGAGCCAATACAACTCAGAAATGAGCCCCATCGTGGACCCGATGTATTACTCTCTCTCCCTCCCTCCCTCCCTTCCTCCCTCCCTCTCCCTCCCTCCCTCCCTTCCTCCCTCCCTCTCTCGTGTATATGTACGTATATGACAGCATACGTATGTATGTATATATATATATGCATATATGCATATGTGTGCATGTATTTGTATATACACTTGCATTTGTGTGTGAATATATGTATCTGCGTGTATTTGCGCATATGAAAAGTATATATAGAAAAAAAAATATATATAGAAAAAAAAATATATAAAAGTATATATATATGTATATATATATATATTATATATGTCAAAGTCTAAATTAGTTTAAAGTATGGCTTGATTGTTGTATTTTTTTATGCTACTTATCTATAAATTTGTTAGTTTAGAATGAATGTAAGAACGTAATTAAGTTTATTTCGTGTAGTGTCATGAATCAGAGTGTGGAGTGTATGGACAAGAGATAAGTTTATTATTTATTTATGTAATCATTTAATTGTGTCTTCATGATTATTATGCTCGTTAACAAATGCTGAATGACTGTGACTGAGTGAAAGCTGTGTGATGAAGGGCAGAATGTCAGACGGGCCTGCGTGCCCAGTTCTTAAAACTTTTAAAATAAAGTATGTTCGTTCGTTCGTTCTCTCTTTCTCTACCTCTTTTTTCAATCATTCTCCTGTACTTCGAAATTATCCCTGTCCACAAATGTCTCCTTCCTTGATTTCTTTCATCTTAGCGCGATCCACTTCCGCAGTGTTGCACGCGCCAGTAAAGATCACGTGATCAGTTTAAAAGGAAAAAAAAAGATTTCCTGTTCCAGATTTTAATATTAGATGCTTCGTGTTGTCTGGCCCGTCTGTTCTGACATTTGTCTGTCTTTTTCTGTCTGATGTCTCTTTGTCTCTCTCTTTCTTTTTCTCTATTTCGCTCATTCTCTTATTTCTAAATAGGTTTTCTCATATTTTGTTTTGTTGCGGTACTTTTATTCTCAGAGTCCTATCTATCTATCTATCTATCTATCTATCTATCTATCTATCTATCTATCTATCTATCTATCTATCTATCTATCTGTCTGTCTGTCTATGTTATTTCTTGCCTGCCTCTCTGACCGTCTCACTATCCAAGTCTATATTTCTGTAAACATCCATTAGCCGTGCCTAAATCACATATTCGCGCCCACAGCAAGAACTGATGGCAGTTATTACACATCGTGAAAACAATAAAGACAGTCAGTGTTTATTCAGATTGTATTTTGCGTGTGTGCGACTAATTCGCCACAGATATTCGCCTCTCCTGACTTATCATTAAATCAGAGGCTTTCTTTTATCCAGTGCCCGTTTTTCTTCTCCTTATCTGTGTCAGCATGGGCACACGTTCAAAGACAGCGCTTTCAGGAAACTGGGAGCTAGTGGCCCAGTGCGCATGCGCTGTTGTTACAAAGACTATTGCACTGCTCACGTGGAAAATTGTAAGCACACGAGCTGTCCAGGGCACGCGTAGCCAACAACTAGGCCAGAAAACTGATGTTTCTGTGGGAGCATGTACCGTAAGTTTGAATTGGCGTCCTGTATTACGCGCAGATTAATCGTCTTCCTTTTGATTCCATTTTCCACGTGTGTTATTTGTCCTCATGGGGGACATTATATTTCTATGAATTTCATGAGCTATTTTCTTATATGGAAATTGTATCTTTCTTCTCTCTCTCTCTCTCTCAGTGTTCTTCCACGATCTAGAAAGGAATATATATGTGGCATATCTTATACTACATCATAGTCGGAGTTCATTATTCTTGACCGATGTGGTCATTTCCCCCCCCCCCCTCTCTTTTTTTTCAAGATGGCTTTTTAAGTGTTTATTTAATGATCGCCACAATAATTTGATTAAAGAATTTTTTTTCCAAAATATTTTAATTCATTGTTATGAAATGATACTGTTTGTATAATAATCCCAAGAAACTGCCAGCCATCGAAACTATATTATATTATATTATAGTATATTATATTATATTATATTATATTATATTATATTTTATTAAATTATATTATATTATATTACATTACATTATATTATATTATACTATAACATATTATATTATATCATATTATATTATACTATATCACATTATATTATATTATAAAATATTATATTATATTATAAAAGACTATATGATATTACATTATGCTATATTACATTACATTATATTATGCTATACTACATTATATTATATTACAATACATTACATTATAGTATATTATATTATATTACATCACATTATATTATATTACATTACATTATATTACATTATATTATATTATATTATATTATATTACATTACATTATATCATATTATATTATATTATTATATTATATTATATTATATTATATTATATTATAAAGACACTTTTGAGAATTTAGCAAACAATATGTCAGAGGCATGGGCACTTGGCTGGTGTAGAAGTTAACACGCTTTCCTCTCACGCGGAGTTTCGGCTGTTCAAGTCCGCCCTGAGGCGTACTGGTCACTCATCTTTGGAAATGGGTACTCGGCCGGTCTCGGAGCTTGGAAAGGAAAGGCGGGACCGGCATGATGCTGACCACAGCGCCCTCTAGCGTGCTGACAGGTCAAGGGGAATGAATATGGGCACTAGCATCATACCCCGTACCCGCCTCTATAACGTGATAAACCTCACGCGAAATACAAATAAATATTAACCTGGTTTTTTCTTCCAGCTACGTTTACTTTTTGCTTAGCTCGAAGTTTACGTGCAGGTCTCTTGCAATGAATTCTCCAGGGTCAGGGTTTATGACAAGCGGTTGCATGGTCTGTCACTCTGGTTAATAAATTGTTGAAGGAAAAATATTTCAACTCAAAACTTGTGATGGCATTTACAGGTAAGATTTATTTTTAGGCATTTGTTCTGTTGCTGCTGTTATATTGCTATATTTCTTATCCTACCCCCAAGTTTTATCCTAAAGTTACTTGTTAGTCTTACTGAAGTTTTTTTTTTAACTTGATCTTTTGCCGCTGTAAATATTCTACTTTACTGTCAATATATGTGCTAGTATAATACTCTTTTACTGACTCTGTAGTTTTTTTTTCTATTTGTGACTCAATATTTTCTCTGATTGTGATTCAGTACAGTTTTAAATGTCTGTGATTCGGTACATTTTTATCTGTCTGTGATTCAGTACATTTTTATCTGTCTGTGATTCGGTACAGTTTTCTCTGTTTATGAAAGAAAATAAATATTATTCTACGCAGCCAATGGAATGTGTGACATATCAACAACAAAGAACGATATAATCCCATCAGATTCTTCATGCTTCTCAACTGCAGTCAGAGGCTGGCATCCCCGCGCTACGGGCATTCCCATATGTGCTCCGCCCTCAATTCCAACAGCCACTGAAGTGTGCTCCTGCTGATGGAGCCAGTCACACACTGGTTGTGGGAAGCGCTAAGCCACTTCATTCAGAAAAGTCCACGTTTCCTCTTCACCTCCAATTCAACCCAATGTCGTCCTCCAAGAGCTGGCTCTTGCAGTCTTTTCTTTGTACATTCTTAGTATTTCCCTGAATTGATACCCTGCCTACCAGCTTGTCCGCTTCTCATTGCCTTTGAGTCCCGCATGACCTGGGCAGTAGATCCACGTCAAACTGGATATCCGAGAGCCCATAACTAAAAGCTGTAACCAACTCCCTGCGGAAGAAATGTCTCTCTATTCTCCATAACAGTCTTTGGGAGTCTGTTACAATGACTCCATAGAAGTCCTGCTTCTTACTTAACATATAAAACACAAAACAACATAGTACAACTGCGCTCTCGCTGACACTTATGAGACTAGTAGGATTAATGCAAAATGATGAGGAAAAAAAAACTAGAACTAACTTATGAACAAGCTATTTTCAAGAACATAAAAAAATCGAATGACACGAAAATATTTGAAGTTTTACATTCTCACCTAAAATATCTCACAGCATTGGCCGATATAAATCTCTATGACGCCAACAAAGTTGTACAAGGGGAAAAAAAACATCAAAACACTCATGACATAAAACGCTGTGATCAAAGACTCCTTTCAAGCAACACCAACGATGGCATTTTTTCCAGCAATATTATTATACCTACATTCCTTCATTATATTTCACCGTCAAAAAGCATTAAACATTTAAAATAACAGCCTGTCGTCACAATCGTCCTAATTACTCGAGCACGGCTCCAGAACACGTTTCAAGTCTTACCGAAACCACGTCTCTCAGAGCGGCCAAAACATCTCATCATAGTTAAACTTTAAAATAACGTATTTAGAAAACACATCTCTACATAAATATGAAAACAAAAATAAGATTTTTAAGGGCATGCATCTTTCCCATCGCAACATATGCCTGTGAGACCTGGACACTTGAGAAAACAGGTGAGAAACACATAAATGCCTTTAAATGTAAATTCTACAGAAAAGCTCTTCAAATATCATGGTCAACGAAATAACGAATATATCTATACTGCAAGAACTTGATATTGAAGAAGATTGTCTATTTAGGTTGGCTAGGTTGGAAGATTAAAAATTTAAATATTTTGGATAAATTAAACGTCATAAGAATTTAGAGAAGGGTGTTTTGGAAAGATACATAATAGGAAAAAGAAAGAGAGGAAGACTAAGGTGAAGATGGCTGCAAGACATCGCTGATAATCTGCAAATGGACGCATCAGCAGCAGGGCAAATTGCTCACAACCAAGAGGCCTACAGGAGAGCTGTTAGGAAGGCAAAGTTCCGCAAGGGACATGCAAATGACCTAATGAAATAAATATCCGAACAAACAACAGCTATATCCTCATTTTGCTTCTTAGGTGCACCCACTTCTAAAAGCCAGTCATACATCAAGCGCATAGTACTACCATACATCTTACATCTTACATCCTTCTGGTGCCGTTAAACGTCACTTGGTAGTTCGCCAAGTTTTCCTGTTTTCTCCGAGCTTTTTCAACCTCATCAATGGATTGTATGGCTACTAATTTGGCCTCTCTTAACAATGTCCTCTTTAGTTTTTAACGTGGTCGACCTCTTTTCCTTCGATCTGTTGTGTTTGATAGCTTGTTTTGGGATCCTCTTATTGTTTCTTTTCACCACATGACGGACATATGCTCATTTCCTTTTTTTATCACCCATGAGACAGGTTGTTGTTTGCTCATCTGTCTTATCTCATCGTTGTTCTTGGATTCGTTTCACTTTATACTGAGTATTTTCCTTAGGGATTTTTTTTCAAAAGCGTCTGATTTCTTGTCTATTTCTTTAGTTGTTTTCCAGCTTTCGCATGCATAAATAAGGGCGGATATTTCATTTGAACTGAATAATCTTAACTTGGTTTTTGTGCTTGTAACTTTTGAGTGCCAGATGTTCTCAAGATTCTTGAAGGTCAATGCTGCTTTTGCAATTCTAATTCCAACTTCCTTTCTGGTGTCACCATCATGGTCTATGTAGCTGTCGAGATATGCAAATTGGTGTAGCTCTTCAACAACTGTTTCTTCTACGTATATTTTTCCTTCTTGATTAGCGAAAAGTTTCATTTTTTGGTGTTATTTCCTTGTTAATTTCAAGTCCTATTTTGTTGGCCAGTGAAGACAGGCTGTTTGTTTTTTCTTGCATCGAATTCACATTGTCGCTGATAAGAGTTATGACATCTACAAAATCAAGATCTTCCAGTTGGGTCCCATGTACCCAGTCAATGCCCGTTTTACCTGTGCAATATTTTTTGTCATTATCAAGTCTATGGCAGTCCCAGAAAGCAATGGAGATAATATACATCCTTGTTTCGCGCCTGTTTCAATATGAAACCATTCGCTCATTCCTTCTCCTGTGCTGACTGCACAAACATATCCATTGTAGAGGTCTCTAATGATGTTAACAGTTTTAAATGGTATTCCACAAAATCTTAAAATTCTCCACAGTGAATCTCCGTGTACTACTATATCTTATGTCTTATATCCTTCCCGTGCCGTTAAACGTCACATAGGGCTCGCAAAGTAGATCGCCAGTTTTTGCTGTCTTCGGCGAGTCTTTCAACCTCATCAAGGGATTTTATGCCTGTTAATTTGGCCTTTCTTAACAATGTCCTCTTCAGAGTTTCACACGATCTGCCTCTTTTTCTTTGGCCTGTTGTGTTCCACTTGATAGCTTGTTTTGTGATTCTCTGATCATTTCTTCTCATCAAGTGACCAACATATGTCCATCTCCTTTTCTTGATCACTGATAAGGCTGGTTGTTGTTCAGTCATCTGTCTTATCTCTGCATTGTTCTTGAATTCATTCCACTTGATGCCGAGTATTTTCCTTACGCATTTTTTTTCAAAAGAGTCTAATTTCTTGTCTGTTTCTTTAGTTGTTTTCCAGCTTTCACATGCATAAATGAGGGTGGGTATTACATTTGAATTGAATAGTCTTAACTTGGTTTTTGTGCTTATAAATTTTGTATTCCATATGTTCTCAAGATTCTTGAAGATCGATGCTGCTTTTGCAATTCTGATTCTAACTAAATTGTACTACTATACTGTAATATTTATTCCCATTTCTTCTTCTTTTTTCTTTCTTTCTTCTTCTTCTACTTCTTCTTCTTCTTCGTTCAATTGTATCACTGTTATGTGCCTTGCGGGCCGACACATCCAACTTCGGCTCGAAATATTCTTAGATATCGGTTGTTTTGCCTTCCCATTGCGATCCCTGCTCGCTTGGTCAGACAACTGTCTATTTCAAGTGGTGCCACTGGGACGCAGAAAAGGATCTTGACCGGCTAGGTTTGTCATCCCAACCGCAAGCTAGCGACAGCCATTTGTCGCTGATTCTACCTCATTTAGCTTGAGAACCACATTTTCGCCCTCGGTTCTCTGGGCCGAAGTTGTGCAGTGTGCTCTAGTGTTCTTCATACTGCAGGTAGGTTTTCTCTGGGCCGAAGTTGTGCAGTGTGCTCTAGTGTTCTTCATACTGCAGGTAGGTTTTCTCTGGGCCGAAGTTGTGCAGTGTGCTCTAGTGTTCTTCATACTGCAGGTAGGTTTTCTCTGGGCTGAAGTTGTGCAGTGTGTTCACGTGGTCGTCGTCCTGCAGGTAGGTTTTCTCTGTTTTCGGAGACTCTCTTCTCCGAGATAGGGTGTCAGGTGGCCATTTCTACAACTGCGTCGACTGGAGCGTGTAGATGGAAGGTCCCGACACTACAGCCTTCCGGTAAACGACGTGGAACACAATTCCACTGGGCCCTCCACAGAACTGAAATAAGGAAACAAGCAACTTTTACTGCTCACATAAAGACCATGGGAGGAGTTCAGCGAAAATGATAAATGAGGAGAGAAACAGCGGACGACTGAAGGAGAGAGAGAGAGAGAGAGAGAGAGAGAGAGAGAGAGAGGATGATGTACAATATGACATTATGCCACGACATAAAAACAGGAAATGAGCTGATTGAACGAATCAAATATCAAGATCTGCAGAGAAGACGCCCGCTCGCATCTGTCGGCAGCGAGTTAGATGATAATAATGACAATGATTGGTGTATTGTGCCATATATATCCGTCTTGCCATCTTCAAATATGTATATACCCCGCTGTGTGTGTCACGATTTTCCATTCCAATGAAATTGTACCTAGTGTCTCCTAAAATTTATGAAGAACCATGTGATCGTTTTCAATGATTACATAAGTCGAAGTGGAACTATCAGAGAAACATAATCTTACATTTAACATTTTCCTCTCTATATTTCATGATGATTATCTCCTTCCCTCCCTATTTTTATAAATCTATATCCGGTTACAAGCTTTTTCGGAATTTTCAAGTGCTATCTGAAGTATATATTCCCTAGTTAAATTTGTTATACACCCCATTACTCCGTCGTACTTAATTTCTGAAGCTCAAGTTGCTGTCTGGGAACAGGTTGGTTAATCCTGCAGGTGAATGTTGCATTTACTTGATGTGTATATTAGTGCTGCTGTTCTTCGTCATCTTCTTCATTATCTCTGGAATGTTGCTGGTCCTGGACTACTTTCTGTTCATATAACGAGGGTCTAGCTTGCGTGAGCGGACTGATGGTGGAGGTAATGAGGTATCTGTTTACTGTATGAAAGCGCGCTACGTTCTGAAATCTGCTCTCGTCTTCTTCCAGTTCATTATGCCATCTGTAATTTCTAGGCGTTGTATATCACTTCTGTATGTCATTTGCAACAATCCGTCTGTGCTGTATATACTGATATTTATCGTCTACTTGTACTAAAAGCTTATAGTAAAATATTATGTCCAAGTTTTACAGTACATTGTCTTTCATGAAAGCATTGCTATACAGGCTGTTACTTAGGGCCTCACAAAATATAAGAATTTTTACTTTTAATAAGGAGACTCTAAGCTCTGGCCTCGCTGTTTCTAAATCCGGCACTACAGCTTAAACTTCACTACGTCTAAATCCGGCACTACAGCTTAAACTTCACTACGTCTAAATCTGGCACTACAGCTTAAACTTCACTACGTCTAAATCCGGCACTACAGCTGAAGTCTTACTATGTCTAAATCTGGTACTACAGCTGAAGTCTTACTATGTCTAAATCTGGTACTACAGCTGAAGTCTTACTATGTCTAAATCTGGTACTACAGCTGAAGTCTTACTATGTCTAAATCTGGTACTACAGCTTAAACCTCACTACGTCTAAATCCGGCACTACAGATTAGACCTCACAACGTCTGAATCCGGACTACTGCTGAAATCTCATTACGTATAACTCTGGCACTATAGCTTAAACCTCAGTCAGTCATTTGCATGTCCTTTGCTGAACGTTGCCTCCCTAACAGCTCTCATGTAGGCCTCTCGGTTGTGAGCAAGATGGCCTGCTGCTGATGCTTCCATTTGCAGATCATCAACGATGTCTTGCAGCCATCTTCGCCTTGGTCTTCCTCTCTTTTGTTCCCATTATGTACACTTCTAATAGGGTCTTCTTCAAATTATCATGACGCTTAATGTGTCCAAATATTTAGGTTTTCTCTGTTTAATACTCTTTACTAGCCAGCCTTCTTCAATATTAAGTTCTTGTATTATGGATATACTCGTATTAGTTTGTTTTTTTTTTGTGTTCATGATATTTGAAGAACTCTTCTGTAGCATTTACATTCAAAGGCATTTACGAGGGGTCATTGATAAGTTCTCGGTATAAGGTACAACGGATTATTTGTGGACAACCTTTTTGGGTTATTTCTCAACATTGTCCCCTTAAATGTTTATGCACTTAGTCCAGCGATCCTGGAGCATACGGATTCCTTCTTTGTAAAAGGCAGCATCTTGTGCCAGTAGAAAGTGGTCTACAGCATGAAAGACATCATCATTTGAAGCAAATTTGAGACCAATAAGCTTCTTTTTGAGTTTGGTAAACAGGCAATAGTCCGAAGGGGCCAAATCTTGGAAATAAGGAGAATGTTCAAGAAGCTGGAAGCCGCATTCATGAATGGCAGCCATTGCCACCGTCGACTTGTGAACTGGAGCATTGTCTTGATGAAAGATGACTATTCGTCAATTTCCCTCCACTCTTTTCCTTCAATTTGACTCGCAGTCGCTTCACAAGATTGGCGTAATAGGCCCCGGTGACCGTTCTGCCCTTTTGAGGATAGCCTACCAATAGCACAACTTCTGAATCCAAAAAGATGGAAGCCATCACTTTGCTTGCAGACAGAACCACCCTTGCTTTCTTTGGAGGTGGGGATCCATGATGTTTCCACTGCTTTGATTGTTCTTTGGTTTCTGGTTGAAAATGATGAACCTAAGTCTCATCCATAGTCACAAATTGCTGAAGAAACTTTTCAGGATCTGCAGACAAAAATGGCCATAATTGTCTTCTGACATGTTGAGACGCTGTCGTTTCTGATCAGCTCCAAGACGTTTTGGGACCCATCGATCAGAGACCTTTGTCATTTGAAGATCATTGTGAATAATGGCATGAACACGTTCCTGGGAGATGCCCAACTCAATAGCAATGTACCGCTCAGTTAGTCGTCGATCCTCCATTATCATGTCATAGATTCTGCTGGTGGTTTCATCAGCGGTTACCGTTCTTGGTCTTCCTGGACGGGGATCATCTTCTACAATCTCCCTTCCTTGTTTGAATTGAGCTGCCCATTTCTTCACTGTGCTGTAAGAAGGAACACTTTCTCCTAGAGTCTCTGCCATATCCTCATGGATCTCCTTCGATGATAAGCTCTTGATGCAGAGGTAGGGAATGGCTGCTCGATGAGAAATTTTATCCATTTTCTCAATTCCTGCCTGCAACACAAAATTGGTTGCAGTTAATTTCTTGAAACTTGGTGTTTAATCTTACATTAACCTGATCTATAAATGCACCTAATATCAACTGTGCGTTTCAAGTATTTGTACCTTATGCCGAGAACTTATCAATCACCCCTCGTAAGTGTATCTCAGCTGTTTTGTTAAGTGTCCAAGTCTCACAGGCATATGTTGCGATGGGAAAGATTCATGCCCTTAAAAATCTTATTTTTATAGTTCTGTCTGTTCCTCTCCACAGCTTATTTACTTGTTTTACTTTCTGAAGACCGATAGATGTCCTCCTTTTAATTTCCCTCATTGTATCTCCATTATTACCCGTATTTAGTAATGATCCAAGATATTCAAAACTCTTCACTTCTTCCAATTTTTCCTCCTTCATACATATTTCAGCTGCCTTATTTGTTTTTCAGTTGCCATTAATTTAGTTTTCTTCGCATTAAGATACAGGTTTTGCTCTTCACTATTCTTACGAACGGACATAATTAGTTTTTCCATTCCTTTGTGTGTGTGTGTGTTTGTGTGTGTGTTGTTGTTGTTGTTGTTGCTGTTGTTGTGGACATTAATACTGTGTCATCAGTATTTCTAATCTCTGGTACTTCATAATCTCCAATTGTTATGGCATCGTAATATTCGTTGTCTACATCTTCTCTAACAGTCCTCATTATATTTTCAGTATACAAGTTAAATAAGTAAGGCGACAGTATGCACCCCTGACGGACCCCTTGTTTTATACCATACCAAGTTATTGTTTCACCATTTATTCTCACTGCTGCCTGTTGGTCTAGATACAGCAGTGATATTAATTGTATCAAATGTGTTGGAAATACCATTTCTTCCATTAAACCTCACTGCGTCTAAATCCTGCACTACAACTTAGAAACCCAGCAAGTCTAAATCCTGCACTACAACTTAGAAACCCAGCAAGTTTAAATCCTGCACTACAACTTAGAAACCCAGCAAGTCTAAATCCTGCACTACAGCTTAGAAACCCAGCAAGTCTAAATCCTGCACTACAACTTAGAAACCCAGCAAGTCTAAATCCTGCACTACAACTTAGAAACCCAGCAAGTCTAAATCCTGCACTACAACTTAGAAACCCAGCAAGTCTAAATCCTGCACTACAACTTAGAAACCCAGCAAGTCTAAATCCTGCACTACAACTTAGAAACCCAGCAAGTCTAAATCCTGCACTACAACTTAGAAACCCAGCAAGTCTAAATCCTGCACTACAACTTAGAAACCCAGCAAGTCTAAATCCTGCACTACAACTTAGAAACCCAGCAAGTCTAAATCCTGCACTACAACTTAGAAACCCAGCAAGTCTAAATCCTGCACTACAACTTAGAAACCCAGCAAGTCTAAATCCTGCACTACAACTTAGAAACCCAGCAAGTCTAAATCCTGCACTACAACTTAGAAACCCAGCAAGTCTAAATCCTGCACTACAACTTAGAAACCCAGCAAGTCTAAATCCTGCACTACAGCTTAGAAACCCAGCAAGTCTAAATCCTGCACTACAACTTAGAAACCCAGCAAGTCTAAATCCTGCACTACAACTTAGAAACTTAGCAAGTTTAAATCCTGCACTACAACTTAGAAACCCAGCAAGTCTAAATCCTGCACTACAGCTTAGAAACCCAGCAAGTCTAAATCCTGCACTACAACTTAGAAACCCAGCAAGTCTAAATCCTGCACTACAGCTTAGAAACCCAGCAAGTCTAAATCCTGCACTACAGCTTAGAAACCCAGCAAGTCTAAATCCTGCACTACAACTTCTGACTTCAGCTAACTCCGGCAGTGCATGAAGATGACCGCAGCTGGACTTGTCCTCTTTCTGTTGTAACTCCCATAGCGTAATTGTTCTAGCAGAAGATTCGAGTTATTTTCAGAGTATATTACCAGTCCACACGAGGTGTCTCAGATTATAACTGTTCGTGAACTATCATGCTTGTTTTCAGCAAGTAGGTCTATATTACTTTTCAAAATATGTGTATTAGTTCATGTGTATACAAGACGAAACCTGGAAACTTGTGAATCTCAGATCATGAAAGCAACGAGAGAATGGAGAGATACTACAAACAGAACGCATTGCTGGGGAGAAGTAGCAAGATATAAGTATATTACAATCCCTGCAATTCAAATACAACGATTCTCAAACTTTTTAAGACTGTGGCCTAGTTGGCAATGCAAAATTTTGCTTGCAAAAAAAAAACCCACTTACATTGTAAATGCATGACTCTCGTGTAAAACGCAATTTTACATTTTACAGTTTACATTACATTGACTGTATTCAGAGACTGCTACAATAAAATGTGTATAGTAAATCGTGATAAAATGAAAAAGTTTGAGAGAAATATTTCAAATGCTATTATACATGTGCCTTCTTTTCAATGCTTAGAGACACAGATCTTCTTTATTCATGGAGGAACATTGGACGAACATACTCTTACTTTATGTTACATAAATATTAGATTATAACAAGTCTTCATACAAATATAGCTTGTATAAATCGTCAAATTAGTCTTGACACTGAAACAAACGAATGTGCCGCTTTCAAAGTTTGGTGACATACTAGTGGATTTTATGCGACAAGTCACGTGGTAAGCATCGCTCACTCAGCCAGAAGAACTCACTGCCAGGTCGCGAAGTATCTCTCTGAAACTTACCATACCTGCGTTTGTCTTTATGAAGGTTATAGAGTTACCTGTGCAGCCCAGCATCTACAGACCAGGTGTCGCAACGATTTCGTCATGAACGAACTGCCGATTTCAGTTTTACTGCACGGAGTCATGCCGATTTCGAGCACATGTGTGTCGCCTTGACCTGACACACACCTGTACATGCGAGACATGTCTTCACACTCAAGAGCACACTCAGAGTTATGTCCCCTTTACCAAGAAGCCTGATCCCAGCTGTCGGCCACACTGAGATGCAGCGCGAACACCAACAGGCCTCACACTTTATCCACACACAAAAACTCAGGCGTGTGGGGCTAGCAGAAGAAGAAGAAGAAGTAGAATTGGGCGAATGTATGAGGGTTAATCAAATGAAAGTTAGAAAATAAAATACGAATTAAAACTTTTATTTAGTACAGGGAAAATACTGTCCCTGTTTTTCATTATACTCCCATTGCTTCTGTGGAAATTTTTGAACCATCACTCCAGTAAGAAAAACTCCTTTGTCCTACCTTCACAGCCACTGGTGCACCGCGTCTCTTGTGTGCTTGCCCAAGGAGATCGGCGTCGTGTAAACTTGTTATGCCTGTCTTGAACTTTGTATCCTAGTTTTAGACTTGAGCCTTGCATATGCACTTAGCGCTGTACACAGAAGATATTTCATGGCGTAGTGTGCAAGGGGTTCAGACTTTTGGTGGACAATAATAGGATGACAGAATGCGTTTCTTCCTTGTAGAATGTCTGCGGTAGTTGCCATCATGACATGTGTTATTCTCGACTTGTTGCTTAGTAACGGTGGTATTATCTGCTTATTGGCGTTACATTGTTGATGCTAACAGTTGATACTACTAAGGGATTTCTGCCTGTTATTTCGGAAATTGTACTCGTATTTTCTAACTGTCATTTGATTCACCTTCGTGTACCTCACAGATAAAGTGCGTTCAATAATGGTCTTTCTTACAAGATTTATGAGAATCATCTTTAACACGAGGGGCGTTCCAAAAGTAAGTTTACAAGGGTTTTTACTGCAAAGGCTAAATTTGTTTGAACATAACACAATGTTCCCTGCTTTCTGTGATGGAGTCCTTATTTTTCCACGTGGTCGCCAAGTGTAGATAGTGCAGCCAATTGTCGAGCGTAGGGCAATAATTGACTGAACACTGTTTGGTACGAAGGTCTTGCATAAATATTTTCTAGTCAGTTCTCCGGTGCGAGAGCATGCCATTGTATGCTTGTATTTGTGCTGTTCTTGTAATTCCATGTATATAAGTATTGAGTGTCCCACAGTAAATTATGTGGTAAGTTGTAAGCGATGCCTCCATCGAGCACTCCCGAAATGACTATAAAATGTGTTTACAAGGCCTTAATACTAAACAGAGCTCAACCAACAATCGCCGTACGCTCGACAGTTGTCTACACTCCTCACATCAATCATTTATCTGAGCGTATAACCAGTACAATAATTGGAAATCCTGGCCAGTTGACAAGTGGTTACTACTAAGGGACTTCTATCTGTTCTTTCTGAAATATTAACTGCATTTTCTAACTTTCATTCTATTCATCCTGGTATGTAACAGAATAGATAATGGTTTGGATAAGAAAATAAAAGAGTAGTTTCCCATATACAGATCTATTTTTGGAAACTTATAGGCTTGCCCGCTGAAAATGAACGAGTAATGTAAAGTTTGCACGTATTGGTAGAGACTGTGAAATGATTGAAAAAAAATGCAGACGTAAGCGAAGAAAATGGTTGAGACCTGAGAGGAAGAAGGTTCAAAAATATAAGATCGAGCAAGTTCCTCTTTCAGAGTTAGAACTTTTTAACTGGATTGTCGAAGCCTGTCTCTGTGTATGGAAATGGTTAGAGATGGTTAATTTGTCCTTTTTATGACAGTTTTTATAATTCTTATGTAGAGTTGAGGGTAGATAGTCCCTCTGGACCAAGTGGTGAATTCAGACTAAGAAAATATGTTGTGTTTTCTGTCGTATGAAGTAAGAAAGGTCTTGTAACATTTTGTTTTACTGTGAGAAAGATCGTCCAATGGCGACGTCAATCGCCCGGACATTTATTTCATGTTATTGTGATTTTCATCACCCTTTTCATTCCACTTCCACTGGCAACATGCTCCAACAAATGGGGTTTCACCAATAAACCTGTTCTCTTGAAACTGCTGAAATTATGTGATGGTTGATCTATGTTATATCGCAACTGTGGAGTTGGAAAGAGAAGTTAATTTTGCTTATATTGTTATGTTCGTGTATGAATCTAGTGCTAATCCTGGGTTATTGAAGTTCTATAGAACATATCAGTGTAACAAAGCGGAAATGTAACAAAAACTGAGGTGTAAGGAAATGGAGATGTAACGGAGTGTAACCAGCACCTTCTTGATGCAGATGTTGGTTGTCCGGTGTGCTTCTCCGACACATCCGGCGACAACACTCCTCTAGGTAAAACTCAGACAAGAAATGTTCAGCAACGGTCTTCATACAAGATTTATTGAATTAGACTGACCTTTAATGGTCTTCGAACAACCTCAGCCCGATAATTGTGGTCAAGTAACTAGATAACCTGCCTAACTGACGAGTCTTCATGTAGTTGTTAAGTCAGGATCTTGTTCTCTCTCGGTGGGTTAAAAAACATTTTTTAACATAATTTTAACAGTTTTTTTTTCTCATTGATGCCCTAATGTTGTATGTATGTGTGTGTGTGTTGGCTGGCTTCTTCACTGCACTAATCATATATAATTTATTCCGATGCTAGAAGATCATTTTGAAATGACAAATTTCCGGTCAGAATGCGCACAGCGCCCTGAATGTCCGTTAACGATATCTTTCCGGACATTCGGCGCATTGATTTTTTTTTCCTTGTAAAAAGGAAAGAAGTTAAATCACAACCCAAATCTACTTCCGCCTGGAAAAAATGATATTTATTGAATAAAATCTGAACACGGAAAAAAATGTATTTCTTTGCTTCAGTAAACTTTGTTTATGTTTAGCAAATTAGATGAGTAAAATCAAATTGCAGTTTGATGATATCAGATTACAGGGGTTTCTGTTTGCTGTATATTTCCTGAGTTTTAAATTATGCATAAAAGCAAGAAAGGCGAAAATAAAGCATAAATCAACTTTAGAGCGATAGAACATGCACGAGTTCGACAAACAAAAATACGACAGCACTCACGGAATTATTTCCTTGGTTTGTAATGAGACAGACGCCATGTATGCATCCCACACGATTTCTTGGTGAGTAATGAGACAGACGCCATGTATGCATCCCACACGATTTCTTGGTGAGTAATGAGACAGACGCCATGTATGCATCCCACACGATTTCTTGGTGAGTAATGAGACAGACGCCATGTATGCATCCCACACGATTTCTTGGTGAGTAATGAGACAGACGCCATGTATGCATCCCACACGATTTCTTGGTGAGTAATGAGACAGACGCCATGTATGCATCCCACACGATTTCTTGGTGAGTAATGAGCCAGACGCCATGTATGCATCCCACACGATTTCTTGGTGAGTAATGAGCCAGACGCCATGTATGCATCCCACACGATTTCTTGGTGAGTAATGAGACAGACGCCATGTATGCATCCCACACGATTTCTTGGTGAGTAATGAGACAGACGCCATGTATGCATCCCACACGATTTCTGGTTGAGTAATGAGACAGACAGGATGTTTTGCATCCCATGCAATTTCTGGGTGAGTAATGGAAGTTCGGGGAATAGGAAGGATGTAAAACAAATATTCTGAATGGAGATACCTTTATTCATTCTTCTTCTAAACTTTCTGGAACTACGAAATCTTGCTCTCTGCAGCCAATGTTGTGAAGGTATTGAAGGAGATACATCGAAATGATGAAGAGTGGATTACAATGACTTTGCTTGAATATCCGGAGATGATACAATAAAGTAACTTCTAAGCAGATTGGACCATTATGGCAAACATACGTGATAGGGGCTGAAAGAGCGCATCCAACTGTTACAGAAACACCACGACGAGGTAAGATGGCGTCAAGGCCATCTCAGATTCTCGCGCCCCTTGATCCATGTCATCACTCCAACGCGCGCATCTTTTGCCTCCATCTTTTGGGAGTAATTCTACGGAACAAAAGAAACAGAATAACCCACAAAAAAAAAAAGAGAAACCCTGTCAAAAAATACGAAGGATTTAAAATGAAGAAATTAATGACGGTGATGAAACGAAACAAGAAATAATGCTTTAATGAGCCCAGAATTGTGAGCAAGGAAACAAGAACTGACTTTCCGATTAATGAGAGAAATGCTTTGTTTTTAGATCCGGACCACAATTTATTTTCCCAGTGGTCAGAGAGCAATCTCCTTGTCTTGTTTTTCCTCGCTTTTCTATTGTTTATGTTAAGAAGTTATGGTCAGATTAATTGTGTAAGCAACTTTATGTTATTTTGCAAATAAAGCTTTCTTTGTTGCTAGAGTATATTCTTGCTGTAATTACTGTTCTCATCCTCTTCTTGTTTTGTTTCTCTATGTTCACTAACAAATGGTGAACCTCTGTGACTGAGTAAAAATTGTATGATAAAGGGTAGAATGTTAGACGGGCCTGCATGCCCAATTCTTAACTTTTTGAAACTAAAATTCGTTAGTTCTCTCAACTCTTGTCTTCTTTACTGATTACACCGTAAATATCTTGGGCTGCACATAAAATATGGGATGGGGGAGCAGGCTACAATGGTTCGCTTTAGGTGCTACAATGGTTCATTTTAGGTGCTACAATGGTTCGTTTTAGGTGCTACAATGAGGTAAGCTTCTGAACAGTGTCCACAACCCCTACCTAGTGATCCTGGCGGAGGGTTGTGAGGTAGTCAAGATTGCCGTTTAGTAACCTACACTCTCACACAGAGGCCTGTGGGCTTGTGATCCGTGAACAGTGCCCGTAAGTCAACTCAGCTGCAAAAAAATAGGGACCTGACACACTTGTTGTGAGGAAAACAACCCCTGTATAGAATAAAAATAAGTGTAGTTGCCAACACGACCAACCACACCAGATTACTCCTCTCACACGGCAGTTAATAACTGAAGGGAATAATATGACACTACATAAAGTTCAGTCCCACACGAAAGGGACATCGACCAAGCGATAAACACAAAATAGCAGTGCTAACATTTGATTGTTTTGTCTAATGAATCTTTGTCAGAAGATGGGAGACAGCCAGATACCATTTGGAGCTCATTTTGAAAAAAAAAAGGTCCTCAAGAAAGTCACCCACAGTCTGCGCTAGTACTGTGACCCTGTACTAGCGTAGTTCTAAAAGATAACATCAGTAAATGTGAAAGATAGTAACTTTATCTATTACATCGTCTATTTGGTTATAGTAACAACGTGAGAGAGGGGCACATTTGTAACTACAGCTACAAAATGAGATAATGGCGTCCATTAGTGGGAGATTGCGCTGGCTTCTTCAGGAGAAAATATTTACTGTTCTGTTCGGCAAACACAAACTCGAGATAAAAGCCGAAGAAATTTACAAAAAAAAAAAAAGACACATGGAACTTTTTCTGTGAGAATTTGCAGATTGGCAGATCTAGAAGTGCTATCAAGGCAGGAGTTCAAATGGGAGTTGCTGAATGGCAAACACGACGTCTAAACCAAAACCTGGCCAGGTGACTGAGCTACCTCCCCTCCCATGTTCTTGGAGACAGAGTGTTAAACGCAGTTTAGTCACACACACACACACACACACACACACACACACACACACACAGACAGATAGAGATAGAGAGAGAGAGAGAGATCTGACTTTGCATAAGCCGATATGGTCCCCAGGTGCCAGAACGCATCCTTCAAACCTGTACTCTCTACAGAAATCTGGCCAAACAAGTACTCTCTACAGTAATCTGGCCAAACCTGTACTCTTTACAGAAATCTGACCAAACCTGTACTCTCTACAGAAATCTGACCAAACCTGTACTCTCTACAGAAATCTGGCCAAACCTGTACTCTTTACAGAAATCTGACCAAACCTGTACTCTTTACAGAAATCTGACCAAACCTGTACTCTCTACAGAAATCTGGCCAAACCTGTACTCTCTACAGAAATCTGACCAAACCTGTACTCTCTACAAAAATCTGACCGAACCTGTACTCTCTATAGAAATCCGACCAAACCTGTACTCTCTACAAAAATCTGGCCAAACCTGTACTCTCTACAAAAATCTGACCAAACCTGTATTCTCTACAAAAATCTGACCAAACCTGTACTGTCTACAAAAATCTGACCAAACCTGACCTCAGGAAAAGATTACGGATTTAAAACTATAGGACACCCGCGAAGAACTCCTTCTAGTGATGGGATTCGTGTAGGCAACCTTTTTGTTTAGATGGCTAAGTATATGAAGCTGAACAGAAGAAAAAAAGAATGTGCTTACACAGATAGATATCAATATACCATGGTGGAGCCTACATAGTCGACTGCCTCCGGGGTGCTTTTCATCATCATCATCAGGTGCCGTGCCGACTGGCGTTGGCTATTATGCTTCTCCAGAGTACACGATCCTTCATGCAGGCCATCAGTTCAGTTGGTGATCTCCTCTCACACCATCCTGTCAGACTGTCCAGTATCATTTCTCTTGGTCTTCCTCTTGATCTTCTTCCTTCTATTTTTCCTGTTGTTATAATATTTTCAATGCCCCCTCTTCTCATTGCATGTCCTATGAAAGTACATTGTCTCTCTCTTATCTTTCTGACAAGTTTTTTTGTCTCTCCAGCTCTTCTCATACATTCTTCATTAGTTATTTTTGCTGTCCAGGGGATTCGCAACATTCTTCTAATAAACCACATTTCTGCTTTTAGGGATTTAAATAAAACTACCAGAAACGAATTTCCTGAAACTTTCCAAGCATCTGTCCCAAGATCTCCCAGATTATAGGAAACGACGAAATGAAGGTGTCATTTATAGCAAGACCTTCAACCAGTCAGGTACAGTTGCAAACTTCATACACTTCACGCGAGTACGCCATCACTTCCGTGAGGCAGTTCCCCCCCCCCCCCCCACTGTCAATGCACATTTTAGTGATGTCTGTGAGTGAGTTCATGAACTCATAAACTGAGTTTTTCTCTGTCAGATCTGTGGTGAATATCCTGAAATACGAATATGAAGAGGGCCGGGTGTGGCGAAGTGGTTAGTATACTTGTATCTCATGGCCAGGATCGGTAGTTCGAGTCTAGCTGGAGACGCCCCAGTCACTCAGGTGTGGAAACAGGTACCCGGGCTTCATCTGGAGCTGTGGAAGGGGAGGCGACCAGGCGTGATGCTGACCTCATCATCCTTTGGTGTACTGATAGGTCAAGGGTAATATAGACACTGACATCGTATCCCTTAGGTGGCTTCATTGCGTAATGTGGCCACCTTTTACGGAAATGGCATCAGATTGCAGTTGGCTACGATGATTTTTCATGCATTCTCGAAGCTGACTCAAGAAACAGGCTTCTCGGAAAGGTCCACTACCATAGTGAAAAACATCAAGCCTCAGCATGCTTCCGGGTGCAGAGCGAAGTGGTGGAACATGATCTAAGCCATCACTAAAGCTTTCCTTCACATGCAATCAGTTTCGCTCCTTGTTTTGCCTCGAGCGTGTTCTTCGTTTCTCTAGCAGATGACAAGTCTCTGACAGAAGCAAACTTGATGTTTCAGTCGGGGGCGACTGTTTGATGAAAGAGCAGTTTTCCTGATCAATGCGTAGTCAGGATCGTTAGCTTTGCCCTCCAGACATGCTCGTATATGGTCTGGTCCCCTCCTTGATCCATCGTTCAGTATACAGGGGTTAATGGTGCCTGATCTGTGTTGATTGACATTTCTTTGTATGCCACCTACGCTAACGTTGGCCTCCGATATCATTACATTTTACTCCCAATTCATGATAAGAAGTAATATTTCTATAATCGTTAGTGTCATTATCAGGTGCCCTTCCGGCAGGCGTTGGAGGGTGATAATTCTCCGAAGATCTCAGTCCTTGATATTTTCCATCAGCCGAATTGTTGACCTTTTTATTGTGTCATCGCGTTAAACAGTCCTTGACCTTTTTTTTTTTCTTTAGACCCTCCCCTGCCTGTCTTCTCATTTATCTTTCCTGTTGGTATGATGTTTTCAAGCTCTCTTCTTCTCGTGATATTCCCAATGATTGATGACTGAAGTTTTCTTATGGATTTGATTAGGTTTCCTTCTTCATTGACTTTTGTTAGACATTCTCTGTTTGTCATCTTAGCTGCCCATGATATTCTTAAAATTCTTCTGATACTGATAAATGGGATATTTTCGAAACTGTCTATGGAAATAAAGAAATATATAGATTGTAGTAGTATTGCTTCATAAATTGCTTCATTAATTACATAAAACTTAAACTCTAGTAATTACATAAAAACATAAACTTTAGTAATTACATAAAAACATAAACTTTAGTAATTACATAAAAACATAAACTTTAGTAATTACATAAAAACATAAACTTTAGTAATTACACAAAAATATAAACTTTAGTAATTGCATGAAGCCCTAAACTTTAGTAATTATATAAAAACCTGAAACCCCACCTTCACTTTTTGCTGAATTATCGATTGTAGGACATAGACCGAGATTCTAGTTACCATAGTTACATAGGGCAGACACGATTGTATTCTTTATAGAACAGTTTTATTATTTATAGGTTATATTAGTAAAATTTTGTAGTTAATTTTTAAAAAGAATGATATTAGCACAGATTCGACGAGTTTAATATGTCGTTAGTTGATGACGTCAGAGTTCTCGTGTATGTCCGCAAGTAGTAGTTTCAGTTTGACTGAAGATTTAAGCGGAGAAAATAGAGTGTATAAATTATAGACAAGCCGGGCGTCTCTTACGAACTAAGTCTGACCCGAAGATGTATTTACTAGTTCTGTATGTTATTATTTCTACATAATTCGTCGTGAAAAAGGTATGTTGTGACTGTTATTTAAAAGTCTTTTATGTAGTTATTTGCTGAAGTGTGCTAACAAGTCAAAATGAAGTGTGTCATAAATGTTTGAGGAACATTTATACCTGCTTTTATTTCATCGTTTAATGTGATACCCCTTATAAGATGCAAGTTCCTTCGATACATTTGTGTATGGCTCTGGAGAGTGACCTTTGTCTGGGTTAAGCTTGGGAAGATGATATTTTGCTATATTCTCTCACTTTTCTCAAGCTTGTTGTCGCTTGTTGTCTTGTCGCTTGCTGTCTTGCTGTCTTGTCACTTGCTGTCTTGTCACTTGTCTTGTCACTTGCTCTCTTCATCTGGTACCTATGCAGCACATGTACTGATACTTACCACAACCTTGTGCAAGGGAACTTCTAGAATTTCTGCCATGACATTTCTCTCATACCGGCACCTTTTACACATGTCAGGAGCTAAAGAGACAGGTACCTGCTGGGAGCTGGAGTATTAACTTAAAATTTATCCTTGAAATACAGAGCTCTATTCTGATTGTCAAGTAAACAAAACTAACTAATTGTTATCATCATCATCCTCCCGCGGCACACTGTAAAGCAAAGATAAGGAAAATAAACTAAAGAAAACAGTAAAAATGTTAGTGTAGTGCGAGTAACAAGATATTAATGTCATGGTTCAATATCTTCCTTAGATACTAGCATATAAAAAAGATAACAAAAGACAACAGACACCACGCGTAAAGATTTTTTTTTGTTAAGCATTAACAATATGAGAATGAATATAAAAGTAGAAATCATTTATAATCAATAGATAAAATTATTTACTGGAATTTACATCGATGAAGCACTTTATCCTGCTGGATAATTGTACAGTCCATGCGGGAAAGATACTGGAACCAACAAACACTGTGTAAGACGCTTCTGTGATAGAGCATTCCGTCATTAGCTGTGGCGCAGCATCGTCTCTGTTTATGGTAAAAGACCTCTGGGTTGTAGGCAACTGTATCAGTGGCGGAGGTCATAGTGAAAGCACCAGAAGAGCAATAAATCGACACGGAACAAGCGTCATCCGAGTTTCTGTACACGGAGATGTTTGTTAAAGAGATCGAAATACATATAAAGATGACCAGAGTTCAAAGATGATGATGATAAATGTTTGAAAATGATTGAGATGGATAGCAAAATCAAACAACCGCATGTTGTTCTAAGAAATCGCCGCAGCCACGCCGCTGTAGCTATGGTTACCAAGATCTAGAAGGAGCTTGGTAACCATAGCTACAGCGGCAAGATGTAATTTTGACCACATCATCCTCTAATGTGATTACATGTCGCATGATGACAGGTCATGAGAGGATAGGTCACGTGAGGACAGGTCACGAAGATATGGACACTAACATTGTTTCCCCTAGACTCTTCCGTGCTATAACACGGCTACCTTTATCTACCTTTCAGCAAATCTCCACTTATGACCATCATTATGAAAAGCAGTATAATTATGTACAACACAAGGACATGAGCAAGGAAAAGAAAAAAAAAAGTAAAGATAAAAATGGAAACTGCAATAGAAAAGACCTAATGGCCCCGGGTTACTTGTTACAACTGGCATATTCTACATCCTGTCTTTGTGATAGGACAGTAAACAGGAAATATGAGCACGATTTTTTTATACATGGGAATTAGATGAATTGGGAAAAGGGGAGGGGGGGGGGGTGAGGGGGCCAGTTTAAGCGCAAGAAATTATGCAAATAATAAGTATCCGGACAAGGGAAACAACCAAGAGAAAAAAAGAAGAATATTAGAACCAGAAAACCGACGATTTAGATGATAATATGAAGATTAAATGTATTCTAAAAACTACCACAGGAAGTATGGAGAATGAGACATTCGATGCAACGTACCAAGAGAATGATATTACGTAATAACGTTACGGGGCAGTAAAACAGATAAATGAGGAGCGATTGTTTCTGATCTATCTCTATCGCGATAAACAGAAAATTATAGAACAAATTAACCCTTTGTTAAGCATTTTGATTCATGGTTTTAGAACTTGTTTAAGAACTTATTCTCAACTACGCTTGCGAATTTTTTGTTTATTCTTTCGGATTTTATTTCCTTCTATTCTGACCGCCACATAAAACTGAAACAAGGGAGCTCATTACATGAACGTACAACTAACAAAAATGCAGGGGTTCTTTTTTCTATGTACTATAACAAGTAATAAAATGTACTTTTAACACGAGTCACTTGTCTAAGAAACCTTTTTACACAGAAGTGAAATATAAGAGCTTGTTTCGTTAAAAAAAATCTGTGAAGAAAGACAGACAAGAGTTAATAAACCCAATTCTTTTATTCACGATTTAAAACGTTTATAACCAGACAAAGCAGATGTAAAGACAATGCATGGGAAAGGAGGTTTTACAGTACTGAAACAGTCATGAATATTCATCTGTCATTTTTTTTTCCTTGCACGGAATACCAGTCTATAGTATCAGTATTTATGAATGGGAATGGACTGTCATAGAACTGTACAGAATCAATATGACGAAGAATTTTGTTTGCACAGACGTGTCATGTCTTCCACTGATTCCAAAGCGAAACGCAAAACTTTAAGCTCCAGAAACTCTGCAACTGTCTTGAAAAACAAGATTAAGCAAACCGGGTCCCATATGCGTACGGGATAATTAGCTTCCCGTGAGAATGTCACGTCACGGGGAGACGGGTTAAACTCTCCCCAGTGGAGATCTGATTGAGGGGAGACTTCTTGAAAGTTCACTCGTGCTTTTTAAATTTCTTTTTTTTTTGTTGTTATCCCACGTCTAGCTGTGTTACATCTAAGCAACCAGCTATCCGCTTATTAGGTAGCTGTTAGGTTTACAGCTGATGCCGGTGTAAATCCTGATTCTGTTGTGTTCTATCATTACCCTATGTCGGTGTATATCTTCTTTCGGTTGTGTCCTATCATTACCCCATGCTGGTGTATATCTTCTTTCGGTTGTGTCCTATCATTACCCCATGCGGTGTATATCTTGTTTCGGTTGTGTCCTATCATTACCCCATGCCGGTGTATATCTTGTTTCGGTTGTGTCCTATCATTACCCCATGCCGGTGTATATCTTGTTTCGGTTGTGTTCTATCATTACCCCATGCCGGTGTATATCTTCTTTCGGTTGTGTCCTATCATTACCCCATGCCGGTGTATATCTTGTGTCCTATCATTACCCCATCTCTCTCTCTCTCTGAACCTTAAGTGCCCAGGGCACATGGGGCTTCCGCAAGGGTTTTCCACAAATGCCTGTCTTTCGCCTTTTTTTCTGCTCTTGCCCAGGTGAGCCCTCTATTGCTCAACATCCTTTCTGTTGTTCTTCTCCATGTCTCTTTTGGTCTACCCTTACTTCTGCTCCCCTGTGGTGTCCATCTTAGTGCTATTTTTGGTAGTGAGTTGTCAGTCATTCGGAGCACATGTCCCAACCATCGCCAGCGTCTTTCCTCAATAATTGTTGTCAATGGTTTCATCTGCATTTCTGCCAATAAGATGTTATTTCTTATGGTGTTTGGCCAAAATATTTTTTTAATTCTACGTAAACATTTAGTCTGGAAAGAATTCAACTTGTTTTCTATGGTTTTGGTGATTTTCCAGCATTCACTTCCATATAGTAGTACACTGCGTCTCCAGTTCCCGCAATCTCTGAGGTCACCCTTCTTTGGTAGTTTTACTATAAGACCAGTTTTCCACTCCTCTGGGGCTTTTTCTAAATCCCAAATTTGTTGTAATATCCGGCAAAGTTGTTTTGGTGTTTCTGTTTCTTCTGCTTTCAACATCTCAGCAGTCACTTCATCTTCACCTGGTGCCCTGTCTGATTTTAGCATCTTTATCGCCTCTTTTACTTCATTTATTGTTATTGGTCCTGTATTGATGTTTAGTTCCGCTTTTGCTTCAGGTATATCTATTGCTTGTGCTGCTTGTGTTCTGTTTAGTAGGGTGTTAAAGTGTTCCCTCCATCTTTCAATTTTTTCTCTTTCTCCACTGACCAGTTGTCCATTTTGTGTTCTTACTGCACTTTCACATCTTGTATTGAAGTTACCTGTCATCTGCTTTGTGATTTACCCCATGCCGGTGTATATCTTGTTTCGGTTGTGTCCTATCATTACCCCATGCCGGTGTATATCTTATTTCGGTTGTGTCCTATCATTACCCCATGCCGGTTTATATCTACTTTGTGTTCTATCATTACCCCATGCCGGTGTAAATCTTCTTTCGGTTGTGTCCTAGCATTACCCCATGCCGGTGTAAATCTTCTTTCGGTTGTGTCCTAGCATTACCCCGAAGAGCACCCAATACTTCACGCTCGTTTGTGCCATAAACTGAATAAAATAACTTTGTGGGTTCTACGAAGCGTCTACACATAACAGTATATACCACTGGTTATCTGTGGGTTCCACGAAGCGTCTACACATAACAGTATATACCACTGGTTATCTGTGGGTTCCACGAAGCGTCTACACATAACAGTATATACCACTGGTTATCTGTGGGTTCTACGAAGCGTCTACACATAACAGTATATACCACTGGTTATCTGTGGGTTCTACGAAGCGTCTACACATAACAGTATATACCACTGGTTATCTGTGGGTTCCACGAAGCGTCTACACATAACAGTATATACCACTGGTTATCTGTGGGTTCCACGAAGCATCTGCACATAAGAGTATATACCA